>OY856409.1:686010450-686540450 GCA_963693085.1 Alisma plantago-aquatica
CCAATATGAATGGTTCACCCTTCTCGCCAATCTTTTCAAAGTTCACCAAAGTGAAACCCAATTCATCCACTATAACTCCTTTGGTGTTATCAACCCAATTACATTTAAAGAGCGGAATTTTGAAATCTATGTAGTCAAACTCCCAAATGTCCTCAATGACACCGTAATATGACATTTTAGCTTCACGTGGACTCTTATCCTTTGCACTTGCAAAGTACATAGTCGACGCTTGAAGAGTGACCCCACTATTTTGGACGACACTCTTATCATCTTGGCGCTTTGTGTAATATGTGAATCCATTAATGTCAAACCCTTCATAAGACATAACATTCGGTTTTGGTTTAAAGGCGAGGCATTTGATAGTTTCTGTAATATCATTTGGTGTTTGAGATAGTTGATGTAAGACTTTATCTTCAAACCACTTAGTAAAAGTCTTATTATGCTCTCTAGAAAGCCACATTGAACTTGCTCGAGGATGTTGTCTCTTTATGAAATTGGTATGTTCCTCGATATAAACACTCACTTCGTCCATATTGTGTAAAATATACAAGTGAGCTTGTTCCAACTGCTCACGGCTGATTACTTTCACCCGTGATCCCAAAATTCCTTTGCCCTCCTCAATATTCTTGTCATTATCAGGAGTGTCATTACCACTGAAAAAGTCATTGCAAAAATCCATAACCTCTCTCGCCACATAACCTTCAATAATACTCCCTTCAGGCCGATAACGGTTTCGAACATCACCTTTAAAAACGCTCATGTATCGTTCAAAGGGATACATCCAATGCAAGAAAACTGGTCCCAACATTTTCACTTCCCTAGTCAAGTGGACAATAAGATGTACCATGATATCAAAGAACGAAGGAGGGAAATACATCTCAAGCTGACATAGGGTAACAACCACTTCTCTTTGCAAATTATCGAGAGTATCAGGGTCAATAACTTTGCTGCATAGACTGTTGAAAAAGAAATAAAGTCTGGTAATTGCAAACCTTACATGCTTCGGCAATATAGATCGAATTGCCACGGGCAATATTTGTTGCATTAGAGTGTGACAATCATGAGATTTAAGACCTATCAACTTCAGATCTTTCATTGATACCAATCTACGGATGTTGGATGAGTAACCATGTGGCACCTTAACATTTACCAAGCATTCACAAAAAGTTTTCTTCTCCTTTCTAGACAACGTGTAACAAGCGGGAGGTAAGTATGTTCTTTTATTACCCATTTCACATAATTCTGTTAATTCTGAACTTATTCCCATTTCACGTAGGTCCAGTCTGGATTTTATCCCATCTTTAGTCTTACCTGGTATATTTAATAGAGTACCAATGATGCTATCACAGACATTTTTCTCAACGTGCATTACATCGATACAATGCCTGACTGTCAAAGAACTCCAATAAGGAAGATCCCAAAATATTGACTTCTTCTTGAATGAAGAATTGTCACTCTGTGTGGCCATACTACATTGTGATTTCTTACCAAATTCATTGACAATGTCTTTTACTCTTTCATAAACAACATCCCCTGGTATAGGTTTAGGTGCACTCCGTTCATCATTCCATCCATTGAATGCTTTGCGCTTCCTACGATACGGATGGAATTTTGAAAGAAACCTTCGATGACCAAGATATACAGTCTTGCCGCCATGTTTTAGTCTTATTGAATCAGTGTTTTCTTCACATATAGGACACGCTTTAGCTCCTTTGACACTATATCCAGACAAATTCCCATATGCTGGAAAGTCATTAATAGTGCAAAACAACATAGCGTGCAAACAAAATGTCTCTCTTGCTGAAGCATCATAGGTCATCACACCTTCAGCCCAAAGTTTCTTTAAGTCATCAATCAAAGGTTCAAGATAAACATCGATATCATTTCCGGGTTGTTTAGGGCCCGATATCAACAATGACAACATAACATACTTATTTTTCATACACATCCAGGGAGGAAGATTGTATATAACAAGCATGACTGGCCAAGTGCTATGTTGGTTGCTCAATGTCCCGTACGGATTCATCCCATCTGTACAAAGCCCAAGTCTTAGATTCCTATCTTCTTCACCAAATTTAGGGTACAATAGATCAATCTTCTTCCACTGTGGGGAATCAGACGCATGTCGTAGGATCCCATCATTATTTTTCTTAACATCTGCATGCCACCTCAAATTCTTCGCATCTTTCGGATTTGCAAACAAGCGTTGAAACCGTGATATTATAGGTAGATACCACAACACCTTGGCAGGAGAACCAGTTTTGGACTCCCCCGAAGTCGTCAATTTATACCGTGACGCACCACATTTTGGACAATCTTTCAAATCTACATAGTCCTTTTGAAATAATACACAATCATTCGGGCATGCGTGTATCTTCTTGGCCTCCATTCCCATTGGGCACAACATTTTCTTTACCTGGTATGTTGAGATTGGAAGCTCGTTTCCTTCAGGAAGGATTTCTTTCAACAAAGTCAACAATGAAGTGAAGCTTTTGTCGCTCCATCTATTGTTAGCTTTCAACTTATACAATCTCAACACAGTGCTAAGCTTCGTAAACTTAGCACAGCCTGTGTATAACGGTATCTCAGCATCATGCACAATGTTTGTAAAGAT
The DNA here is from genome assembly GCA_963693085.1 of Alisma plantago-aquatica. NCBI lineage: Eukaryota > Viridiplantae > Streptophyta > Magnoliopsida > Alismatales > Alismataceae > Alisma > Alisma plantago-aquatica. The sequence goes on from OY856409.1 coordinate 686,013,065, forward strand.
AGGAGGTGGATCGGTGTGCTATACCCTACAACTATACAGCATCGCATCAACGATGTCTGCTGGAACTGGTTCGTTCACATTTACATCATCGGAGGCAATTTCTTCTTCCACCCAAGCACTGCTATCAACATCTACTGGTTTCGATTTTGAAATCTCTCCATGCCAGTGCCATTCTGTATAGCCTTGTACAATCCCGTTGCACATGACATGACTTTTGATTTCCTCACCAGTGTTGACTTTCAAGTTTTCACCGCAATGCCTACATGGACAGTAGAACCTATCTGTAGGTTTTTTCCTATGTTCCTCGGCAAATCTAATAAACTGATCAAGACCATATATAAACTCTAGGGTGCAACGATTACGAATGGACATCCATGATCTATCCATTCTATGATCAGAGAAAATAAGTATATATTAGGAAACAAATATATATTAGAAAAAGATTAGGCAGCATTTCCCCACTGTTCTCTAAGTACATATATACTTAGAGAACAAACGGGGAAATGCCAACAAACACATGTGATGTCATTCTTATATATAATAAATGTGTACCACCTATCCCATCCTTGAACACCTAATCTCACTAGTAAGTGTATAATGTGTATTGGGTTTTCGAGAAAATTTCGGCAGCATTTCCCCGCTGTTCTCTAAGTACATATGTACTTAGAGAAAACGGGGAAATGCTACCAAAATTTTCTCGAAAACCCAATACACATTATACACTTACATCCTAAGTGAGATTAGGTGTTCAAGAACAGTCCCAAACCGGGGACTATCCAAGATTTACTCCTAATGAGTCAATCTTGGACGGGTTTCTAGGCCAACAAACACAATAATAGATATCTACAATGAAGCCGGACTCCATACAAACAGTATATAATTTAGTGATTGTTCATTCTAATTTATACCAATGTACAAGTAATATAAAAAACAATGATTGTTCACATTCTAGGCCAACAAACACATGTGATGTCATTCTTATATATAATAAATGTGTACCACCTATCCCATCCTTGAACACCTAATCTCACTAGTAAGTGTATAATGTGTATTGGGTTTTCGAGAAAATTTCGGCAGCATTTCCCCACTGTTCTCTAAGTACATATGTACTTAGAGAACAAACGGGGAAATGCTACCAAAATTTTCTCGAAAACCCAATACACATTATACACTTACATCCTAAGTGAGATTAGGTGTTCAAGAACAGTCCCAAACCGGGGACTATCCAAGATTTACTCCTAATGAGTCAATCTTGGACGGGTTTCTAGGCCAACAAACACAATAATAGATATGTACATGTTAGGGTTTCATCACAATTGATGTTAGGGTTTAAACAATGTTAGGGTTTAATCAAATCAAATTAGGATGCTAGAATGGACAAGTTTAAATCAAATTAGGATTTAAATTAGGGTTCCAATAGGATTCAATTTAATTAATTTTTATGTGAAAGATGTAATATTATTATACATACAATGGCAATGAAATGAAACCCTAATTGTATTGGAACTCATAAAAGGATGTCTCAAAGGTTGAATCTAATATATGCATCCTAAAAAAGGTATCACATCACAAATGTGCATTTCAATAATCATATTTTATTTCCTTCCAATTAGTGTGGGTGCCAAGTTTGGAATTGTTTTCTAATCATGGGTCCCTTAATTTTATTTAGGATAGAAGATAAAATCAAGGATATCAAATAGTATAAGGCGCACCCCCAAATGTAGTAGGCGCACCCACTACTACAGAAACCCTAACATTACACAGCTAGTTCACCTTATTTAACCCATGGATACTTCTAGTACTTATGTATTGAGCTAACGATGCTTGATACTTAAACACTCAAACAGAGTTTGTATAGTGGCTTCAGATTCATGTACACATGTTTCACAACTCTTCCTCCTTTATATGTCTAACCTTAAGATTTTGATAGGTGAGGAGGTGGTATTAGTATATGTCTTGGTAGGTGGCATTAGGTTGTAGATGTTTATTATCATATTGTCATGTTCTTATTGTAATTAGCTAGAGAACTACACCTACCTATGTACAGAGTTGTATCCATTTAACTTCTCCATCTTTTTTTTTGTGAAAAACACTCAACTATTGATACCAAAAAAACTTTGGGCATTTACAGACAACACACCTGACCAAATGTAAAGAACAAAAGGAGAAAGTATCCCACACAGGGGATCAAAACATCTCCAAACAGCAAGACCATATATACACAACCAAGGAACAGGCTCATACACACAAAGAGAGCAGGAAAAAAAATACAGGGGATAGCTCATACATCAACCTAGATAGATAGCCCTGACACTAGCATTAAAACAGCAGCAGAGTTAGGGCGTCAACCTAGAAAGAATGGCAGAGGAAGGGTTTGATGCTAGTACCTTGTGAGCAGCAGAGTTAGAGTGTGAGCAAGGAGACGCAGAGCAGCAACAAGGAGGAAGAAGCGGGCGGCGGCGGCGGCGACGCAGAGCAGCAGCAGGAGCAGGATCGTCGGTGAGTAGGAGCGGCGGCGAGCAGGCGGCGGCGGTGGCGGCGACGCAGAGCAACAACAGGCGTCGGCGAGCAGGAGCGGCGGCGAGCAGGTGTCCAACGGCGGCAGGAGCGGCGGCGAGCAGGACTGGTGGCGGAGAAGGGGGCGCCGGAGAAGGGGAGCTGAAGAAGAAATCGCCGGAGAGAAATCGGTGGCAGCAGAGAAATAGGGAAATCGCAATGAAATAGAAGAAAGGGGAAGAGTCGGGCGATCGAGGGTAATGAAGTTCCCAAATAGCGTCGGTTGTTTAAAACAACTGACGCCTAAACATCTTTAGCGGCGGTTGTTTTAAAAAACCGACGTCCAATTGGACGATATTTTCATGAAATTATTTGGCGGGAACCACTTTCAGCGTCGGTTATACAAGGATAACCGACGCTGAAAGTGACACTTTTCGCGCAAATTTTCATTGCACATAGGCGTCGGTTTCTACGTATATAACCGACGCTGAAAATGACACTATTTTTTTTGATCGAAATATGGATTTCGAGGGCGACTTTACTCGTCGGGTTGTTATAAACTACCGACGCTTAATACAAAGCGGTACCCGTGTCTGGCTGGTCTTCGAATATAGACGTCGGTTTGCTTAAACAACCGACGCCTTATATGTTAGGCGTCGGTTTTCCTTAATAACCGACGCCCAGAAAAGTGACACTGAATGCTATTTCTGTAGTAGTGTCCTCAAACACCTCAACAAAATGAGGTTGTGAAGAGGAAGAACAAATCACTATAGGAAATGTATAGGACCATTCTTTTGGAGTATGACACTCCAATGAAGTTTTGGGCTGAAGCTGTCAGTACCTCATATTTTGTGCAAAATTGGGTTTTCACACATCCTTCCTTGAAGAAAATCCCCTATGAGCTATGACGTGGTAGGAAGACTTCTATCGAGTAATTTCATGTTTTCAGATGTCCTTGTTTTGTGTTGAACATGAAAATCCCCTTGTTTTGTGTTGAACATTAAAGATTCTCTCGACAAGTTTGATCCAAAATCATACAAGGCTTTCTTTCTTGGCTATAGCACTACTAGCAAGGCTTATAGAGTGTTTAATGTTGATCTATTTAAAGTAGAAGAATCTATTAGTGTTAAATTTATTGAGACTAACCCCTCTATTCCCAAAGATATTGTTCCAAATGATGATTTTGCAGGTGAGGTGATTCCTATCTTAAAATAACTCAACATCACCCAAAAGAGAAAAGAGGTGGCCACTCAAGAAGAAGAGAAAGATGAAGAGAAGAAGGATTCAACTCCATTCTTTGCAAAGAATCATCCTAAAGAGTTGATCTTAGGTGACCCCTTTGAAAGAGTAAAGACACAGGATTCCTTCAACAAAGAACAAGCAAACAACACCTTCATCTCAAACCTCGAGCCAAAGAACGTCAAAGAAGCTCTTGGGGATGATGAATGGATCCTAGCCATACAAGAAGAATTGGAGCAATTTGAGAAGAACAAAGTGTGGACTCTAGTATCAATACCATGTGGTAGACAGATCATTGGTACCAAGTGGGTCTACCACAACAATCTAGATGAAAGTGTCAAGGTGGTAAGAAACAAAGCAAGGTTAGTGGCTCAAGGCTAAAATCAGCATGAAGGTATATATTTTGCTAAAACATATGCACATGTATCTAGACTTGAGTCCATTCGTATGTTGCTTGCTTTTTCTAGTTATAAGAACTTTCTTCTTTATCAAATGGATGTTAAAAAATAATTTTTGAATGGTACAATTGAGGAGGAAGTGTATTCTACACAGCCTTGGGGCTTTGAACATGATAGTTTACATGACCATGTTTATCTATTGCAAAAATCTCTCTATGGACTCAAACAAGCGCCTCGATCTTGGTATGAGAAATTAAAGAACTTTTTGTTAGATCATGGGTATATCATGGGAAAAGTGGATTCTACCTTGATTCTTAAACACACTTCTAACAACTTTCTTATCATTCAAATTTATGTTGATGATATCATTTTTGGCGGAAGTAATCTTGATCTTTGCAAGGAGTTTAGTGATGTTATGCAGAGTGAGTTTGAGATGAGCATGATGGGCAAGCTTACATTCTTCATCGGCATTGAAATCAATCAAACTAAAGATGGGAACTTCATCAACCAAGGCAAGTACACAAGTGAGCTACTTAAGAGCCTTGGGATGGAGAACACCAAGTCGATGGACACACCCATGTCAAACACCGCCAAACTTGATAAAGATGAAGAAGGTGAGAAAGTGGATGAGAAGCTCTATAGAGGTATGATTGGAAGTTTACTTTATTTAACTGCCTATAGACCTGACATAATGTTTAGTGTTGGGTTGTGCTCTTGCTTTCAATCCAATCCCAAGAAATCACATCTTATAGTTGTTAAGAAGATTTTAAGGTACTTAGCCAAAACTCCAAAATTTGGACTATGGTATCCCAAGTCAAGGGACTTTACTCTTACGACTTCTAATGATGTAGATTATGCGGTATGGTTGATTGATAGAAAGTGCACAAGTGGTACTTGCTTCCTCCTAGGACCACGCTTGGTGTTTTGGTTCTCCAAGAAACATAGCAAAGTGGCTTTATCAACTACTGATGTTGAATACATTGTAGTCGGGAGCTGTTGCATCCAGGTTTTATGGATTAAGCAAATGCTCTAAGATTTTAACATTTATTTTGATACTTATCCTATTTATTGTGATAATACTAGTGCAATCAATTTATATCACAATTCTATATTGCATAGTAGACCCAAGCATATCGAGGTTCGATTATTTTCATCATGATCACATTGCCAAAAAGGATATTTATATCATGCATGTGGACACAGAAAATTAGTTGGCAGACATTTTTTACTAAACCTCTAGCTAGAGAGAAATTTAATTGCATTAGCTTTAAACTACTTATAACTACTTTGGATGAATATGATATGCCTTCTAGTTAGTTGCTATGTATCCTATATGCTTTGCTCATGTTTTGATCACCCTTCCTTGCTAAAGTGCTAAAATTTCATGTTCTTATGCCTTGGCTTTCGCTTGTTTTGGGTATTTTTTCAAACGCTTATTTCAGCGTCAAATAGTACCCAATGATGAGTGATATGTGCCAAAGTGTGTTTGAAATGCAAAATGGACTAGAAAAATAAATGTAATTATCACCCAAATGGCTAGAAATTAAAATTTCTATTGATGGATCATGTTGAGCATCGGTCAAGTTGCCAACTCGAACGATCTGTGGCCAAGGGCTTTTGTAAAAAGCCAATTGGTCAAGTTTCCATCTTGTAGAACTCGATCGATGTCTGGGCTGGAGAAAAACTTAAGTGGGGTTTGGGTGACTTTTCTCCCTCTCAACTAGAGAAAAATTGACTAATTCCTTCTCTAGATCCCTCAAGCTCTCAATCCTAGCCCTGTCCTTCCCTTTCCTAGCCCTAGCTAGCCATTGCTTGACCTTCCCGTCTCCCTTGCACATCAATCCTAGGTGTTTGGTTGGTTTTTGGTGGTGTTTCCTTTGTTTTTGACCTCTCAATCTCCTTTCCACCTCCATGGCTACCAATAGGAGAAAGAGAATCACCTCTTTCGGACCACCATCCTCCTCCTCTAACTCTTACCTCATTCCCTTCAATGATACTTTTTTATCTCTGATGAAGCACAAAAGGTCATAGATGAGGTAGTTGAGTTGTCGTATGACCACCACCTCTCTGCCCTAAGTGTCGAATGCCAGTGCTATAACAACCCCATCACAAGCACTAAGGTAGTTCATGAATACTATGCAAATTTGTCATGGAATTATGACACTCTTGTACCCCTGCCTAATATTGAGGTCAATCTTACTTCATGATTTTCGGTAAAAAGTTCAAGATCTGAAAAGATACCTTGAATATCTTTTTCTCCGGTACTGAGGTCACCAACACATGGAGGAAGAATTACCCTGAGTATTTTGACCTCCTAGACCTGAGGCCTTCTACAACTAATATGATATCACTCTCCCTAACATAGATAAATTCTTGAAGAATCCTCATTTCCCCTATAGGAAGAAGTCCATCCTACCATCCTTTGCCTTAGATCTGAAGAACTGCATTCTCCCTCTGGTAGTCAACTACAATATGCACCCCAATAAAAATCAAACTGAATTTGCAGAAAATACCGCAATGATTATGTTTTGCCTTCTCAAGAACATCAGAATTAAGTGGTCTAGATATGTTCTCCTCCATATGACCTGCTTCAACTCTGAGAAGAACACCCGAGGTACCCACTCTACCTAGCCTTGATCTATGTTCTATTTCAATCTACCATTGGAAAGTCTCTTTTTCACGATCTTCATTACAAAATTTCTCAAAAAGGATTATGTATCAGTGAGACCACACTCAAGAAAAGATTGCCTCCATCCTCTTCTACCACACCTGGAGCCTCTACCTCCACCTAGGAACCTCCACCTCCTCAGCCATCCTGACCTTCTCGGGCCTCGTTCAATGTACCAAATGAAACCCTCATGGGTTACATGATGCATCAGCATGTGTATAACCTTCAGGTTCAAGAGCATATACATCAGGATCTCTGTGTTATCATGTATCCATCCTTATCCTGCCTACCAGCCCTACCCAGGTGGTGATTATGCATCCTATGCATACAATCACTTCTACCCAGCCCCTCCACCTTCTCCTTATGCTGCTACACCCTCTACTATTGGTGGATCTACCACTAGAGTGCTACCTCTCCTTGTTGGTCCTATATCTACCTTGCTTGCAGGACTTGGCACCTCTGCTCCTACTTTTCCTCAAGCCCAAGAGTTGCATGACCTTGGTATGTCTTGGGCTGAGCAGAATGCCATGTGGCCGGATTGTGGTTTCGGTCCTTCTACCGATGAGGAGATGCCCGATCAGGTTGATGAGGAAGTTATTGTTGCTGATAAGGAGGCATCTGAGGATGATGGTGAGGATGATTCAAATGGTTCTAATGATGGCTTTGCTGTTGCATCTGGTGATGAAGGTGAAGTTATTGTCTCTATTGCGCCTTCAAATGGACATGATGACTATGAGCCTGAAGCTTCTGATGATGATGACCCTCTGGACTTAGATAGCCTAGATGTTTAGATGTTTTAGTTTTTAGTCTTTAGATGTTGATCATATATATCTTTCTAGACTATTTTTTTACTTAAAACATCTAGGAACGTTATCTAAGATGTACTAGTTTCTATCATCATGTTGTTTTCATCATTTTGGCCTATAGTTAATTTTGAGGACATGGTTTTAGTGTTGTAATCTTAATCATATGTACCCTTACTCTTTGGCTGACTATATCTCATGAGTTGGTGGTATGTTACCCATATTTTTATTATGACATAGATTTCTTGTCTCTCTCTCGTCTCTGTATGATGTGTGCTATGTGGTTACATGTTTTATCTTGTGGTTGTATGTTTTGGTTGTGCTTGGAGAAGACCTATTTTGTGCTCTTCTACCCCCCCCCCTTACTTTTTTATAATGCAAAAGGGGGATGTTTTGAAGCTCAACCATATTGATTTTATTGCCTATGTAGTCCTTTTCTTGTCTAAATATATGTTTTATCATGTGACTTGCTATATGACCATGTAGTATACATGTTATATAGCTTTGTGTAGAAAAAATAACTATGCAGGTAAGAGTGAGCATAGATTGAGGGGGATCAATTCACATTGTTCAAATTATGAATCCCCTTGCAATCCACAAGGATAAGGTTTAACTTTACATATCCTTTTCAATATGATTGAGGAATGGTTTGTCATTGTCTAAAAGGGGGAGAATGTTCACTTGAGAGTTATACATTGTCCATATTTTGATAATGACTTAACCATTCCATTCATATATATCTAATATGTTTGTTTAATATTGATTTTTGGCTTTACTACATGAAAAGGATCAAATTACACAAGCCCTAACTTGTCCAAGTTCAAGTCAAAAGCAATGCAAACGCGCTTTTTGGGAAGTCACTCCAGACCACCTTAGGATATTTTTGTAATCATTTATATTGATGATATGATTTGTAACTAAGATGAGAAAAAATCAGGGACACTTAATTCAAACATTTGATCACTCAAAAAACATTTAAGAGGTGAGGGAGTAGCCCAGTTGTGCGGCTTGGCAGTCCCCAATGAAGGAACCCAAGTTCAACTTTGGGCATAACCCTCGGAGAGCAACAAGGCCCCACGTTACTAAGTTTGTCGCGGTGCTCCCAAGTACATAGCTGGTTCTGGGGTTTACCCTTGGCTGGGTGGGGTCCATTAATGGACGATCCCAGGAGGGGTTCCTCGTTATCAAAAAAAACTTTGTCGTTCGAGTTTGGATCTCGACGAACCAGTGATGGATTTTTGGAAATGGATCAATCGGTCGAGTTGTACACTCACAGAACTCGACTGGTCGACTCACTGACCAAAATTGATTTTGACTCATTAACTGAGTTTTCCCAAGACAAACTCGATTGATAGTTTGAAAATTGGCTTTGTCAGTTAGTGGATCAGTCAAGTTATCTTTATTGAAACTCGGCCGAATGTACTATACAGAAAATGCAGAAAAAGTAATTCCAACCATTGAAGAGTTGTTAGAAATGAAAATAGATCCATTGCAAGTTGTAAAACAATTGTATTTTGTTCTTAAGTGATCCCACACTCAAAGGAACACCCCCACCTATAAATAGGACCTCTTAGAGTTCATTCCAAGGTTTCTCATTCATGCTATCCTTGGTCCTTGCTATAGTTGAGTGTGCTATAACCCTTTGAGCCCCTTTCTCTCTATTTTACAAAGCATTTCATGATTATGAGTGAATTATGCATGTTGTAAGAGAGCTACCTCCGTGTTGCTCATGTAAAGCTCCCATTCCTTCCATCTTCCCAGTCCCCTTTCTCAAAGAGAAAAGGTTGAAGTGATCTTCTCTGAGTGAAGGAGGAGTTGTTCTTCTTCTTCAAGGTTGAAGAGGGTGAGAAGATCTTCTCCATGTGAAGGAAAAAGACAAGGCAGAAGATTCAAGAAGAGCGAGTAATTCCTTCAAGGACAAAGACTTGTTGCAAGTGTGGGTAAGTCCTTGGTGAAGGCTGAAGACATCTTGATCAAGTGGGTAAGTCCTTGTGTAGGTGAAAGAATCTTGTCTTGAATAGGTAAGTCCTTGGATGTATGGTGGTCTTCTTATATCTCTTATAATTTAATATAAGTATACATGGGTTGCAAAGTCCTAGAGGTTGACCTCTCTAGGTAGTGGATTGACGATCTCCTAGATTGGAACCACTCTAATCACCTTATCCAAGTGCTTATTTCAATCTCTGTCATCCTTTCTATGCTTGTTTAGATAGAACTTCAAATTGAGTTTCAGCATTTGGTTTAAAATTGATATAATTTGAAGGTCTAACTATTCTTGTGAGAATTTTGAAGGTCTATTCACCCCCTCCCCTTTAGAGCCCTAGATCCAACATAATCAACATTTTGGATAACTTGTAATACCATATCATCCTTATGGAAACTGCATGGTCGAACTTCTTATTGAATGCTCGAGTTTTTCTTGCTTGGTAACATTGTGCATGATGCATGCATTTTGCCCACCATTCTTGAAGAATTTCGAGGCAGTAGACTCAATCTTGAAGCCATTTGGTCTCCATAATATCTTCTTCTTGTAATATGTAGATTGATGGGATCTGCATTTCCACTAGAAAGATTGCTTCCATCCCATATACTATTCAATATGGTGTGGCCCCAATGGAAGTTGTAATAGAAGTTTGGTAGGCCCACAAAGCCATCAGAAGATGTTCATGCCAATTGGCATGAGACCTGATAGTTTTTCTCACAATCTTGATCATATTTTTGTTTGTTGCTTCTATAGTTCCACTCATATGAGATTAATAGGGGGACATTTGATGTTGTTTGATCCCCAAAGATCTTAGGTACTCCTTGACAGTCTTAATAATGAATTTTTTCCAATTATATAAAATGATCTCATGTGGAATCATGTATCATCTAATAATATTGTTCTTGAGGAACTTGATGACTTGCTGGGCAGAGGCGTTGGTGAGGGATATTGTTGCTACCTACTTTGTGAAGTATTCAATCAAAATCATGATGAATCAAATGTTTTTTGATGACCTAGGATTGATCTTGCCGATCATGTTGACTCCCCAAGTTGATAATGGCCAAGGCATAGCCATGTTGGAAAGTTAATTCACGGGTGAATACATGTAGTCTCCATGGAATTGACATGCTATTCCAGTAGTACCCCAAGAGCTATATTTTCTTATCTAGCATGACTCTATTCATGTGTGTCGCATGACCCTGCATGTACCTCTTTCATTAGAACTTTAGCTTCTATGTTGTTGACGCATCTAACAAGAGTCAGATTGTAAGATTTGTGATATAGTTGTTCTTTCCCTAGAACATTTTAAGTGGCTTGTCATTTGAATTCCAATTGATCTCTTTGGTATAGGTTCTCTAGAGTGACCTAGTTTGATATATACATCTTGATATCATGAAACCATTCCCTTTCTTTATCATTGGGTGCATTTTCAATGACCATGTAGTAAGATGGTTGAGTAATTGCCTCAGCTTTGAGAGAGAAGGTATGGCCCTCCTAGATATCGATCCATTAAGTGAGATTAGCTAGAGCATCAGCAAAGGCATTGTGATCTATTCTGATGAAATGGATGGATATATGCTCGAAGCCTCAATCTAAAGAACACACATGCTCCAAGTAGGGTACCAAGTTCTGATGGTGTGTTCTCCAATTGTTGTGGACTTCAGAGATGACAAGGAGGGAGTTACCATAGACCTGGATATGCATGCCCCTTGCTATCTAGTGAGATGGAGTCCTAAAATGCAGGCTTTGTATTTGGTGACATTGTTAGTGGCGATGAATCATATCCATCTTACTACAGGTAGCTAATCTCCACAAAGGTTCTACAAGACTATGCCTATTCTAGATCCATTTTAGTTTACACTTCCATCAAAGAATATTATCCATGTGATAGTGCCTGGGGGGTTCCCATAACTGGTGGGTTGATCATCCCTATATATATTTCTAGGAATTTGTACTCATGAATAGCTTCTTCTAGTAGTAGGAAATATGCTAGTTGATCTGTGAGGGCTTGTGCTTCGACTACCTTCCTTGGGAGATAGGTAATGTCAAATTCTGACAACATCACCTTCCATTTAGCACATCATCCGATCAAAGTTGGGGGATTGTGTAAATAGCATAGTGGATCATGCTTGGAGATTATCTATAGAGGATAGGTCATTAGATAGTGACCTAGCTTCCTCATTGCATGGATCAGATCCAGGAAGTATTTTTCAATGGTAGTGTAGTGAGCCTTCATGTCATTGAACTTCTCAAGTAGGTAGTAGATAGCATGCTCTCCTTCGGTCATTGTTTGACTTAAGACTCCACCATTGATGTCTCACTGACAGATATATGTAGGATGAGGGGATATCCATGCATAGCTGACCTTATTACTATAAGATTAATGAGGTAATCTTTGAGCTTATAGAGCGTGGCCTCACATTACTTTTCCACCCAGAGTAGAGTTCTTCTTAGCAGCTTGAAGATTGGCTTGCATATAGGTGTGAGTTTGGTAATGAAGCCATGATGTATTGGAGATGCCTGAGAAAGCCTTGTATCTCCTTCTCAGTTCTTGGTAAAGACATTTCCCAAATAACCGAGCCTATCCTAAATCCACATAGATTCCTCTCTGGATATCGATGTATCCCATCAGGTTACCAGAGGTAACCCAAAATGTGAATTTGGTGGGACTCAAGTGCAGGGAGAACCATCATAGTCATTGAAATAGCTTCTTGAGGTTGGGTGATGTAGTACTCTGGCTTTTAGATTTAGCAATGATGCCATCCACATAGACCTCTACCTCTTTGTGCATCATATCATGAAAGAGGGCAACCATTACCCTATTCTATGTGGCTCCAATGTTCTTGAGACTAAAAGGCATGACTTGATAGTAGAACACCCACCATGATGAATGCAATCTTTTCCTTATCTTCCTTTGTCATCTTGATCAGATTGTAGTTGATGAATTTGTTCATGAAATTGAATATTGCATGGTTGGTTGTGTTGCAATGAGTACATTTATATGTCCAAGTGGAAAGTCATCTTTGGAAGATGCCTTTTTGAGGTCATGATAGTCCACACACTATGACACTTTTTTGTCTTTCTTTTGAATTGGTACACTGTTGGCAAGCCATGTGGGATAGTTGACCAACTCTAAGAAACCATCATTGTATTGCTTTTGACCCTTCATGATATTGAGGCTCCATTCTGATCACAATCATCTAGCCAATGGTTTGATGGGCTAAATGCCAAGGATGAGGGGTTGTCGAAGGATAGTGATTGCTTCATCCAACCTGGGCATGTTGGCATAGCTCCAAGTAAACACATAGATGGGGTGGCGTAGAAGCTCTATTAGTTGGTCTTTGATGTTTTCTAGAAGGCGCGTCTCAAATTTGACTTTGTGTTGTTTGGGGCCTGAACTGAGATTGTTTGTCTTTGTTGTCTTCATGTGAAATGGTTGATGATCCTTTGTCATATATTTCAAAATAGGGACATCTTTGAACTCAACATCTTCATCATTTTAGATCTGTTCCACCTCGATGAAGTATCTAGCAAACTCACAGAGAATCTGCTCATCTTCATACTCTTTTAGGTTTTATAGATGTTGTAATTTTTTGGATTTTTGTGAATTTTGCAAATCTTTTAGATTTTTTGGGGATGACAGGGGGTGTGGAAGGGTGTGACTAAACAACCACACTGGGATTTATACCACATCATGGCATCATTACTCTAACAAGATTTTCCTTGGGATGTGAAGGGAGACCATGCCCTTAGGACGTTGCGGTCATGTATACACAAATTTTGAAGTTCTTCTCCTTGTCAGATACGATGAATGAGAGTTTGTGGGTTTTCTACAACCTCAAAATTTAATATGGTGTTGATACCCCCATCTTTCGATCTTGTAGTAGGCATCGGCGTTGTCATCCCTGTAATGTCATAGTCTTCTTCTGTGACTTTAACATCTATAGTCTCAGTGTCATCTTGATTGGGTCAGTAGGGGCAAACCCATAGAGGATCATAGCCATTTTCTTTGGGTTGCATTTCTACCCTTTTTGATGTTGGGTTGATGGTTTTTGTCTAGAAAACATGGTCATCTTAGAAATTTGTGATGCTTTCACCATTGTCTAAATTCTTAGGGCATGGCTTAATGACAACTGGAGTCATAATCCTATTGATTGTGTCCTCATTTGGAGGGATGACTTTGTTCTTGGACGCTTGATTGTTTTAGGCAGTTCAAACACCTTGGTCTTCATCTTTGATGTGGGTTATCTCCCTTATACTAGAAGTTGATCTTGTGATAGTCCTCCTGGTCATCATCATCAACCTCTTGCACAAAGTAAGGCTATACCAGGGGAATGATTGCCTCAGTTGTATCTTAATGGTCTTTTGTGATGGCCACTATATAAGGAATATATGGGTGGGGACCCCTACGCTCAGGGTGCCACTGATATAAAACCATGAGTCAACGCTCTTTCTCTAGCCAAATGTGTCTACCTTTGTGGCTCAGATCTTGGGTCTTTGGTAGTATTTTAAGGTAACCTATTTGGGATAAGTCTTTCATAGTGGACCACAACACTGCGGACTTCCAATATAGTGTCCACCTGGTAATTTGAGGTCATGTCTAGGATGGGCCATAGAACCCTAGACCCACTCCTTTTTGTCTGGGAGGGATGTAGATGATCTCTAATCATCCTTGTTGTTGGGATCCCAGCCTCTGTCTGGATGGATATTCATCTCCCATAAATGTTGTGCAAATAGCATGGGGTTGTAAGGCATATGAAGTCTCCTCCAGCATGGGGGCACCCAGCCGATGTTGCCAATGTGAAGCATCTCAAAGCAAGATAGGAGATCATATTCTTTGATGCATGCAATGGTACTAGGATTTTTGACTTTAAAAATGATAATGGCATGGGCTAAGTGGTATTTTAATTTCTAATGTAGTGATGAGGGGATTACCCAGTTTTGATGAATCCATTGCCTCCCCAAAAGGAGGTTGAAGGAGGAACTCAGCTTTCTTTTTCATTGATGGATATCAGAAGGATCCTTCCCCAGACTGATTAGTGACTTTAAGGGACACGTGTTGAATCATCTGTCATTATAGATGAAGCACGAGAGTATCTTAAGGTCTTTGTGTATTGATGTGATTAGTAAGGGCCTATGATGACTCCCACGTGTTAGGATCTCATCCTCAGAGAATGAGATCAAGTTTGAGGTCATCATAAACCTGATAGTGGTTGCAAGAGTCTCAGGTCATAAGTCTCTAGAAATTTAGGTCCCTTGTAGAGTTTTCTTGATTACATCTTAGTGTGTTGGGGAGTTTTTCATCACTTCTACTAGTGACAATTCCCTTCTGGTTCACTAAGGAACCGGATTGTGTTTGAGTCTTTGGGATATGTCTACTTACAAAGCTCATGTGTGGTGGTACCTTCTTAGTATCAATGAATGGAATGGAGACCCTATTCTTAGTATCAATGGATGGAATGGAGACCCTATTGTCCCTCTCTCTTGTAATGTCAATAGGGACTCCTATATAGGTATAATTATCGAGGGGAAATGGTACCTCTAGAAAGGTAGAGTGTTGGTTGCCTATTGTTGAGATATGTGAATCTATTATGACCGATACCACAACTGTAGGATGGGAGATTGGAGGGACTAGTGCCTTTGGGATCCATACCTTCTAAACTTTTGGTATTGGATTTGCCTTTGATACATCTACCGATTGTTTCTTCTGCCTCTGGAGACCCTCAGTATGATGATCAACTACATTCTTTTACCAGGAAGGCACTCGTTATGTCATTTGACTTTTGGATATCTATTAAAATTACTATCTGATATTCCCAAACCAAGGCGACGATCTGTATTTTGAGACTAGTCTTGATTTATTGTCTGAGTGGAAGGACAAGTCCATGGGGTGGATTTTTTGGTGAAGAGATCTTGGACATTGCATTGTATGATGAAGGTACTTCTTTCAAGGTGATAGTGTGGTCCTCCCCAGTATTTATTAGATCTTTTATGGTGTGTTTGAGTGTGATACAAGCATCTGTCTTATGACCCTTTGTATGATGGAAATCACAGAAGGTGTTGGTGTTGTAGCTCTTTGGCAAGGGTTTTGATGGATCCCTTATGGTTGGATACTTGAGTATATTCTTATATCTGACAGGATAGTGCTGAGAGAAGCTCCCAAGGGTGTGAACTTCCTTTATGGTTTGGAAGGCTCCTCTATAGATGGAGGGGTATTTTTTGGCTTGGCATGAGATGTCGTTTACTCAATGTTGGAGGAGTATTTGCAATCATCTATTGCATTTTTGGTTTAAAAGGTGGTGGTGCATACCCATAGTAGTTTTTTGGTAGCCATGCATACCATGGAGGTGCGTACTAAGGCGGATAATTGGATGGCATCACATAAGCATATTGTTGTTGAGGTGTTGAGGTACGAACTGCATATGTCATTGATGTATGTGCAAATGAGACTTGTATGGCTAGTGGTTATCGCTTACCCACTCTAGCGGGGATAAGTAATGGCACCCACCATGGAATCTAATGTCATCTCTTTCATACAATTGTATTTCTAATTAGTCATTGAGGAGGTAGCCAATGGCTAGGAAGTGAGGTCTATGCTTTGATAGACCCTCCCCCCTCTTAATTGAATTTTTTATCTGCACACTCGCTTGTATGAGCTCTGGGAAGGTACTATACCTTTACAAAGATAAGAGGATAGTGAGAGCGAGTGTGTTTGTTGTCATCACCATGTCCAAGGTCTCCTTATCCATAGGCTTGAATTATAGATGAGCAACAAGCTCCCTCTAGCATCCAACAAACTTGAAAAAACTTTATTCCATTCTACTACAATGCTTCCAAGTCCTCCTTGGTCAGAATCTGGACCGAATTCCAGGAATATTGATTGATAAACCCTTCGAACATCTTGGCCCATGTGTTGATGGTGGTCATGTCATATTTGTTTAACCATGCCAATGCATGACCAGTCAAGGTCCGTGCAAAACAATGTATGATTACCTTATCATCAATACGTACTTCCACCATATCTAATCAATAAGTTTTGACGTGAGTCATGGGATCCCCCTTTTTGGAGTACTCATGGAATTTTGATATGTTGAAGTTGTTAGGCAGCTTAACATATGGGAAGTGGTCGGATTTGTTGAACACTTTCCCACTATCTTTCTTACCCTCTAAGAGACTGATTTTTTTCATGATCTTGTGCAATAGGGGGTCTACAATGGAGGGTTCATGTGCAACATCTTCCTAATTGTGACGACCATGGGTATGACTCGTGGTTTGATGACGTTGGAGGCACCATATATATATATATATATATATATATATATATATATATATATATATATATATATATATATATATATATATAGGTGGTGGGAATCCAATCCTCCCCATATGTTCAGGTTCTACTAGGATTGGGCGGTGGATACATGGAATGTAGGTTGTGGATGGGTCACCGGTCATTCATGTATAACGTATGACCCTTTCTGGCAGTGTTGGTTGGATCGACCCCTTGAGATTCTCCATGTGTGGTTGCGACCTTTCCTTTGATTTCTTCTTCAGGATTTAAGAAGGACGTCTATGACTCCTAAGGTATTGGGATTGACCCAACATTCTGAACGGTGGACTCTGATAGAGCCCCAGATGGAATGCTTTAGGTTGAGGTGGGTGGGAAATCCATGCTTTGTATGGGAAGAATGGTGTGGATGACTCAGCATGGTGTAGCTCCTTGTCATGCGAATCCTAAATAGTGCCACCCTCATGTATATGTTGAGCTTGGTGGAGGCATAAAAGACATGCTGGAAGATTGATATCCTAAATGTCCCTAAATGACTGGTGCTTTAGGCACAATGGTGGCTTCCTTATATTTCTCCAACTCTGCTGGCTTATCTTATTTGTTGTGAATAGCATCCCTTTTGGTGTTACCATCGGATTGACAATCAATACTATTGTTCTCGGCCTTTTGGACTGATCTCTAGTGAGACAGGGTGAAGTACAGGCTTTGTGCTCTTCTCGTTATGTCGTGAAATTAAAACTAGTGGGATTCAAAATTAGGGTGTAACTTTATGAGAAAATAGTACATGACTCGCGATGGATCCTTCCACACACATTGCATCTAACAAGAATTAAAAGGACTCCTCCCACATCGAGGAGCATATGAAAGGGATACCTCTATATTTCTTCCAATTTCCTAATGATGAAAGACGCTCGTAGTTTTTTTTTTGTGGTAGTTTCTGCCCGTAGCTTGGGCTATATGAGGGAACTTATCCACTTCTGAGTAAGATGTGTTTGCCAATGTCATGGTGTAAAAGTAAAATATGGTGGATGTGATGTTCCTTCGAGAAATGCTCCCAAAAGGATCATTTGAAGTGGGATGAAATGTGGGGTTCTAGGGGTTGATCAAGAGTAAGGTAGTTGATGCAGGTAAACTACATGTCTAAAATGCAAGTGCATGTATCAGAGTAATATAGGACCAAAATAGGCTCGGATATCGAACATGGGGAAACATACTCCATTGACTACTACTAACTATGACTCAATCAGCTAGACCTATAAAAAAAGGTGATTGGTTGATTAATTGACTAATTGCAAGAAGTAAAACTAAATTAGTTGGTTTGTGATCAAAGATGGAATGGATTCCTTATAATTACAATTTTACCATAGTTCACATTGCAATCAACATCATTTCATTAATATTGATTCCTCCTAACATTAGACAAAGGGACTTGTACCAAGAATTGCTCACTCTCATAGCATAATTCACTACCTGATCTAATATAAACCCCACTCTCGTAGTGATTTAATTATTAGTTAGGTACTTTATCTAATTCTCTGGGTTATTTCCTTCACAATTGTAAGCCCTCTCTCGAGGTATAAATTGTGTGCATCTATGATTTTTCCAACCCTTAATCCCTCTAACAAAGCAATAAACGATCTAATAAATTACTTATGATGATCAGGCATAGATAATTCATGAAGCTATCATAGAGATATGTTTAGAAATTAAGAGAAATATGTATATTAATTCATAATCATCGATTACAATGAAAAATTGGGCTACTTCTAGGTCCTAAGGAATTAGGGGATTAGCCCCACATGATTTTAGTTACTCTACACATAGGAAAGGAAGAAAGAGATAAGTAAAACATCAAGAACAATGAAAAACCCCTGGAGAAAGACGGTCTAGATTATTCCTTCTGACAAATGTAGTGATTTGTCATCTTTCGACTGCAAATCAGGCTGCCAGAAGTATTCAAACCACCCAAAACAGGGCTTTCTCCTCTCCTTTCTCTCTTCTCCACTCTCCTCTATTGTACAATTGAATATGATTTGACCCTTAGGTCTGGACGCACTTTCCCTTAGTCATAGGATTGACTTAGGGCATCATTAAGTCTCGACTATTGGATTGGCAGCGGTCTTTAGTTTGGCCTAATAGCGACAAGTCGGTACTACTAACTAGGTTTCATTAGTATTGACACCTTCTCAGTTTTGTGATCCCTTGTAAAGTGTCGGTACTACCGTGTTGATGTCAGTAGCACTGAGATTTTCCCTGACATTCTGTATTGAATTTTTGATACAAGTTGGTACCACTGACTTGGGCATTGGTAGTATCAAGATGTGACGAACCCAATTTCTATATACTTTCCATAGTGACATTCACAGATATGCATGCACTCATATCTATAGATGTCAAAAGGGAAAATATAAGAGATTAAGGTAATCAACTAAAATCAGAGATTTAGCCAAGATCTAGTCCACATCATCATAAATTGCCACACGAACATTCATTCATATAAATAAAATAAAGTCATTACATATGGAGAGAAAATATTGTTCTAGAGAAAGATAACTTTATTACATAGGATCTCACTCGTCCTCAACATCAACTAGAAAAAGAAATAAACTAACATCTAGCCAGAAATGAGATAAGAGGAAAAGATCTATCTAATATATCCTCCATGTTTATTATTTTATGCCTTCAGGTACTTTGAGCATGCATTTCACTTTGTTGTCAATTGTTCCTTGCACCTAGAACATACGAGAAACAAAAACATCAACAAAGTTGGTACGTGGTAAAAAGTTACACTAATAAGGTTGCATAAAGGAAAATATTTGAAAAAGAAGGAAAGAGAGATAAAACCATTTCTTAAGGCGAAAATCAAGTAAACACCCTTTTTATTACATTCATTTTGATGTGGTTGTACTACACCTATTGCACTTGACTTACATCTAGTGTGGGCAATAGAATATCATCATACACCTAACATGGGCCAAGGAGTCATACATCCATGTTAGGCAACATACATCCACACCATGATATGTGCTCCAGTAGCTACAACCCATCATAATCATTTATGTTTCTCTTAAATTTGGTGAAGTATAACTCATACTAGTTCAACCAAGCAATCATATCTAAATACGAACATTCAAGATATTACATAGCATAGGCAACCAGAAATCTAGTCTTATACTTATAAGACCGCGTACCTGGTTGTTTAGATCAGATATCCAAGAATTTAGAATCAACAAGAAATAAGTCACCCTGCACAGAAAGCAAGGGTACAACATTACAATTGGTCCAAGTGACCAAGGCTATGATACGTTCTTAGCTATTCTCCTATTTTATACTATAGAATTCGGATCAGGGATTTCCCATAATTTTTAATTGGGTTTTTGAGATATTATCAGATCAGATCCATCATACAAAGTTTGATTAAAAGATAATATTTAATTAATCAATTAGAATATTTCCATAATCACAAAATAAAGAGAGAAAATAAGGGTCATCCATGTGTCATTAATGTGAACCCATTATTGATCATTATCCTAGGGTTTCGATTTAAGGGGAAACAGGGTCAGTTCTAATGCTAAAGAGCTTACTACAAGTACTGTCCTTTATTCTCATATTTATATTCTACTATTAAAGTCAAAAGAAATGACATAAAACAAGGTCATATAGAAGATGTCTTGGTCTAGGGTTGGATTTTGGCACAGATGATAATTTATGCAGGTTCTTCTCATTATTCTGAGAATAGGGATATTTTGTGGGTATTTTTCAGACACTGGAGCTATTTTTAAAGGTTTTTACAATACTAACCAATCAGGATAAACTTAAAGGAATAAAGAAGAAAAAAATAAAGAACGGATCAACAGGGTCAGGGTTGGGAGAAAAGGATGTCAGTGACCTTGAGGTTGAAGCACTTGCGCGTGACCACGTATGGTCAGAGTGGGGTTTCCATTAAGTTCTATTTGTCTGTTGCTCGCGCCATGGCAGCAGCTAGCTGTGGCGAAGAATGGTGAAGGGTTGGGGTAGCTAGGTGGGTGCTGAGTGCGTGAGCGTGAGCAGGTCTCATTCGCGGGATCTCCCTGAGTTCAATGAGTCCAAGAAGCTCGTCGGAGGTGAACTACAGCTCCGATTACGATGACAGGAGGCTCGGTGAATAGAATTTGGGTTCTAAGGTTTTACCTGCCCTCCTGCTAGATTGAGGGGTCACGAAGCTTTGTGTGAGGTTTGTGATATTCTGTGTCCACTCTCTGCTACTCGACGTGCCCTGGACCTCGCCAGTGATGGCACTTTTGAGCCCCACTGTGGCGGCTAGTCGACCCGAGGTTCTAGACCTTCGCGGCTCCAACCGGGGGTACTGCTCGACTCGTCGGGATCCCAGGAACGTGTAGCCCCCGTTGATTCAGAAGTAGAGGCTCTAGAGGAAAGGATAAGGGTCGGGATCATGCAAGGTGAAGGTGAATCGGGGAAGCAGTGCTCAGGGTGTTGATGCTTGCAATTGAGGATGTGGGATGGTTAAAGGGGAAAAGGTGGAGCTAGTGGAGGCCTTAAGTAGGCGTGAGGGAGGCTAGGCGAGGAAGCCCTAAACTCAGCTGCCGCCAGGGTGAGAAGAGCAGAGAAGCGGGGGTCAGTTCTCCCTACTCCGAGAGTGAGGGGGGTCAATATAAGGCTTGTTGACCTCAGTTTGCACCGTCAAAGATATTTGTTGGCTCGAAATTTGAAAAGAGTCAAGAGGTGGCGAGTTTAGCCGAGCCTCTCCTCCTGCTACCTCCCCGCCCTTTGTGGGAGGTAGGAGACGAGGTCTCCTCTATTAGATCAGGGCCTGATGCATGGATCGCCCGATCCAACGGCTAGGAGAGGGGCCAAGATCTCAAGGTCAGTGTGACATCTATTCACACCTGATTAAAATGAAAACTTAGATCTAGGATGTATATATAAGGTGATTTATTAAATTTTCCATAACTCTTGATTGGTAAACCCAATTCTAATGAAATTTGAGGTATAGATTCAAAAGGTCATTATGCTACTATGATATAAATTTGAAATCCAAATTCGAAAGTTTGATGTGTTCATTTACTAAATGCATTAACACATGTATTTTATCATCATAGCATATTAGGGTTTGCATATTTTTGCAATTTGTGACACATATTTGTTCAATTGGGTGAGGGAATTATATGAGGGTATTTTAGTCAACAAATAAAAAATTGATAATAAACTTTTAAGAGAGAGAAAAATATTATAAAAACTCACTTTTTCACATTCTCCCCTCCTTTTAAGAATTTTGTCCTCAAAATTCAAGCAGCCTAAAAGAGATGTGGATATTTCCGCTCGACTTTGGACTTGAGCTCCCATGTGGCATCAGTTTGATCATGGTGGCTCCAGATAACTTTCACCATATCTATATGACGATTACTAAGAAGCTCCTTTGTCTTGAAATTAAGAATTCTGACTGGTGACTCAGCATACGTCAGATCATCTTTCAGCTCAAGAGGCACATGATTCAGAATGTGACTGGGGTCCTTTACGTAAGGCTTCAGATTAGATACATGAAAGACATTATGCATAGCACTTACTGAGGTGGCAAATCAAGATGATAGGCACATTCTCCAACCCTTTCAAGGATCTCGAAGGGTCCCACATAACGAGGACTGAGCTTTCCCTTATTCTTGGACAAAGCTCGAATAGGTCGGATCTTCAGAAAGACATGATCACCTTCCTTGAACTAACATTCCTGTCAGTGAGCATCTGCATATGATTTTTACCTATATTGTGCTCGCTTCATTCTTTACCTGATCAGTGCAACTTTATCTGCATACAGTTGCATCTCCTTAGATTTCATCAAGGTGTGTTCTCCGACGTCATCCCAATGTAATGGAGATCTGCACGGTCAGCCATAGAGAGATTAGTATGGTGGCATCCCAATACTCACCTGATAGATATTATTATAGGCGAACTCAGCTAAAGGCAGGTAATGGTCCCACGAGCCTTCTCAATCAAGAACACAAGCTCGTAGAAGATCCTCCAGAATCTGCATTGTTCATTCTGACTGTCCATCTGTCTACGGATGATAAGCAGTACTAAATTTCAACTTGGTGCCCAATTCTTCTTGAACCTATTTCCATAGCTTTGAAGTCAACTTCGGGTCCCGGTCCAAGACAATGGATGCTGGAACTCCATGCAGACGTACAATCTCTTGTATATAAAGGTCATCCAACTCAGAAACTTTTGCAGTGGTCTTCACATGAAGGAAGTGAGCTAACTTGGTGAGACGATCCATGATGACCCATGCAGCGTCGTATCCCTTCCTGGTTTTGGGTAGCCCTACCACGAAATCCATGGTGATGTGCTCCCATTTCCATTCCGGAATTTCAAGGGGTTGGAGTAGACCGCCTGGTCTCTGGTGTTCGGCCTTGATCATCTGGCATGTCAGGCATCTGGACACAAATTCAGAAATATCACACTTCATGCCTCTCCACCAAAACTGACGTTGTAGGTTTTTGTACATCTTCATCGTGCCAGGATGGACGGTGTACTTTGACCCATGTGCCTCACTGAGAATCTTTGTCTTTTCAGCTGACTGCTCTGGAACCCACATACGGTTCTTATATCGAAGACCACCATCAAGACCTACCGACAGATGTGATTGAGGCTTGGCCAGGAGAGAGGAGAGTTTTGTAAGCTCAGGACTAGCTTTTTGTGCCTTTAGAAGTTCAAAATGCAGGTTGGATGTGATAAAGATATTATTGACATGCATACGATCAGCCAGGAATTGTGGTCTCCAGCTTGCTAGGTCCTCCATGTTCCTCCATTCAGGTACAGACAGGGATGCACAAATGGCTCTTTTCCTGCTAAGAGCATCTGCAACTACATTGGCCTTGCCCGGATGGTAGCCAATAGTGAAGTCATAGTCTTTCAAGTACTCGATCCATCGTCGTTGCTGCAGATTCAAGTCCTTTTGTGTCAAAATGTACTTGAGGCTTTTATGGTCGGTGAAGATATCAAATGTTGCCCCGTACAAGTAGTGCCTCCAGATTTTGAGAGCATGGATGATAGAAGCTAACTCCAAATCATGTGTAGGGTAATTCAACTCATTAGGTTTTAGTTGTTTGGAAGTGAAGGCCACTACTTTCCCGTTCTCTTATAGAACACACCCTAGACCATGTCGGGAAGCATCAGTGAATATTACAAATCCTTCATTTCCAGATGGTAGAACAAGGACAGGTTCTTATGTCAACTTTTGCTTGAGCTCTTGGAAGCTAGACTCACAAGCAGTTGACCAGATGAAATGCTCATCCTTACGAGTAAGCTTAGCGAGAGGAAGTGCCACTTTGGAGAAATTTGGAATAAAACGACGATAATATCCGGCCAGGCCTAAGAAACTCCAGATTTTAGAAGGATTCTGAGGATGTTTCCAATCAAGTACAGTAGATACTTTAGTGGGATCAACAGATAGGTTACCCCCAGAAATGACATGTCCAAGAAACATGACCTTGTCAATCCAGAATTCACATTTAGAAAGCTTGCCACTGAATTTCTGGGCTCGAAGAATCTCAAGGACATATTTCAAATGCTCTTGATGTTTCTCCATAGAATCAGAATAGATCAGAATATCATCAATGAAGACAACCACAAATTCATCAAGATAAGGTTGGAAGACTTTGTTCATCAAGTTCATGAATACGCCAGGTGCATTGGTCAACCCGAACAGCATCACTGGAAATTCATAATGCCCATAACGAGTTCGAAAAGAAATCTTAGATATGTTTGTATCCTTGACCTTAATTTGATGGTAGCCAGAACGAAGATCAATTTTTGAGAAAACTTTAGCAGTAAAAAGTTGATCAAAGAGGTCATCAATACGAGGGAGAGGATATTTATTTTTAATGGTAGCTTGGTTCAACATGCGATAGTCAATACACATCCGCATTGAACCATCTTTCTTTTTAACAGAAAGGACAGGTGCACCCCAAGGGGAAATGCTAGGGCAGATAAAACCCTTATCAAGAAGTTCTTGTAATTGTTTCTTCATCTCCATAAGCTCAGCAGGTGCCATCCTATACGGTGCCCTAGAAATCGGAGTGGTTCTAGGAAGAAAATCTATGGAGAACTCAATGTCTCTGTTTGGAGGCAGCCCTGGGAGCTCCTCCAGAAATATGTCGAGGAAATCACGTACCACCTCCAGTATCTCTACAGGCCCGTTGTCAGGACTGATCTCTGAGATGAATGCGAGGAAGACTTTACATCCTTTAGATATGAGCTTTTTAGCTTTAAGAGAGGAAAATTATTACATTATTACAGAATTCACTTCCCCGAGGGATCACTACAGGAGAGGAATGAGGTTGAGAGAGAACTACCATCTTGTTTCTACAGTCAATATGGCCATGGTATGTTTATAGCCAATCCATACCAAGAATAATATCAAAGTCTTCCATGGTTAAGAGAATGAATTTAAATGGAATATCATGATTTTTGAATTTTAGAGGGAGAACATCAGTTTTCTGTAATGTAGTAAATATTTTTCCACTAGGAGTTGACACATCCAGAATATATCCCAAGTCCCTTATATGTAAGTGTAACATTGAGGCCATATTTCGAGAGATAAAATTATTTTTGGATCCAGAGTCAAACAATGCTTTAACAGGATGTCCATTCAAGAAAATAATGCCTTCACATGATAATTACATTTTACATAATTGAAGGCATTGAACAAGATATTAGATATATGAAAAAGATTTAAGGTTACCTTCGACAAGCTGGTTCGGATTTTCCCTAGCCTCCTCTGCTATTACTGCGAACACCCTAGCATTGCGGTGTCCCTGTGGGGGTGGAGCACCCACTGGAGGTTTTCCAAGGATAGACGCATTAGGACACTTGGCAAGGAAATGTCCCTCCTTCTTGCAGTTGTAGCAGACCGGCTTGGTGTAGAGACAAGGCCCATCATGTCCTCACCCACAAGTCTTGCATTTGCTATGATAATCCATCATCTTGCTATTCTTTTGTCCTTTCTTTCCTGAACCTCCTCCTTTTCCTAATCCTTTATTATGGTCGGGGTGGAACTTCTTGAACTTCTCTTCCTCAGTGGTGGTCAACCCTAAATATCCCATGCTAGAAGGCTTCTGAAATCCCTGCTCCCTTTCCTGCTTAAGGGCCATGTCTAGGGATCATCAATGCTTCGGGGACGAGAGGCTATAACTAGGGTTTTCAGGTGTGCAGAGAGACAATCTACATAATGCTCAGTGAGGCGGTCCTCAGTCCGGATAGGGGCATAGCATTCCAGAAGCTTAAACTTCCGGGTATAATCGGCCACTGAGAGACTGCCCTACCTAAGCTCCATGTACATCTTCTATTTCCTCTTCCTCTCAATTATGGGCATGAAATGGTCGGTGAAGAGGGTCTTAAAGGCTTCCCACCCCAAGTTGTCTACTTCCTCTCCCCGATTCCCACCATAATTCTCCCACCAGATCTTTGCCCCTCCCTTAAGCAAATGGGTGGCGAATTTAACCTTCTTTTCTTCGGGTACTTCTAGGGTACGGAAGGCATTCTCTATGGAAAGGACCCAGGCCTCAGCCTTGTCCATGACTTCGGGTTGGTCTCCCCCCCCCCAAAAAAAAGTTGTCAGGGTTGAGCTTAATGAAGTCTATCACCGTCACTTCCTTTTTCGTAGAGGGGCTAGGTTCAGGGGTTCCTTTTGTGGTGAGGGTTTCCATAAAATCTGTAGGATTTTCTTCTGTTCCTCCCACCTTTCCTTGGCCGTGGCATCAGGATCAGGTACTTTGGAGGTTTCAGGCTCTTTTCTCTTCTTAGAGGACGATTCCTCAGAGGCATTTGAGTTGCGAGTTTTAGGAGGCATCCTGTAATTAATATGAACATATTAGGTCTATTACTTCAGTAATTATTCTCATCATTATCTTTATTATCATCACATGATATTTCATTATTCTCATTTATCAATAATTAATGTTCTGAATGTTATGATTTATGGAGGATATCCTAAAATCCTTATCGGTCGATCCTTAGGATTTTCTAAATAGAGAGACTCCTTCCTAACCTTATAACAGAGGTAAGAGGGAAGATTTACTTTAAAACATAGATGAGAGGGAGAAATTTTTCCTATAGAAGAGGTGACAGCGAAAATCTATAGATGAGAAGGTTCCTAAATTAAGGTACGCCCAAGAATAGGAGACACTTAGGATATCGTCCAGGTAGACTTATACTGCCATAAAGGTAGCCTCGTGATTGCCAAGCTAAGTGGCTCAGAGACTTTAGTCAGACCCATGGCATATTCTATCCTAGACACATCCACCCTTCATATCCCAAACTCAAGGACTACCCTAGACTCAAAATAGGGTGAATGAAGTTCATGTGACTTGATGTGTGAACATTGGGTCTGATACCAACTGTGACGACCCCAATTTCTATATACTTTCCATAGTGACATTCACAGATATGTGTGCACTCATATCTATAGATGTCAAAAGGGAAAATATAAGAGATTAAGGTAATCAACTAAAATCTGAGATTTAGCCAAGATCTAGTCCACATCATCATAAATTGCCACACGAACATTCATTCTTATAAATAAAATAAAGTCATTACATATGGAGAGAAAATATTGTTCTAGAGAAAGATAACTTTATTACATAGGATCTCACTCATCCTCAACATCAACTATAAAAAGAAATAAACTAACATCTAGCAAGAAATGAGATAAGAGGAAAAGATCTATCTAATATATCCTCCATGTTTATTATTTTATGCCTTCAGGTACTTTGAGCATGCATTTCACTTTGTTGTCAATTGTTCCTTGCACCTAGAACATATGAGAAACAAAAACATCAACAAAGTTAGTACGTGGTAAAAAGTTACACTAATAAGGTTGCATAAAGGAAAATATTTGAAAAAAACGGAAAGAGAGATAAAACCATTTCTTAAGGTGAAAATAAAATAAACATCATTTTTATTACATTCATTTTGATGTGGTTGTACTACACCTATTGCACTTGACTTACATCTAGTGTGGGCAATAGAATATCATCATACATCTAACATGGGACAATGAATCATACATCCATGTTAGGCAATATACATCCACACCAGGCTATGTGCTCTGGTAGCTACAACCCATCATAATCATTTATGTTTCTCTTAAATTTGGCGAAGTATAACTCATACTAGTTCAACCAAGCAATCATATCCAAATACGAACATTCAAGATATTACATAGCATAGGCAACCAGAAATCTAGTCTTATACTTATAAGACCACGTACCTGCTTGTCTAGATCAGATATCCAAGAATTTAGAATCAACAAGAAATAAGTCACCTTGCACATAAAGCAAGGGTACAACATTACAATTGGTCCAAGTGACCAAGGCTATGATACGTTCTTAGCTATTATCCTCTTTTATACTGTCTAATTCAGATCAGGGATTTCCCATAATTTTTAATTGGGTTTTCGAGATATTATCAGATCTGATCCATCATACAAAGTTTGATTAAAAGATAATATTTAATTAATCAATTAGAAGATTTCCATAATCACAAAATAAAGAGAGAAAATAAGGGTCATCCATGTGTCATTAATGTGAACCCATTATTGATCATTATCCTAGGGTTTCGATTTAGGGGGAAAATAGGGTCAGTTCTAATGCTAAAGAGCTTACTACAAGTATTGTCCTTTATTTTCATATTTATATTCCACTATTAAAGTCAAAAGAAATGACATAAAACAAGGTCATATAGAAGATGTCTCGGTCTAGGGTTGGATTTTGGCACAGATGATAATTTATACAGGTTCTTCTCATTTTTCTGAGAACATGGATATTTTGTGGGTATTTTTCGGACACTGGAGCTATTTTTAAAGGTTTTTACAATACTAACCAATCAGGATAAACTTAAAGGAATAAAGAAGAAAAAAAATAAAGAACGGATCAACAGGGTCAGGGTTGGGAGAAAATGACGTCAGTGCCCTTGAGGTTGAAGCACTTGCGTGTGACCACGTATGGTCAGAGTGGGGTTTCCATCTAGTTCGATTTGTCTGTTGCTCGTGCCATAGCAGCAGCTAGCTGTGGTGAAGAATGGTGAAGGGTTGGGGTAGCTAGGTGGGTGTTGAGTGCATGAGCATGAGCATGTCTCATTTGTGGGATCTCCCTGAGTTCAACGAGCCTAAGAAGCTTGCCGGAGGTGAACTAAAATTCCGATTACGATGACAGGAGGCTCGGTGAACAGAATTTGGGTTCTAAGGTTTTACCTGCCCTCCGGATGGATTGAGGGGTCACAAAGATCCGCGTGAGGTTCGTGAGACTCTGTGTCCACTCTCTGCTACTCGATGTGCCCTGGACCTTGCCGGTGATGGCACTTTTGAGCTTCATTGTGGCGGCTAGTCGACCCGAGGTTCTAGACCTTCACGGCTCCAACTGGGGGTGCTGCTTGACTCGTCGGGATCCCAGGAACGTGTAGCCCCTGTTGATTGAGAAGTAGAGGCTCTGGAGGAAAGGAGAAGGGTCGGGATCAAGCAAGGTGAAGGTGGATCGGGGAAGTAGTGCTCAGGGTGTCGATGCTTGCAATTGAGGATGTGGGATGGTTAAAGGGGAAAAGGCGGAGCTAGTGGAGGCCTTAAGTAGGCGTGAGGGAGGCTAGGCGAGGAAGCCCTAAACTCAGCCACCGCTGGGGTGAGAAGAGCATAGAAGCGGGGTCAGTTCTCCCTACTCCGAGAGAGAGAGGGGGGTCAAGATTAGGCTTGTTGACCTCGGTTTGCAGCGTCGAAGATATTTGTTGGCTCAAAATTTGAAAAGAGTCAAGAGGTGGCGAGTTTGGTCGAGCCTCTCCTCCTACTACCTCCCCGCCCTTTGTAGGAGGTAGGAGACGAGGTCTCCTCTGTTAGATCAGGGCCTGATGCATGGATCGCCTGATCCAACGGCTAGGAGAGGGGTCAAGATATCAAGGTCAGTGTGACATCTATTCACACCTGATTAAAATGAAATCTTAGATCTAGGATGTATATATAAGGTGATTTATTAAATTGGCCATAACTCTTGATTGGTAAACCCAACTCTAATGAAATTTGAGGTGTAGCTTCAAAAGGTCATTATGCTACTATGATATAAATTTGAAATCCAAATTCAAAAGTTTGATGTGTTCATTTACTAAATACATTAACACATGTATTTTATCATCATAGCATATTAGGGTTTGCATATTTTTGCAATTTTTGACACATATTTGTTCAATTGGGTGAGGGAAGTATATGAGGGTATTTTAGTCAACAAATAAAAAATTGATAATAAACTTTTAAGAGAGAGAAAAATATTATAAAAACTCACTTTGTCACACAAGATCTCTTTGGAACTCTCCTATTGAAGTTTTGGTAGTACCGATTTCTCCATCGGTACTATCGAGCTTCCTCGATTCAACCTTGTTCCATTCCTTCCAATGTCAGTACCATTGACATACATGTCAATAGTACTTCGCTGATTCGATTCTTTTAGATCTACCTAAAATTAACAAGAAAGAACATAAGCTCCTCAAAAAATGATAATTAAGTATGGAACAATAAAGATACAAATATTGGATGCAATTAAGTGTAACAGGACAATGATGATAATTCATGCACAAATAATATCAAAATGAGCAATAAGTGCAGAAACTACATAGTAAATATCCTGTGAAAAATGACAATTATTCGGTGCATCAAAATCCCCTAAGCTTAAATGTTTATCATCCTCGAGAAACATGCCCTCAAATCTGTTTGAGACAAGTCAGCAAAAGGATAGAACTTGAACTTAGTTTCTCAAATACCTCATTACTGACCACTGAACAATTAAATACTCTCAAGTGACCAAAAATAGTCATAAAAGATTTCCATCCTTCTATCAGTGAAACACTATCAATAGAGCACTTAATACTATAGTCAATCGGGCATTCTCTTGGTGCCTCATGTGATTCCCTATCTACATTCCTCTTCCCTAAACTACCAACTAATTGGAAGTAGTTCTTCTTATAATATTGAATAAGGAGATCAATCATATTTGTGGCCTACCAATAAGAGAAATGAATGAAAATGAAATAGGTGGCTTATGAAGAATCACAAGTAACATTCGAATCATTTATACAAAAATAAAACATGATGAACCTAACATGGTGAAAGTGAGTAAATGCATGAATCCTAATGCCTACTATTATGGGTGGAATGATGCATGCACTGGAGATTAAAGAAGCAAAGAGTACATCATGTACATGATTTAATCTTCCTTGGCAAAGAGATTCACATTGAGTTCAGGGCATCCTTTTCTACCTCTTTATTTCATGAAAATTTGCATGATTTTTTTCTTTTTTTTATTTGGCCCGTTGTCTTAGCATGAATGAAGAGTATGATTGGGATTTACATCAAAAATCACACATTTTTTTGTTTTTATTTTTAGAGGTACGGATGTCTATCCCTATTACTTTAATTTTTGTCATGAATACATGGTGTAAGAATGAATAATACAAAAGAGATGCAATCTACATGGATTTGCTATGCAACTAAATGGTATGCACAAAATATTTCTCTATTTTTTTCAGTTGTAATCAATGCAATAAAAAGAACTAACTAGCACATCACCTATTATTCCATGCAATGCAATCAAAAGGAAGCAATTTGCGTACTCGATCATCTTAAGTGGTGGATCAAAATGGATCAAAAAATGGATGGAATCACATTAAGAGTCAGTGCCTTTTTAAAGCTATGATATGTCCCTCTAATATTGACTTTTGTACAAGGTAACCTTAGGATATCTTTCTAAAACTTCAATTTAAGGTCTCGTTAATTGTTTGGTCACTTCATGCTCAAACCCCATTGTCATTCACTTTTCATGAATAATCAAGACTTCCATTCATATTAAATGCCCTTAAGCTGACTAACCCATAAACTTCCTATGGGTGATGGTGCCTTAATAATTTGCAACTAAACCATATTTAAAAAAATCTCATTTTTAAATTTCATTGCACCAACATAGAAGAACATACTCTATGATGATAAAGATAAAAATCATGCTTATATTGCTTCACGACTACACTAGGTAGATGTGGATCTTACAACTCAAAATAATAAAATTAAAAAGTAAAGAAATGATAGGGTTGTTCTAGCACCCCTCTAAGCTTGATCTGGACTATGTCCTCATAGTAACAATTCAACCAAAGAAGTGGAACAGTGGTATTGATCAAAATGGTGGTGGTTGTGTCATGGTTGGGTCATGGGGATAGAAATTTCCCTATTGTTGTAGCATCTCTAGAGGGTGTGGGTAGCTACCAAAATAACCTTGACTCCAGTAGTTGTCGAATAATGTTTTATGATAGTTCTCCATCCTCTGTAGGTGAGTATGCATGTTTTCCTATTAGCTAGGAGAAGTCGCTCATTCTCAAAGATGGCATGTTTGTTTTGGTCAGTCGTACTTGGACATCTTGGATGCCCGCCAATGTTGTTGTTTGTTGTTGTTTCTCCTAGTGGATTTCCTATAACATCCCATACATACCTGCCATGACTATAGGTCATCATTTTGGGTAGGTTGTGGAGCAGTAGACCAGAAGCATTTTATCCTATGGAGCTCTCATGGATAACCTGCCACCTTGTGAACAGCACAGTTACCTCTTCCTCCTCATCTTCTTCATTTTTCTCCTGCTTTTTATCCTGCTCGATGTTGTCTTCTTCTTCATCATCTCCCTCCATTGTGTCCTCTTCCGGCCACCTCATGTGTCACATCCCTCATAGGTTAAAGATGGGGTCAGGTAGTTCCCTTTCTCACCACTGGTTTTGGAGTGTACAACAGGCGTACACCTTCCCGTGGCACTCAGTGATGAGGTGTGCTCTCTTGAATTGCTTCAAATCCAACTTTTAGGAGGTCCTCAAAGGGTTGGAGTTGGAGAGATCCATGTTGAGATGCATAGAAATTGGAGTAATGAGCCCTTCAAAATGGATTCGGGGCTTCCTCTACACATGTCGCTTGACCGCCAACATGTGTTGTAGAAAGAAGGATACAAAGTCAAACGTCTCCTCCCCTAGGGCCAAAAGAGACCAGAAGGTATAGAGGTTCA
The DNA here is from genome assembly GCA_963693085.1 of Alisma plantago-aquatica. Lineage (NCBI taxonomy): Eukaryota > Viridiplantae > Streptophyta > Magnoliopsida > Alismatales > Alismataceae > Alisma > Alisma plantago-aquatica. The sequence continues at coordinate 686,046,006 of OY856409.1, forward strand.
GCTGTTGCACCTTCCCCTACCCCCTGGATGGACCTGTAAAGATTGTGTTGGTGAGGTAGTAGTGCAGATTTCAAAAAAATAGATGCTCGATGTTGATGACAGAGTTCCTATGCCAGTTGGTCGTGTAGCCCTATGGAAAATCCATCAAAATGCTCCATGCTTGCGAGTATTCAAAGTCATTGTTGTTGAAGTGCACATATCCAAGCAGCCACCTATAGATGTGTTCAACTCCCTCAGCATCAAATTGTGGGTAGTGTTGAAAAGATGGACCTTCACCCATCCTTCCTGCCATCCTTCCCCATGCTCAGGGATGCAACATACCTCTAGGGATGCTAGGTACTCACAGTGATTTCTTGGTAGGTAGGCCAATAACCAAAGAAATGGTAATCACCCACCCAGCCTTGGCCAGCATAGACCTGGCGGAGGCTCTCAGTGAAGCCTACAGTGGCAAGGAAGGCACAATCTCCATACCATGCCCGGATGAGCTCTCGATTCATCAGGCCTTCATAGATATCCTCTGATTGGTGTTGATATGAGATATGTGTGTCGGCTTGGGCACCAACACGATGTTTCCTACCGCGAAGGAATTTGATCGCCTAGTCGCCATCGAGCCAGGATGAGAAAAAGATGGAGAAGGGAGCTCAGGGAAGACTCTGGTTGCCTGAAAGATCTGGACTATCTCTGTTGCAAAGGAGGTGGTGTGAGTGTGTTTGAAATACTCCCCCACCTTTCCTTATATAGTTGTGGTCGGCCTTATCGTGACGTGTTGGTACCACCGATACAAGTGTCAGTGGTACTGAGTCTTTGAAAATTTCAGTATTCTCAATTAGCCTCTCAGTGTCCTGAACCAGAGCCTCCAAGCAGGCGTCAGTGCTACCGACCCAATGTTGGTAGTACCAAGTTCTGCACAGTGATCACGACCTATCTCTACAAAAAGTAGGTTCCACTGATCTCCATCTTAGTGGTACCAAAAAATTTCTAGTCATCCCTGTTGAAAACTATTGGTGGTACCGAGTTTTTAAAACTCGCCCATGTTACCTCTATTATAGTGTCACTATTACCAATTTCATAGTCAGTGGTACCTACTTTTCCACTATCTACACACCAAACAAAAATGATCAAGGCACCTTTTTTACATTGAAAATATAAAATGCAACTAGAACAATGAAGTCTACTACAAACGAATGTAAAGAGCAAAAATTCAAAAACAAAAATGTGAAAATTAGGTTGCCTCCCAACAAGCACCCTTATTTTACATCCTAGGCTCGATTGTAAAAACCAAAAGAATCAGTGAAGGTCAAGGAGCTTCAACTCCTCTCCCTCACATAGCAAATCTCCCCCAAAATAGTGTTTCAGCCGATGGCCATTTACAAGTAATGACTCACCTCCATCGCTAATTTGAACTGCTCCATGGGGTAAAGCCTTAACCACCACAAACAGACCACTCCGTCAAGACCTCAATTTTTGGGGTGTAGTTTCATCCTAGAATTGAACAAAAGCACCTTTTTCATGGAGTGAAAACTTTGTGCAAGATATGATGGTCATTAATCTTCTTAGTTTTGTCCTTGTAGATCCTAGAGATCTCATAGGCATCTAACCTAAGATCATCTAACTCATTCATCTCTAACATTCTCTTTGTCCCCGCATCATCAAGATTATAATTCAATTTCTCCAAAGCCCACTTGGCTTTGTGTTCTAATTCCACAGATAAATGACATGCTCTCCCATAGACCAACCTAAATGGATTTGTTCCTATAGGTGTTTCATAGGTTGTCCTATATGCTAAAAAAAGTGTCATTTAGTTGCAAGCTCCAATTTGTCATATTGGTTGAGACTGTCTTTTCTAATATCTTCTTGATCTCCATATTAGACACCTCAACTTGTCCCTGGGTTTGTGGATGATATGGGGTAGCTACCTGGTGCCTCACTCCATACTTGCTCAATATGGCTCCAAATTTCTTTCTAGTGAAGTGAGATCACCCATCACTTATCATAACTCTTGGCACCCCAAACCCGTAGAGAATATGGTCTTTCACAAATCTACAAACAACTTAGCATCGTTGGTGTGAGTTGGAATCACCTCCACCCACTTAGTACATAATCAATTGTAAGTAATATATATAGATTGGAATCATACGAGACAAAAGGACCCATGAAATATGTTCCCCATAAATCAAAAACCTCTGCTTCCTGAAATACATTTAAGGGCATTTCATGTCTCCTAGATATATTTCCTGCACGTTGACATGCATCACAATTACACACAAAATTGTAAGCATATTTAAAGAGAGTTGGCCAATAAAAGCCACTTTCTATCACCTTTGTTGTTGTCCTAGAACTAGCATGATGTCCCCCAGTGGGTAGGGAGTGACAGTGTGCCAAGATACTCTCAAACTCACACTCGGGCACACGCTTCCTCAAAATCCCATCCCTACACTATTTGAGCAAGATGGAGTCATTTCACACGTAGCATCTCAGAGAATGGAAAATTTTCTTTTTATCTTGATATCCCCAATCTTTTGGAAGCTTGCCACAAGCCAAGTAGTTCACAATGTTTGCAAGCCACAGATCTTTGCTTTACATAGAAAACAGCTGCTCATCTGGAAATTCCTCAACTATGAGTATATCTAGATCCTTCTCATCCATTCTTTCAAGCCTAGACAAATGATTTGCCACTACATTCTCCATCCCTATTTTATCCTTGATTTCAATGTCAAACTCATATAGTAGCAAAATGCATATCAATATACTCTTGGAATCTTCCTTCCATAGCAAATACTTTATTGATGTATGGCCAGTCCACCAAATAACCCTTGCCCCTATCAAATACTGGAAAAAAAATCAAAATAAAAAATACCACAAAAAGCTCCTTTTTAGTTGTTGAATAATTAAATTGGGCATCATTTAGGGTTTTTGATGCATAATAAACCATGGTGGATTTATCTTTGTGTTGGCCCAAAACATCCCTTGTTGCATAATTTGATGTGTCACACATAAGCTCTAATGGTTGTCTCAAATCTGGGGCATGAATCATAGGTGTGGAGACCAGTTTCTCCTTCAACACCTCAAACGCTTTCAAACACCGCTCATCAAAATTAAATTTGGCATCTTTTTCTAATAATTCTGAAAGTGGCTTTGCTATTTTTGAAAAATCTTTAATGAAGTGTCGATAAAAACTGGTGTGTCCTAGAAAACCCCTATCCCCCTTCACCGATGATGGTGGAGGTAGCTTAGAGACGACTTCTATTTTAACTGGATCGACTTCCATACCTCTATGGGACACCTTGTGTCCAAAAACTATCCCCTCACTCACCATCATATGACACTTCTCCCAGTTTAGCACTAAGTTAGTGTCTTTGCATCTTTACAAAACCTTGTCAAGACTGTCAAGGCAGTCTTCAAATGACTCTCTATACACCACAAAAATTGTCCATAAACGCCTCGAGACAACGCTCTACCATATCCAAAAAAATGGCAAGCATACATCTCTTAAAAGTAGTTGGTGGATTGCAAAGGCCAAAAGGGATCCAATGGTAAGCAAATGTGCCATAACGACAAGTGCATGTAGACTTCTCTTAGTCTTGTGGCTCAATGTATATTTGATTATACTCAGAATATTCATCAAGAAAACAAAAATGAGAGTGGTCATGAGCCGCTCAAGAATATGATCAATGAAAGGAAACGGAAAATGATCCTTAAGCGGTGGCAGCATTCAAACAACGATAGTCAATACAAACTCGCCACCCAATCACCAATCTAGTAGAAATCAATTCACTTGTAGAGCTCGTTGTGATCATTATCCCCCCTTTCTTAGGAGCCACTTGGGTTGGACTAACCCAATTTGAATAAAAAAAATTGCATATATTGTACCTACCAATAGAAGCTTCACCACCTCTTTCTTTACCACCTCAGTCATGATTGGGTTGAGACACCGCTAAGGTTAAACTACCAACTTGGTGTCTTCTTCAATTCAGATCATGTGTTGGCAAAATCTAGGGGAAATCTCCTTGCTATCTGCAACTGACCATCCAAACACTACCCCGTGGTTCTTCAACACCATTAGCAATTGCTCCTCCTCATGGATGTTCAATGAGGCTGAAATGATGACTGGAATCTTCTCATTTGCTGCCAAATAGGTGTACTTCAAATGCGGCGGCAATGGCTTAAACTCAAGATCTGGGGGACTCTGTAAAGATGGAATCAACGGTGGTGGAGGTGGCACTATATCTTCTTAGTGCCTTATGTAGAAACTTGGAAATGTCTTCAAAAACAAAGCACACTCCTCCAAAGAATGACATCTAGTGTAGTCATCCACCAAATTCATGATGCACGCCTCCAAGGGTAAATGTGGGTATGCTTGAGTAAGCGCGGAAGATGCTTCCTCCTTAATTGTGATTGGACACACCTCCTCCTCTTCATCATCAGGATATTGTACCACCTTAGTCAATAAAACTTCTTTGGTATGCGTCATGATGTTCACTGCCAATGTGCATTTATGTACCTTTGTCATCACATGAGCCATGTTTAGGAATGGCTTCCCTAGAAATAGAGACACCTCTACTTGGACATGCTGCAACATGACATTACGCCTTCTTCTTAGTTGTTTGTCCAGAATCGGGCATTTTGATTTCAAAATGGTCATGTTTGACACCTAATGTCAGTCTTCCTATACCATCTCTAAGATCATATTAGTTGTGGCTTGAAATGGCCTTCCTAAGAGTATTTAATTGCCATGATCATCTTGCATCTCCATAACGACAAAATCTACTGGAAAAATAAAATTTGTCCACCTTGACAAGAACATCTTCACATATATCATACGGCCTAACTACTGAGTTGTCTGCTAGTTGTATGGTCATATTGCTCTTCCCAGATTCCTTTAGTCCCAACTTCTTTAAAGTGGTCAATGACATGATATTAATACTTTCCCCTGAGTTGCATAGAGCTTCCCCAAACTTGATCTTCCTGATGTAACATGATATGTTGAAGTAGACTAGATCTTGCCTTTTTAGTGGCAATCTTCCCTGAATGAAGGCACTGACTTCCTCTGTCAACACCACTACATCTGAAATGGCCACCCTCCTCTTCTTGTTTATTATGTCCTTCAGAAACTTGACTTAGGACGGAATCTACTCTATTACATCAATGAGGGAATGTTGACATGCAGTTTTCTAAAAGTGTCTAGAATCTTTTGAAATTGTTGGTCAATCTTCTTTTCTTTTAAGTTGTTTGGAAATGGAACCGGAGTTACTAGCTTCATTTGTTGTGGTGTAACATATGCCTCCTTCCTAGCCTCCTTTGTCTCATCAGTCTCTTCCTCAACTTCTTTTTCATGTGTTGTGGTGTCTGGCTCAAGTGGATATGGTCTTGTATCACATGCATTAATGTCTACCTCTGGGATTGTCTTCTATTCATTTAGTAGTTTCTTCCCACTGTGTAGCAACCTTGCCTTCACCTGTTGCTTACCATATGGTATATCAATATCTCCTGGGAATCCCTACTGGTTGGGTTTCTTCAAGGAATCCACTTCTGCTACTAACTGAGAGATATGATTCTCTATGTTGCGGATTTGTGCTCCTTGGTTCTGTAATTCCCTCTGTGTTTAGCCAATGATCACCTCATTTTGGCTGACCAGCTTTCCTAGCATGTCTTTAATGCAGTCTATCTTGCTAGGGCCCCTGTCATGTTGTTGTGCACCACCCTATTGTGGCTTGGCCTATTGCATTTGCGATGGGTCCTACTGAAAGTTGTTGGGATCCTTCCAAGAAAACTTGGGATCCTTCCTCCCAGAATAGTGATTTTCGCTATTGTAGTTCTGCTTCTACACATACATGCATTCCTCTTCCTCGCCTCCAAAGGAATTTCTAGATTTTTGGTCTAGTTTCTTGGCAATCTTGTCTAACATTTCAGTCAATGTCATGATGAGTTTTGTAACATACCAAAATCTAGAACCTTATCCTATTCCAAGGTTAAGAGGTTAGAGACCTTAGTTCTTTGGGATTATCTAAACAAGGATGAGGGTATACATAATAGTAGTTAGTTGTAACCCTAATATGTTAATACATGACTAGATCACCCTAACATATATACATGAAAATAATTATGACCTAATGTTTCCATAGTAATATTTAGACCAATAAGATATGCCACATGTGTTAATGTTGATTAAGAGAAATAGTGTACATAGAAGGACTACGTGTCAATAGATGAGAATATTGATACATAATTCAAATAAATAAGGAATTGATGAATTTAAGGAGTTAAATAATAAATATAAAGAATTTCGTGCACACTAATAATATATAATCTTTTTTTGTTGTAATGTGAAGATATGAGACCCAATTGGAAGAATGATAATAATTATGATGAAATAATATGTTAACTAAAATAATAATGGGCAACAAATGTTAATTATTTAAAATTCATAAAAGGAATATTAATTGGATGAGAATAGCTTTATATTTTCTTTCTTTGGATATGTTTTGGCTTGGCGGCCAAGTTTCACAATTTTGGGATCATAATAACTATATTTATTTTATTTAGAAAAGAAAAGGTGAGTCTCCTCCAAAATATGGAATAAAATATTTGATAACTGCAAAAGAGAAATTTAATCTTAGATTCATAGTCTATACATTAAAAATAGCCTATGTTGGAATTTTCAATTAAGGACAATCTTAATGTTGTAATGTGTTTAGGAGAGATAAAGTGTAAATAAAGCCCAAAATATTAAATAATGTAATAAATAATACCAAGGGACAAAATTTATGGCTAATTCATGTGTGACATCATTAAGTTTACTTAAGGGTGAAGTTTCACATTAATTGGGTAATTCTATCAGTCTCTAATGCATTAAGAAAGAGAAATATGAATTATATTGAAAGAATTAAATAAAATATTTAGAGTCTGCAAATATAAAAATGAATGCCATATTCAAATTCTACATGTTCAAATTAGGCTAGGTGTGAAATTTCATTAAAATTGGGAATCGTTTGTAACCTTTTTTGAAGAGAGAGAAAAGGATAAATCATTTCATATGTCACTATAATTCAATTCATATTTGGATAAGGAATTAAATGTCATGTGTGTACATCAAATGGATGACTGGGATCAATCCCAGGGCCGTGACCACCAGATTAGATGGTGCGGACCCGTTTCCTACCTCAAGTAGGAGAGGGTGCGGGTGAACAGTGCTTGCACTCTGGTTTTTCGCAATTTACTCTCTCATTTCTCCACCTTTTCACACGATTTCTTCGCCAATTGGTTTTAAAAAGGATTACACACAATCTAAGCCCTAACTTGCACCCTAGTTTCTAGTATTTGTGAAACACCCAAAACTTGGTTCTCAAGTTTCCCACGGCCACCTTGAATAAACCCTAATACCCAATCTCATAAATAGCTAACCCCCTCCCAAGTTCTGCACCATCCCGTTTGATCCCTATCTAGTCTTAATTTTTCATTGAGTTTTTGTTTTGCCCACCCCCAAACCGACCTCCTCTCTACTGTAAAAAACCTCGTCGATGAGGACTGGCACCACCGCAGACTAATCACCTCAGAGGTAAAGTTCCGTAGCGACTCCTCTATGCTTTGGAGTTCTTACATCTCACGATAATGCTTTGGGTTTGATTTACCCAATTTGTCCCGGTTGGCTATCATGTTGCTCAAAGTAGCCATGGAGCTAGCAAAGGGGGGTGAATTTCCATCGTGAATTCTCCGCTCCCCTCATTTTCTCTTTTGATTTGTTTTTCTCGTTGAGGGTGTTATGGTCTTTTCACGCTCGTTTATTTTACTTTCTGCATTGAAGTGGATTGCCAAGTTGTCAATGGGGCTAGCCAAGTTGGCCAACAATGATTGGGCCAACTCAACATTTGTGTCCTCTCCCTCTCCCTCTCTCGTGATTTTCTTACATGGCTTTTTGGAATTTTGTGATTGGTCGAATTTACAAAAATCATAACTACTCATATGTTGGACCAAAAATTACAAATAAATAGTCATTAGATTCAAAAAAATATTATCTATCTAATGATATCAGTTTTAGCATCTGATTCCAAAGTAGTTAAAATATGGATTTTGATGGATTTTCCTAATTGGTTATAATTTGTAAAATTCATAACTAATAATTTATGTGTTAGAAAAACAAAATAAAATATGTTTTGAAATCAAGAAAATATAATCTAAAATACGGCATGGTTTTTATAACCTAATTCATGGATAATAAAAAAGGTGGTTTTTAGGGTTTAGAATGATTAATGTAAACCTAACCCTAATTCTACATATATGCATCATCGGTGCTTTGGAGACTAGGCTTGGATCTAGGACTGACTTTGGACTGTTTAGATTCTTAAGTGAGGTATGTTTGCATCCCCTATTATCCTTGCTGAGAAATAAACATATTTCCTCTCTTAATGTATGATTGCATCCCATATTAATTCTATATTGAGCAATTTTTTATTCTTCTCTCATAATGTATGTTTGCATCCCCAATTATTCTATATTGAGCAATCATCCTAAATTATCACTCTTTTGATAGCACATACGATATCTCCCTTTTGAGAATTTATTCCATGTGAAGCACTTTACTTGATTATGATCTATTGATCAACCTATTTTGTTGGACATTCTTTTGAACTCTAACTTGTACTTCTATTCTTGTTGAAACCCTAATTTTTCCCACTTATGTGGTGGATGCTTATTTTGTCCATTTATGTGATGGAAATCCTATTTAATCTGACTATACTTTTTACTTGCCTCTACATTAAGCATATTATGTGAATCAGTAGCCCTAGAGTAGTGTAATTGCTTTGGTTTTTGGGTTATGCTCCCATGTTATTATATTTTTGGGATGGAGTTATGTGCCCCACACCCAGGTTTCAAGTTTATGAGGCTTGGCTGCAATTGTTCTTATATTTTTCTAGTGTTATTCTTATCTCACATGCATGGAGGTTGATGATGGGTTATGTGCCCTAATTTCATGATGTGTGCTTATGTGGTACAAATTTATTGTTTGTTTATTGCAAGCATCTCCTTTGTTATCTTATGTTTGCAAATCATCTCTCTTGATGCCCACTTGGGTAGTCCTTTCCTTTTTCCATGGGAAGCCTTTTATTTTGACCTCCTTTATCTCATAATATTGCTCAAAAATCCATATTTAGTATGCACATACCAGCTTTTGTTGATGTCTTTTACTTTTCTCCTTTTGTTAGGATACGCTTCCAACCCCAGTTATAGGTCAAGGAGGTGACAACCAAGTTGGACCATGACCTCATCAAGTTTAAATAGAAACCTTGTGGGAGACTTTCTTGAAGTGTTTAGCGATTCAACCCTATTTTAGGGCTTCATCGTGTGTCATATTACACTTCAATCACATATATACCTGTTAGATTACATGTTATTTCCCTCAATATGCATATATGTATATAAATCACTTATGGACATTATTTGCATGTTTTTAGGCATTTGGACCACGCTTGGATGGATGAGAGAGAAGATGAGTGATCCTAGGGTTTCTCTGCTCCTAGAGAGGCCTAAAGTGAAATCTGATGCTCCCTAAACCTAACCCTAGTGGCCAAAGCTCCATTGAAGCAAAGATGTCCAAGAATGAATCAAGAATCAAGTCAAATCGCTAATCTAGGAAGCAACATGACCGTGGTGCCTTAGAATAGTCGTGCTAGCCTACTTGCAAAATCAATAGGTTTAGAGCTAAATTTGTGTAGAAATCACCACGGTCGTAGAGCACAGAACGGTCATGGTGCACTGACTCCAGAATGGCCATGTTGCACAGCACGACTGTGGTACCTGTAGAGAGAACACTATGGAGTCAAGAACGGGAAGCTAAATTCAAGCCACCGCAGTCGTGGTACCCCACCACGGCCATGCTACCCTTGCCCCACCATGGTTGTGGTGACCACCATGGTCGTTCCACCTTCAGTACAAAATCGACCTATTCCCTGTGATTTTTTCCCATTTCTCACCACGGTCATTCCCATATACCATGACCATTCTCACCTCTCCCTACTACATCCATGGTAACCACTACGGTCGTGCTACCTACAAAAACTTGGCTATTTTGCATTGTTTTTCCCATACTACCCCTACTTGACCTAGTGTTTCCCCCACACCTATATATACCTAGGTGGCAACTCCAGTACAAGGTTAGATACCTTCTACCACCTCTTAGCTCCCCATTTTCACCCCTTATCTGTTCCACTCCATTTCCACCTCCATTTCACTCCATTTCACTATTTATGCCATCAAACCCCTAGTTTCCACCCATTTCCACAATCATTCCATGCCTCTACACCTTGGAGGAGAGAGGACGATGCCCTACAGTAGTTGAAGTGGAGGAATTCTTCATCTACACCGAGCTCCAAGACTTCTTCTATCTCCTTCACTTCCCTTTTTGTATTTTGCATTGTTATGAGTAGCTAGGCCTCTTGGGTGGGTTGTTTGGGGTGTAAAATGTTACTTTGATACCATGTTGGGGGGAAATGATGTGTAAACATTGTGATTCTATTTGATAATGATTATGTTCTATTTCTATCTCATTCTCCATGAATATCTTGTTGGTTTGTTCTTGAAATCAATTAAAAATTTAGGGAAATTGATTATATGTGTGAATTTTGGAATTTTCTCCTAGGCCCAATTCTTGGAACCCTAGCTAGCTACCCATCCTTCTACATCTTAGTTGATCTTTCTAACCCTAGTTGAGAGATCTAAGTAGCTAGTTTAGATTAAATTGGTGTGTTTAGCATGGAGCTTTCTCAAGGTTACAATGTGGGTGATGGGAGGCCTAAAACCTCACTTCCACCCCCTTTACTAATCTCAGCCCCTAATCATCCTAAGATTATCTAACCTATAAACCTAAGCTTTTTTAGACTCTGATTAAATTACACCTAAGCCCTAACCCAATTGAGCCTCGCAAGGATAGTAGGGAGTGTTATGGACTAGTTTCCCTATACACAACCTAGCATATCCATTGCCAGTTAGTAGCTTAAGCTAATTCATTAGACTCTAGCTCATTGTTTAGTTTGGATAATCTAAATGGAATCATAATGTTCAGATGTCACCCCCCCAACTCAATTCATAAGTGCATCCCCTAAATAGCCCACATCTCCCTTATTTGCTTTAAAACCCTAGTTTCCGTCTTGCTTAGCTAGTGTTAGCTTAGTTAGCTCTTTTCTTGCTTAGATAGCTTCTTGCCCTATTCTTGCTTTGTTCTTGCTAGCTTATGTATTTAATTGCTCTTTTGCCTTGTATTGCTTGCCTTAGTGTAGATTATTCTCTTCTTGTCTTTTCTGCTTGCCTTGTCTTTTCCTGCTTAGTAGAATTAATTGTCAAGGGTTAACTTAGGCTTTGCTCTTGCTTGTCTTGATTTCTTGATCAACTTAGTTTAACAATCAAAATCACCTTCAAACCCTTTACCCTAGTCTCCACACTAGGAACCTAGCACCAAAAACTAACCTAGCTCTAGTGCCCCCTGATCTCCCTATGGATCGACCCTATACTTGTCGCCCTCCTATACTATGACACGACCCCGTGTGCTTGCGAGTGTAGTGTTTTAGTTTGTGTGAGTGTATTGAGTGTAGTTCATTATAAATTTCAAAAGTCAATCCACCTGTGTGCTCCTTTCCTCGGGAGTTTCATCCATTCAAGTCTCAATTGAGTGGTGTGTAATGCCATTAGCGGGGGCGCACCAAGCTTTCTGGCATTGTTTCCTGGGAGAAAGGCGCTCGGTCTAGCTAGTTAGTTTTTCTTTGACTTTTCTGACTGCCCTCATAATTGCTATTATTCATTCATTATTCTTTGCATACTTTGTGTATATTGGTTTGCTAACTTGCCCTCTTTTGTTTGGTTGTGCTTTGTGCATGTGACAAGCCACTCGGGAGAAGACAATATGGAAGGCCAAAATGCACCCCACAAGCCACTTCAAGACTAATTCATGCCTAGCAACTATAAATCACCAATTGCTAGTAGGGTTGATCAAATTCCAAGGGAGAAATTCTCTATCCCTATAGTTTTTCTTGGGCTCCTGCCCATCTTCTATGGCTCGGAGAGTGAGAACCCCTACAAGCACTTGGACTCTTTTCTTGAAGTATGCTCCACCTTCAGGATGTCAACGGCTAGTGATGACACAATCTGGATGACCTTGTTCTCATTCTCCCTCACATATAGAGCCAAAGATTGGTATGATTCTAAAAGAGACATCATGAGTTGTGAAGTGATGAAGAATGCCTTTTTAAGGCAATTCTACTCTATAGCAAGGTTAACACAAATGCGGCGTGTCATGACAAGTTTTAGTCAAATGGGCAATGAGTAGTTACATAATTCATGGGAGAGATTTAAGAAGATTTTGATAGAGTGCCCTCACCATGAGATCCCTTTGTGGCAGCTAGTTCAATCATTCTACTCCAGTTTATCTCTAAAGGACCAAGATAAAGTGGATTCTTCTTGTGGAGGAGTTTTCATGGCTAGGTCACCTAAGGAGATATGGCCTTTGTTTGAGCAGCTAGTTGAAGGATCAAGAATTTGAGCTTCTGGCATGATGAATGATAGGGACTATGCCTTTGGTGTGACACCCCATACTCATAATGACTCAAGCCCACAAGTGATGAAGATTCTTGGTGACATGGTGAGCTTCAGGAAGAACTAGGTGAAAAATGTTCCTTGCCACCCGGTCAATTCTATTGAGTTCTATGGTGAAGAAAAGAAGACGCCTCACTCCTATAGCTACCAAGAGCCACAAAGTCCAAAATATAGCTCGAGGTTTGAGGAAGAAGTTCTCTCTAGATTGAAAATATTTGATGATGTTCAAAACAATGTTGCAAGGCTAGAAGAGAGGATAGAGAAGCTATCATCCATAATTGTTTGCCAAGAAGAAAAGTTGTCTTCAAAACCCATCATGAGATACCATGAAGCAAATGGACCAATGCCCTCTTATCAAGTTTTCTATAGTCCGCCTCCCATGCAAGTGCAGCCCATCTACCATTTCTAAGGAGATCCCAAGCCTTATACTCCACCTCCCCCTCCATCACCACCATTTTCCCAACAATTCACCTTCCAACCTCAATTCTCCCCTCCACCTCGATTTCAACACCAAGTGTCACCTCCATCTCATTCACAAACACAACTAGCTCCCCCTCTCCACCATGAGCAAGGAAGTGTTGTGATAGTTCTAAGGAGTGGGAAATCTCTTGAGCAGCCCGCAAGTCAAAGAAAGGTTGACAAAGCAAACTAAAGGCAGCCAAGTGGTGATATTGTGATTGAAATGTCCAAAGATGATTTAGTGATACATCCTGATGATTTTGGGATACCATGTGCTCCACGTCATACTCTATTTGCAAGTCCTATCATCCCTAGAGTTCCGCCTCATATTAATGCAAAGGAGGCAAAAGCCAATGATCCTTCATTCATTGAAGCACAAGATGAGCCACTAGAATTAAAGAGGAGGCAAAAGCACAATGTGGATATTCTTGAGGTGTTTTTCCAAGTGAAGGTGAACATTCCACTCTTAGATGTTATCAAGAAAATCTCATCATATGCCAAGTTCCTCAAGAACCTATGCACTGTAAAGAGGAAGTCAACAGGGAGGATAACCAAAAAGGTGAAATTAACTAAAAAAGTGAGCTCCATCATACAACATTCACTTCTCGTGAAGAGAAAAGACTTAGGAGACCCACTCATACCTATCTATATAGGGGAACATCGCATAGATAGGTCCTTACTTGATTTGGGATATAGTGTGAATATGATGCCATACAATGTCTATGTTGAGCTGGGCTTAGGCAAGTTGAAGTCGGCACATTGCACTCTCCAATTGGTAGATAGATCCATAAACGTGCCTATGGGGAGATGGATGATGTCTTGGTGATGATAGACAAAGAGAAAGGCACAATGTTCCTGACAGATTTCATTGCACTCGATATGGAGTCAGAGGATAGGAAGATTCCCATCATCTTGGGAAGGTCATTCTTATCTACAACTAATGCTGAGATTCATGTACGCAGCGGCACCATGAAGATTTCATTCATGGACATGAAGATCAAGATCAACATGTACAAACCCCCAACCCAGTGAGTCCAAGATAGGGTGATCAGATATGATCACTTCACAAGTCTGAATAATCATTTGAGAAAAGGAGATCAAGATGGAACAATTGATGATGATTATTGTAATCAAAGGGATGAGGAACAAAGATTGAGTGCAAATGAGGGATGCATGTTTTGCAAGAATGGACACATGAGAATGAAAAATGGATGAGTGAATGGAGAATTGCCAAGAAGCAAAGCTAAAGGCAAGAAACTCAGCGTTTGTGGGAGGCAACCCACCTAGGTTTGGGGAGTTTTTCACCCAACCTCTCATTTTTGACACTTTTGCTTTATTTTTACACAAACCTAAAAACACACACACGCACACTTGTGCTTGATAGTTTTTGTTTTTGTTTTGATAAAATGGCAGGTGAAAGTTGAGAAATGTGGCACATTCAATGAAAAATGATTGATACAACATCAAAGGGATCATTCAAGATGACTTGATTATGAATGATGAAATGATTTGATGATTTCTGAAGATTTTTGAACTAACAGAGCCCAACACGGCTGTGCTAGTGTGGGCGGTTGTGCTGGCAAAGATGGTTTTTCAATAGGGAAAATGCAAATTTTGGCCTCCAGCAATACAACCATGCTGGCATCCAACCAGAACGGTCGTTCTGGCATGGAACGGTCGTGCTGGCTAAGTTGGATTTCAACAGGGAAACTCATGTTTTAGATGTGGGCAGCACAATCATGCTGGCCAGAATGGCCAAGCTGGCATCCAACTGGAACGGTTGTTCTAACCAGAACGGTCGTGCTGGCCCAGGCCCAGCACTTAAGTTGCCCGAATCCGCCTGAGCCAGCATGACCCAAAACTCATTTTTGCTATAGAGCATGGCCGTTCCGCACGGAGAGGCGACTAGGGCGAGCCTCCTTCACCCCAAAATCAACTCTTCTTACTCTCAAACTTTGAATTTGAGTTCCCCTTGGTCCCCAATCATCTTCCCTAAACTCAAGCTTCATTTTCCACCCTCCATCGCCATCTATTTCTCCATCTCCAAGGAGAATCCACCCCTACAGCCCGGAATCACGTTTGGTGCTATTCTTGATCTTTTTCGCCAAAGATCTAGGCAAAGATGAAAAGCATGGGCAAGGCAATCAGGTAGGGAGTAAATAAGATGATGGACATCCTCATCGGAGGTAAAAGCCACTCCAAGCGGGCCTCCAATTTGTCACATCAGTTTGACAATGCTTCATCATCGTCAAATTCCATTTCACAATCCCTTTGACGGTCGGCATCGACGAGCACCTCCAGATATTGATCCTCCTCTAACTGCCACACTTTGGATCCAAGATATAAGAACCCCAAAGAGGAGGAAGAAGTATAAGAAGAAGAATCGGAGAATATAGTGGACTCAGTTAATGTTGATTCACCGGCTCGCAAGAGGAGGACTAAGAAAATAAACGATGCATCTTCCTCATGCTTACCGCCACGACCAGCTCCAGCAAGACATTCCACTTCATTAGCTCGACCTAGTGCAAGCTTTAAGAGGATGCCCTTGAACTTAGATACAAGTTCAGGGTCATGCACTTATGCAAAAGAGGAGGAAGAGGATACTAAAAGTGAGGAGATGGAAGATGAACCAGTGGATATTGTATCCAAGCTAGAAGAGGACGGGTTGAAATGGGTGGGAAAGCAATCAGAGGGAACCACCTACAGAAGGGGAATGACAAGAAAATCTATGATGAGGCCTCTCCACCCTAAGTGCTTGACAAGGAGGGTAATCCCCACTAGATATGCATGTATGACTACCGTATAAGATCTAGGGATCAACTACACGTTCAAGAGTCAAATGCAACACTGTGGGATGTACAAGATCTTGACTGAGGTTGAAGAAACCTACTTGGAGTTGACTCATGAATTCTTTGCAACCTTAGAGAAGGTATAGTACCAAGGAGAAGATGCCATCAGGTTCAATCTGAATATCTCAACACATGTGCTAAAATCTTCCCAAATCAATGTTATCTTTGCCCCCAATTCAGAAATGGCAGAGAAATTCATTGAGGGAAGACTTGACAAGAGTGGTAGAGCAGATTACTCCAAGATGTGGAAGGCAATTACTAGTCAAGCTACTTTTTCTACAGAAAAATCCAAGACCAACAAGATTTACAAGCCTCTTCATGAGATACCTACAGAAGGTCCTAGCAAACACCTTGTTTGGCCATTATGACAATCAAGGGTGTTGCTTGCAAAAAGATTTGTTTGTTATGGCCACAATTGCAAGTAGGGGATTTGTAAACATAGGTACCATGGTGGTTGACCACTTGAAGACAATTCCCTCTAAGAGTAAAAATCCATTCATCACCGGGGGGTTATCACCACAATGGCAAAGGTAGTGGGCTACAATCTAGATGGGCTTACCAAGGTAGAAGGAAGCAAATATGTTGATCTAAACTATCTTTCTAGGTCCCAAATGATCTCCATCAAAGATAGCAAAATCTTTTATGTTCTAAACCCTAGGTACCTTGGAATTACCTTGGAGCTCCCATACCACGCCATCCCCCTACTCATGGATGTGGGGTCACAAGAGAAATTTTCTCAGGTGATAGCACAGTATGAGGAGGATCACCCAAGAGAGGGGTTTAGTGCACCAAATGTGGAGTTACATGAAGAAGGAGGAGAGACGAATGTGTGAGAGCAACAACATATTTTTGAGTAGCCGCGCCTCACACGACTGAGAGAGAAGGACTTTGAGGCGCAGCCACCTTCAACAAATGCATACGACATGTCATCCATCCATGAAAAGTTGGAGGTGATTCAAAAGACACAGCATGACATGTCGTTAGATCAGCAACAGATGCATCATCAGATCAACCACATGAACTAGTTTCAGCATGGGCAAGTGCAGAGAAACCCCCAATGTGGGGAGGATTTCTGGGAAGCCCTTTCTGGTTATCAGGAGACATACCTACCTCTACAGGCGGACTATTGGGGCTATTACTACCAGCACCCACTTCCACAGGTTGACCCACCACAGGATCCCACACCACCACATCCATGACTTCTACCCTATCATTCCTAAGCTTTAGTTTCATGCTAAGGACAGCATGATTCAAAAGTTTGGGGTGGTAGGGCAGTAAGCCCTCAGTTCTCAGCTGATTTTGTTGATTTCCTGTCTCATCTAATCACTTTTTTTGTTTGTTTTTGCTATCTAGTTTAGAGTTTACTTTTTTTGCATACCTGCATGTCATGTAGTTTACTTTCTTGTCATTTTTGTGTAATTTTCAAAAAAAATGCTCTTTTTGCCATGCATTGCATATCATGTATATTTTTGGTAATTTTTTCATATTTTATCTAGGATTTGCTTATTTATTGCTTTAAGTTCAATAATATAGGCTTAGATGTGATTGAAGGCAACTTGACACTGTTTTGGCCAATTTTTCCCAAATTTGAGATTTCTTCCCTAAAATTGTGTTTCAACCCAGTCTCTACTTTTTGGATTAAAAATGATGACCTTTGACAAATGCAAGTGAATTATCATTATATATTGCTAAATGGTATTAATTCTTGACTTTTTACATGTGCATCACCTCTCTTGGGTTTGTGAATGTTTTGGTTGAATTGTGACTTGAGCAAGCTATGAGTGCTTAGTGCCTATGAAATCACTTGATAGAAGTATCAATTACAGGTTGTTCATTCATGTGGTGTGAAATTTTTGGATGAGAGGTGGATTAATTTTCATGCAGGAGACCTTATGTTGAGAATCACGCCAGTGACCCCTCTTTGACCCGAATCTTCACTCACCATCTTCTTACCCCTTCGCCTCATGAAAGGATTCCAAAGTGCACATATCAACCATGGCCACCTCCAAAAGTTTGGGGTGGTCACATCTACATCTCATCACTTCACTCTCATCACCATGTACCCTATCTACTCCAAGGGCAAAGAAAAATAAAAAAAGCAAAAAGAAAATAAAAAGATGCTCATGATTAAGAGCATCTAAATAAAGAAAAGATGAGTGTGTAAAAGCACTCCAAAAGCTTACCACAACCCTTTCTTCCATTTTCATACACATTGAGCTAGGAAACATCAAACCTAGATCATTTTGCCCTTTCTGCAGCCACGTGGGTCATTTGGTGTGATTTGAAACATAAGATTGAATGCATGAAGGTGAAACAACACTCCTAGTCATCCTTGATTACACCATCATGAAACGGTCTACCCGGAACTACATGAAAGAAATATGGATAGCTTGTGTGTTTTATGCACTATATTTGAAGTTCATATGCTTGTGCTCTTTTCATGATTGGTTTGTGAAAGTAGGAGCGGAGGGAGGTGGAATGCATGTACTTAGTCACTATTGATCCCATTCAGCAATAATCATCCTTTGCATTGCATTTGTCATTTCTTGATTGTGAAAAATGTGCAGAGAGATTGAGTTGGAGCTTAGTTGAGGACAAGTATGTTTTAAGTTTGGGGTGGTGATTCATCCCTATTTTAGGTCTTCATTGTGTGTCAGATTTAATTTCAATCACATCTATACCTATTAGATTACATGTTATTTCTCTCAATATGCATATTTGTATAAAATGCACTTATGGACATTATTTGCATGTTTTTCAGGCATTTGGACCACGCTTGGGTGGACAAGAGTGAAGATGAGTGATCCTAGGGTTTATCTTCTCCTAGAGAGGCCTAAAGTGAAGTATGATGCTCCCTAAACCTACCCCTAGTGGCCAAATCTCCATTGAAGCAAAGATGTCCAAGAATGAATCAAGAATGAAGTCAAATTATTGATCCAAGAAGCAGCACGGCCGTGGTACCTCAGAACGACAGTGCTAGCCCACTTGCAAAATCAATAGGTTCATAGTTCAATTTGTACAGAACGGTCGTGGTGCACTGACTCCAGAACGGTCGTGCTGCATAGCACGGCCGTGGTACCTACAGAGAGAATGATTGTGGAGCCGAGAACGGGCAGCTAAATTCGAGCCACCACGGCCGTGCTACCCTTACCCCACCATGGTTATGGTGACCACCATGGTCGTGCCACCTTTAGTACAAAATTAACCTATTCCATGTGATTTTTTCCCATTTCTCACCATAGTCATTCCCACCCACCATGTCCATTCTCACCCCTCCCCACCACAGCTGTGGTGACCACCACGGTCGTGCTACCTACAAAAACCTCACTACATTTGCACTATTTTTCCCATACTACCCCTACTTGACCTAATGCTTCCCCCACACCTATATATACCTAGGTGGTAGCTCCAGCATGAGGTTAGCTACCTTCTACCACCTCTTAGCTCCCCATTTTTTTCCCTTAGGCATTTCACTCCATTTCCACCTCCATTTCACTATTTCCACCATCAAAACCCTAGTTTCCACCCATTTCCACCATCATTCCATGCCCCTACACCTTAGAGGAGAGAGGAGGATGCCCTACAGTAGCTGATGTGGAGGAATTCTTCATCTACATAGAAATCCATGGCTTATTCCATCTCCTTCTCTTCCCTTTTTGTATTTTGCATTGCTATTAGTAGTTAGGCCCCTTGGGTGGGCTGTTTGGGTTGTAAAATGTTACTTTGATACCATGTTGGGGGAAAATGATGTGTAAACTTTGTAATTCTATTTTCTAATGATTATGTTCTATTTCTATCTCATTCTCCATAAATTTCTTGTTGGTTTGTGCTTGAAATCAATTGGGAATTTAGGGAAATTTATTATATGTGTGAATTTTGGGATTTGCTCCTAGTCCCAATTCTTGGATCCCTAGCTAGCTACCCATCCTCCTACATCTTAATTGATCTTCCTACCCCTAGTTGTGAGATCTAATTAGCTAGTTTAGAAGAAATTGGTGTGTTTAGCATGGAGCTTTCTCAAGGTTAGAATGTGGGTGATGGGAGGCCTAAAACCTCACTGTCACCCCCTTTACTAATCTCAGTCCCTAATCATCTTAAGATCATCTAACCTAGAAACATAGGCTTGTTTAGACTCTAATTGAATTACACCTAAGCCCTAACCCAATTGATCCTCGCAATGGTAGTAGGGAGTGTTAGGGACTAGTTCCCCTATACACAACCTAGAATATCCATGGCCACTTAGTAGCTTAGGATAATTCATTAGACTCTAGCTCATTGTTTGGTTGGGATAATCTAAATGAAATCATAATGTTCATATGTCAAGCCCCAACTCAATTTATAAGTGCATCCCCTAAACAGACCACATCTCCCTTAATTGCTTAAAAACCCTACATTCCGTCTTGCTTAACTAGTGTTAGCTTAGTGAGCTCTTTTCTTTCTTAGATAGCTTCTTGTCGTGTTCTTGCTTTGTTCTTGCTAGCTTAGGTCTTTAATTGCTCTTTTGCCTTATCTTGCTTGCCTTAGTGTAGATTATTCTCTTCTTGTCTTTTATGCTTGCCTTATCTTTTCTTGCTTAGTAGAATTAATTGTTTAGGGTTAACTTAGGCTTTGTTCTTGCTTGTCTTGCTTTCTTGCTCAAATTAGTTTAACAATAAAAATCACCTTCAAACCCTTAACCCTTATCTCCACAGTAGGAGCCTATCACCAAAAACTAACCTAGCTCTAGAGCCCCTTTTTCTCCCTGTGGATCGACCCTATGCTTGCCGCCCCTCCTATACTACAACACGACCCGGTTCGTGAGCTTGTGGGTGTAGTGTTTTAGTTTGTGTGAGTGTATTGAGTGTAGGTCATTATAAGATTCAGAAGTGAAACCATCTGTGTGCTCTCATCCACATAGTTGCATCCATTCAAGTCTCAATTGAGTGGTGTGTAACGCCATTGGCGGGGGCGCACCAGTTAGGTGATCCTCAGTTAGTCCTATGTTTAGTTAGTTTTTCTTTTATCTCACCCTATATGATGAAGGATACTGATGATAACAAGGTTTGTAATGGTTAGATACATCTTTAAATTCTGCTACCACTTTTGGTGTTATGATACATACATGTCGAATGAATTGGTTATCATCCCTTGTGAAAATTTATGTTGGTGTTTGGTTATATGTGTTGATGCCTTTTTATTTTAGTAGGGAGTGGATCCCCTATGGGATCCCACTCCTTACAAATTTAGATTAACTAATGCTTTTAACATATGTTGGCACTTCTCTTACCTCAACCCATGACTGGTTCTTAGCCATGTTCTTTAATATCACATGACAGCTAGTTGCTTTATTGTTGAGGAAAAGTTGTGACCATGTTTCGTCTAGTGAAGTTCTTTCTCCTTTGTGTAGCCCATATTAAAGGTAGTGTGTTGGTCATAGAGGTCCATCCCATGATGCGAGACTTTTCTTAGCATGTTCTAGAATCACTCCCATGTCTTAGAATACGACTCTTCTGCCTTCTTCTTGAAGTTATAGATTTTACAACCAGCTCATTTGTCTTTTGTGATGGAAAGTAGCATTCAAAGAGAACATCAATCAACTGGTCACACATTTGTATGGACTCTGGAAACAGGCTAATAAACCATCATTTCACATTATCAGGAACAGCTTCAAATATATCATTGTCATTGGAACCCTATCAATCTTCACCATATCACATCTCTCTACATAGTTGTTGATGTGTGCCATTGGGTCCTCCATGCTATGATCATGGAATGCCTATGATTTCACCAGCACCACCATCCTTGGGTCTATCTTGTAACTACCCACATTAATGGCATGCCTCGTGATTGGCCCCAAATGAGTTGTAGCGGAAGATGTCTTTATCTTCTCCCTAACCATTTGCTCTTCAACTTCTAGATTATCATCACCCATTTCTTGATGATCTGGTTGAGTTGCCTATGATGGTGGAGTTTGAATCTGTCTTGATGTAGAGTTGCTTTACTCCTATGCCCTGCATAAGAATTCCTCTTGGAATGCATTTTGTGGAGTTGACCTTGCATAATTGTTTACTCTGGCCTGAACCATGCACTAGCACCAAAAATTAATAAAATTAGTGTGAGAAATAGACACTAGTAATTGAATAAAAATTTGGAATTTAGCTTAGAAATAGTAAAAGAAAAAATATTTTTTGTGTCCTAGAGTGGTCGATCACAACACTCATAGTGTTGGAGTTACCATTTCCCTGGAAAAGGTGCCAAAAACTTGATGTGCATAAACTACATGTCTAAAACAGAAGTGGATGTATCAAAGTAATATAGGGCTAAAAGAGGCTTGAATATCAAACACGGGGAAACATACTCTAGAAACTACTACTAACTATGACTCGATTAGCTAGACCTATAAAAAAGGTGTTTGGTTGATTAATTGACTAATTATAAGAAGTAAAACTAAATTAATTGGTTTGTGATCAAAGATGAAATGGATTCCTTAGAATTACAGTTTTATCATGGTTCACATTGCAATCAATATCATTTCATTATTATTGTTTCCTCCTAGCCCTGGGCAAAGGGATGTGTAGCTATAATTACCCACTATCATAACATAATTCACTACCTGATCTAATATAAACCCCACTCTCATAGTGATTTAATTATTAGCTAGGTGATTTATCAAATTCTCTAGGTTATTCCCTTCACAACTATATGCTCTCTCTCAAGATGTGATATAAATTGTATACATCTATGAGTTTTCCAACCCTTAATCCCTCTCTCGAAGCAATTAAGAGCCAAATAAATTACTTATGGTGATCAAACACATATAATTCATGAAGCAATCATAGAGATTTCTCCAGAAATTAAGAGAAATATGTATATTAATTCATAATTGTCGATTACGATGCAAAATTAGGCTACTCACGGGTCTTAAGGAATTAGGGTATTAGCCCCACATGATTTTAGTTGTTCTACACATACAAAGGAAGAAAGAGATGAGGAAAACATAAAGAAAAATGAAAACCCCCTCGATAAAGACGGCTTGGATGACTCCTTCTTACGAATGTAGTGATTTTTTGTCTTTCAACTACAAATTGGGCCACCCGAAGTACTCAAACCGCTCGGAACGTGGCTTTATCCTCTTCTTTATCTCTTCTCTGCTATCTTCTATCGTAATATTGAACATGACATGATCCCTAGGTCTGGACGCACTTTCCCTTAGTCATAAGATTGACTTAGGGTGTCATTAAGTTCCAACCGTTGGATTGGCAGCGGTCTTTATTCTGGCCTGATCGTGACAAGTTGGTACTACTGACTAGGTGTTTGTAGTATCGACGCCTTCTCAGTTTTGTGATCTCTTGTAAATTGTCAGTACTACTGAGTTGATGTCGGTATCACTGAGATTTTCCCTGACATTCCCTGTTGAATTTTTGATAGAAGTCGATACCACTGACTTGGGCGTCAGTGGTATCGAGATATCTTTGGAATGCTCATGTTAAAGTGTCGGTAGTACTAATTTCTCCGTTGGTACTACCGAGCTTCCTCAATTCAATCTTGTCCCTTTCCTTCCAATATCAGTACCACCGACAGACATGTCGGTAGTACGAGATGATTCGATTCTTATAGATTTACTTGAAATTAACAAGAAAGAATACAAGCTCCTCAAATTATGATAATGAAGTATGGAGAAGTGAAGATACGAATATTTGATGCAATTAAGTGTCACGGATCAATGATGATAGTTCATGCACAAATAATATTAAAATGAGCAATAAGTGCACAAACTACAGAGTAAACAGCCTATGAAAAATGACAATTATTCAGTGCATCAATAGCCCTGACTAGGCTAGTAACTATGCTCAATCAATCACTTTTATTTCCTCATGGTGTCCTCATCCTATCTTCAGGGGTTCCTCCAAAGAGTTGATCATAGGGAGGAAGCCTCAAATTGGTCTCTCCCTTTTCATGGTGTATGGTGAGGAGTGATGGACTGGACTTAGGTCGTAGTCCAAGACCCTGCTTAGGAACATGAGGTGTATGATTGGGAAAGTTTTAGGTCGTGGTCCATGACCCAAAAAGGATTTTTAAATTGAAGTGGTATTAGTTTAAGGTTGTAATCTAGGACCATCATAGGGTGGACCCAACATTTGAGAATGATGTCTCACACATCATGGAGGAACCCCCATTAACCTGAGTTTTGGGGACGGATTCTGCTTTTCTTTTTTTAGTTTGTTAACCTTTGCAAAAGATTGTTTGAAACCTGAGTTTGAGATTGTTAATCATTTTTAAAAAAAAAAAGATTGTTTGGAATCTGAGTTTGAGATTGTTAATCTATAAAAAGATTGTTTGAAAACCAGAGTTTGAGATTCTTAACCTTTAGAAAAAAAGATATTTTAAAATTTGAGTTTGATATTGTTAATCTTTGAAATAAAGATTTCTTGAAATCTAAGTTTGAGATTGTTAATCTTTGGAGAAAAAAATTGTTTGAAATCAGAGTTTGAGATTATTAATCTTTGAAAAAGATTTTTTGAAATTGGATTTTGAGATTGAAATCTTTGAAAAAGTTTGTTTGAAAATCTGAGTTTGGGATTGTTAATCTTCAAAAAAGTATTGTTTAAAATCTGAGTTTGAGATTTTTAATATTTGGAAAAAGTATTATTTGAAAATTTGAGTTTGAGGTTGTTAATCTTTTGAGAAGATTGTTTAAAATTTTCACACAAAAAGGGTTAGTAACAAGTAATATCTGATTCATCCCTATTTTAGGGCTTCATCTTGTGTTATATTGCATTTCAATCACATCTATACCTATTAAATTACATTTATTTCCCTCAATATGCATATTTGTGTAAAATGCACTTATGGACATTATATGCATGTTTTTCAAGCATTTGGACCATGCTTGGATGGAAGAGAGAGAAGATGAGTGATCCTAGGATTTCTCTACCCTTAGAGAGGCCTAATGTGAAGTTTGAGGCTCCCTCAACCTACCCCTAGTGGCCAAAACTCCATTGAAGCAAATATGTCCAAGCAAATCCAAAGAAATAAGTTCAAGTGTTGATCCAGGGACTAGCACGGCCGTGGTACCATAGAACGGCTATGCTAGCACACTTGCAAATCATCAGAGTCACCTCTAAGCAAATCAAAAATCCCCACAGTTGTGCCACGCAGCATGACCATGTTGCGAGCTCTCCAACAAGGTATTTCCATGCAACACGGCCATGTTGTGACCTCTCCAACATGATTGTGCCACGCAGGCCACTAGCCCAACACGGTTGTGCCACGTAGCATGGTCGTGCTACCAGCCAGCCACTTCCCCAAAAATAACCTGACATTTTTCTCCATTTTCACCACGATCATTCCACTCCACCATGACCGTTCTCACCCCATCCCACCACAACCATGCTACACATCACGGTCGTGCTACTCACAAAAACCTAGCTACTTTTACACTACATTTCCCACTTTACCCCTACTTGACCTATTGCTTCCCCCACACCTATATATACCTAGGTGATGGTTGAAGCACAAGGTTGGACACCCTTAGCTACCTTCTACCACCTCCTAGCTCCCCATTTTTGTAGTCCACCCATTCTACTCCATTTCCACCTCCATTTCACCATTTCCACCACCAAAACCCTAATTTCCTAGTGTTTTTCCCTATTCCACCATCATCCCATGCCACTGTACCTTGAAGAAGAGAGGAGGACGTCCTGTAGTAGCTAAAGTGGAGGATTTTTTCATATACACCGAGATCCATGGCTTCTTCTACCTCTTTCTCCCTTCTTTTTATATTTTTCATTGCTATGAGTAGCTAGGCCCCTTAGGTGGGCTGTTTGGGGTGAAAATGTTACTTTGATACCATGTTGGGGGGAAATGATATGTAAACATTGTAATTTCATTTGATAATGATTATATTCTATTTCTAACTCACTCTTCATGAATTGTTTGTTGTTTTATGCTTGAAATCACCTAGGAATTTAGGGAAATTGCTTATATGTGTGAATTTTGGGATTTGCTCCTAGGTCCAATTCTTGGATCCCTATCTAGCCACCCATCTTCCTACATTCTAATTAGTTCTCCTAACCCTAGTTGAGAGATCTAAGTAGATGAATTTGGTGCGCTTAGCATGGAACTTTCTGAATGGCTAGAAAGTGGGTGATGGGAGTCCTAATACCTCACTTCCACTCCCATTACTAACCTCGACCCCTAATCATCCTAAGATCATCTAACCTAGAAACTTGGGCTTGTTTAGACTCTAATTAAATTACACCTAATTCTAACCAAATTGAGCCTTGCTAGGGTAGTAGGGGTGTTAGGGACTAGTTCCCAAATACACAACCTAGAATATTCATGGCCAGTTAGTAGTCTAGGATAATTCATGGCCAGTTGTCGGGTCGTGTCATAGTATAGGTAAGGTGGCAAGTATAGGGTCGATTCAGCAATCTAGTTACAAGTTATGAAAGATTAGCACCCTCACCTCTCCTGAAGAACTAGTATCAAGGCACTATCAGGTTGCGAGGAAATTGAGCGATTCAGGATGGTTAAATTAGAGAAAACTTGAAAATAAGATAAAAAGGGTGACTTTTAATGTGGGAATTTTTTTTGGACTGAATATGTTTGTGGCTTTCCTGTCATGGTTCCAAAAGTCCTAATTTTTAGGTGTGTTGTGGTCCTAATTGTCAGGACCTCCCACAGAGGAGATTCGTTGTTGGTGACCAGGGTCGTTGTGTAGGATGTTAGAGGATGACTAGCAGAAGTATGCATAGAAAACTATATCTATTTTTTTAGAAGTACTAAAAATACTATTAGCATGGTAGAGTAGTTATAGTAGATAATAAATTAGATGCAACAATAGATTAGATCAGTTGCAACAATTATAGATCATATATAATATTGTTGTATATGCAATAGGCATAGCAGTTAGAGCAGTTTACCATTCTACATATCTAGCAGAGCATGTGGGGTCATAGGAAGGATCATCTTATCACAGGTGACACACAAAATAAAGAGAGGGGTAATCATCACTCGAGCTTCAAGAGAGATAAGAGGGGCCTAGAATTCATTGGGTATTGGGGTCTATTTATAGGTGGATTTAGGGTTCAAGATTATGTGTAGACTTTTCTGTAAGTGGTGACAGATCTACGTGATGGGCCCCAGAGAAGGGCACATGGATCGAGACAATCTACCATGTGTCATGTGGTGGATGGTTGTGATCTGCACAATGTCCCAGGGTGGAATAAGGTAGACTCTCGTCTTCTCAGTAATTTTAGGAATGTTTTAGAAAAAATCAGAAGAAGAAAAAACTTGCACATAAAGATAAGACAGAGTTATATCTCAAATTTTTCTAGAAAAGCTAGTAGGAAAGGGAATACTTAATTTTAGCAATTCAACTTGCCAATATTTGAATAGAATAGCCTATTTCAGGTAGTATTGAAGGATAACTCTACTTTCGGTATGAAAGAATATTTCTTTATAGAAGGGCCTTAACTAGGTGAAAGTGAGCAAAAAGGACATATAAAATGTACTGAAAATGTGGGGAAAAATGTTGAAAAATAGGTATATGTTGAAACTAGATAGTATGCATAACGGATTCTATTATTATCTAGAGGATTAACATTGATCATGACTTATGTCAAGAGAGAAAAAATGGGATGTCAACACCAGGAAAATAATTTTTTGTTCCACCCGATCTTCTCGGGGTTCTTCCCACCTTTAATTGACTTAAAATGAGAATTCATACAAGCATGTGGACTCTTTGTTGAGAAATTCTACACCTTCGGAATGCTTGTAGTTGCAAATGATTCCATCTATCTTAACTTGTTCTGGTTGTCCCTGAAAGACAAGGCCAAATATTTGTATGATTCAAAATGGAAATCATGAGTTGGGAGATATGAAGAATTCCTTATTGAAGACAGTCTAATCTATTGCAATGTTGAAACAAACATGATGAGCTACAGTGATTTCAACCAAATGGATAATGAGAGGTTCCAAGATGCTTGGGAAAGATTCTAGATATGTTGAGAGAGAGTCCCAACCACAAAATTCCTTTATGGAAGCTTGTTCAATCCTTTTACTCTGATCTCACTTAGACGAGTCAAGCTTTAGCAAATTTTTCTTATGGAGGATATTTCATGGATAAATCCCCCAAGGAGACATGGCTTTTATTCTAGTACTTGCTGGAAAACTAAAGGCACCAAGCTTCTAGCATTATTGATGATAGTAAACATGCCATTGGTATGATACCTTTAGCTCCTAATGTTTCAATCCCACAAATGATGAAGATCCTCATTGAAATGATGAATCTTATGAAGAATAAAGTGGGGAGTGCTTCTAGTCACTTTTGTGATTCTATCGAGTCCTTTGGTGAAGAAGTGAAGGCCTTCACTCCCATAGATACCGGAAACAACAAGGTCAAAGGTATATTTCAAGATTTTAGGATGAAGTCCTCTTTAGGTTGAAAGGCTTTTATGTGGTTCACAAGAATGTGACAAAACTTGAGAAAATGGTGGATTATTTCTCCTTGATACTTTCCCTACAAGTGGAAGGGAAACTTCCTTCCCAACCCATGGGGAACTCTAAATATGCAACTAGACCGATGGATTTTTCTCAAAACTTCTATAGTCCACCTCCATTGCAAGTGCAGTCCATATATCAATTTCAAGGCCCTCCTAAACCTTATATGCCTCCATCACCACAACTAATCTACCTATACACTTACCATCATCAATAATCCTCTTCACCTCATTTCCAACACCAAGACACCTCTACATCATCCACCACAACAAAAAGCTCTCCCTCTTCAGCATGAACAAGTTAATGCTATGACACTTCTAAACAATAGAAGGGTTATTGTTGCTCATGAGTCAAATGGGCAATGATCATGTGAACCAAGGGCATGTTGATGGAGTGACAATGAAGAAGGCAATTGGCGATACTATAATTGAGATAGCTAAATATTATCACGTGATACCTCATGTTGATGTTGTGATACCATGTGTTCCACCATATACTCTATTTGCATGTTCCATAATAAAACTGTTTTCCCCTAGTAATCTAAATAAATGTGTTCGCAGAGGCATGAGCTACAAATTGGGCCACCAATCCTTTTCAGGTGGCAAATTCTAGAGATTGAAAGACAAAATATGAAATTGTTGATGATGGCATCATTACATTCCTATTTATGATATTTTGGATGTGCCAGAAGAGAATAATTGAATCATTAGCTAGCACCCCAAAGGTATCAAATGCAAATGATAGAAAATGGTAGTTGTTTACTTCACATAAAACACCATGCTTATGAACTTGTTGTGTAGTCATATCAGAAGAAGCTTGTCCTACCTTGAAGTTAGTAGGAATATTGCCAACCAATGGAGAAACCCTAGTGAGGTCAACTCAAGTGTGCTTTCCATTAATCCAATTATATAACAAGATGTCAGCAGGTCTCTGAGTGTGGAAACCATCATGTCATGACCCAAGAAAGGAGACCAGAGCTTATTTTAAAGCTTTTATCCCAGCATGAGAAAGAATGTCAAAAAGGGCGTCTTGAACAACGTCATGGTGGAACATGAATCCAAGATGGATTCTATAGTGTACAACATGGTCACCAAAGGAATCAAGCTCTGCATAATGACAAAGTGGGCAACACTCATTTCCAGGATATAGAGGGATTAAGAGGTGGTAATGGATAATAGATTGATATTCAACCGGTGTCATGGATAGTCTAAGACCATCAATAGGAATAGTGAGAAGAAAATCTTGTGCATGTTCAGTCTGTAGAGAAGCAAGAACTGCATGTTGTCGTAGAGTCATCTCATAATTCTTGAAGCGCTGGAATACCATTTTGTCGTAGGCATCTACTAGTAGAGACTGTGCCTTTGGGTGGCAGAAGGCAAACTAGACAACTTGGACCAGTAGAAGGATGGTAGGAGATTGCAGATGGACTCATGAGTAGTGTCGAATGTGCTACCAGTAGGGATAGGACCAACCTCCTAAAGAATATGGTCTCGAAGCTCTATTGTGAGGACTCAAGAAGCAACAAAGGCATAACTACCAACATCTTGGGCATCAAAATGCCCAACCCCCCAAGCTGCATTGGTAGTGTGGCAAGACGCCATTGTCGATCACCAAAACCTTGGCTTTCACCAACAATAATGTAAGACAAGCAATGACAAAGTCCATAATAAAAGTCTTCTAAGACTAAAATAATATGATCATGTGGTGTTGTTCGAAGCAGGAACACCAACTTGGGCATACCAACGCATGACCTGAGGAGAAGAAGTTCCACAATCCCTAGTGTTCCACCCATGAATCCAAGGATTCCTCATGTCATATCTAAGATAATCATGTTGATCTGAGTAAATAAAGTGCAAGTGAGCCCCCATTTGCAAATGCATCAAATAATCCCTCACTGTCAAAAATGAGGTAGAAACATAACGTTGACATCCAAGAGATCTTCCAATAGGTGAAAGTCAATATCCCTTTTTTAGATTATATCAAGAAGATTCCATCTTATGCCAAATTTCTCAAGGATATGTGCACTTTCAAGAGGAAGTCAACAGGAAGGATGCCTAAGAAAATCAAGTTGATTGAACAAGTATCTCTATTCTACAACATGCACTTCCCATGAAGAGGAAAGACCCATGGGATCCACTCATACCTAGCTACATAGGGGGGAAGCACATAGACCAACCCTCCTTGATTTGGGATCTAGTGTGAATTTGATGCCATATAGTGTCTATGTGGAGCAGGGGTTGGGCAAGCTAAAATGGGATAATTGTACTATCCACTTGATAGATTGTCCAATTAAAGTGCCTAGAAGAAGGGTGGATGATGTCTTTGTGATGATGCACAAATAAAGGACAGTGGTGTACACGACAAATTTTATTGTTCATGACATGGAACCAGAGGAAAAGAAGATTCCCATCATCTTGGGAAGACCATTCTTGTCTACATTCAGTGCCAAGACTCGATTGAGGGCATAAAATTAAGTGCTAGTGGGACCTAGGTTTCACCCATTCTTTAGTTTTTATACTTTTTGGTTATTTGTATACATTTATAAGAATAAAACACATAAACACACATGTTTTAATAGTTTTTTTTTAGATTTTAGTTGTCTAGGTGAAAAGAAAGTGATAAAATGAGGCACAACACTGAAATGTGGAAAAGAATTTATGATAAATCATATTGGTTCAAAAATTTGATGAAATGCATAAGTTCAAGTTGAATCGGGTTGTTAAAACACCCACCATGTCTATGTTAATGGTTGTGGTGGGGTTTCTATTTTTATAGTGAAATTCAAGAAGGGGGTACAGACATCACCACGAGTGTGGTGACCAGCATGACTGTGTGGCAAGCTAGTCACCACGGTCGTGGCACAAAGAACAGCCATGGTGCCAACAAACCAGCAAGGTTGTGGTCACTGGAATGGGTGTGGTGGCATCAACCCCACCACTTAAATGAAAGAAAGAGAGGCCTCAAAGTGATCCTAAGGCCATTCTCACATGAACAAAAAAGTTGTTGTGCACTCAAGCAACCAAACGGTAGTGCTCTAGCCTTCCCCAAGCTCCAATTATTCATCCTCGAGCCTAAACCTAGCCACAATCAACTCCGAAAATCATTCCCCTGCCTCTATCTCTGATTTCCCATCCATTTCCACCTTCAAATATCCATCTCTAGTCCCATTTGACTCCAACTCTTTAGAAAGACGCAAACCTAACTCCACCTCCAATTCTCTAGCAAAAATGAAGGGATTTTGTAAGCAACTGAAGGAGGGGGCCAAGATCATTATTTCCTAAAAGGACTCCTCCACATCCCAACCTATACATCCCAACCCCTCACCATTGAATCTAATGTCTATGGATACCACAGTGAAGCATCCCACTCGACATCTAAAAGCTAATGTGAGCTCCACTCATCCTCCAACCACCACACTTCATATCCAGATTACAGTGGGGAGAGAGATGAGTTGGCATCTGATCATTTTGATGAATTGGTGGAGTCCATATTGTCGAAAGTGAGAACTCAGCCACAATGTGGCAAAGTTACAACAATTCCATATTCTTCATGTGCACCACCACTATGCATGTCAGTCCATCACTCCACTTCCTCTGTCATGCCACAATTGGAACCATGGTTGTAAGCTCCAAGGCAATTATCTACTGATGAGGAGGATGAGGAGATGGAGGATGAGCAACTCGAGCATGATCGGTTGAGAGATGGGAAAGCTACATAAGGAGATCACATACCTGATGGGTAGCCAAATGTTGAAGACCCTTCATCCAGAGTACTTGACGCAGAGGGTGATTTCCACCCGTTATGCTTGTATTAATACAATGGAGGCATTGGGAATCCATTACTATTTTTAAGACATCATGAATTATGTGGGGTTGTTGATGTGATGATGACTATCTAGGAGTCATACATTGAGATCACATGACAATTCTTTGCTACTCTAGAGAAGGTCATACACAAAGGGGAAGAGACTGTCCACTTTGGATTTGGGGATGATAGACATATTCTCATTGCTTCCATGTTCGGCAGAATTTTTGCTCCCAACCCCAAAGTAGCAACTCTCCTAAATGAAAGGAGAACATATAAGAACTTCAATGTCAATTATGTGGCTATCTATAAGAGGTTGTTTGAGCACAACAACTTTGTGATAGGAAAGTCAAATATGAGTATGATCCATAACCCCTACATAAGGTATACTCAGAAGGTTTTAGCAAATACAATATTTTCTATATATGAAACCATGGGAGTTTCACAAAGAAGGATCTATTCGTGTTGGTTTGGATGATAAAAGGAAGGCATGTCAACCTAGGGGTGTTATTGATTGACCACACAAAAACAATTCCTTCAGGAGTAAGAATCCATTTTTCATGGGAGGGATTGTGATTCTATCACACTTGCCATACGTGTTGACCTGATAGGATTTATTGAGGAAGAGGGAGGAAAGCATGTAGACATGTAGTATCTTGTCTTCTCTACTATGACTTCAATTGTAGACAAAAAAATCATATACCAAGTAAACCCCCTTACGAAGGCATTACGCTCGAGCTACCACATCACACTTCACCTCTCCTAGTTCCTAGACACTTCGAGGAGATGGGAGTAGGAGTATCCTAGAGACAGAACATTGTACTTTTGCCTGAGGGAGTGGGGGTGAATGTAGATGACCAACAAATGGTGTCAAAAGAGAGAGAAGAATATAGGGTGAGAAGAAGAGAAGTAGAGGTAGCACCAGAAAAACAACCCACAGTGAATGCCTACAATATATCTACCAT
This sequence comes from Alisma plantago-aquatica, assembly GCA_963693085.1. Classification (NCBI taxonomy): domain Eukaryota; kingdom Viridiplantae; phylum Streptophyta; class Magnoliopsida; order Alismatales; family Alismataceae; genus Alisma; species Alisma plantago-aquatica. Next base: position 686,079,145 of record OY856409.1, read on the forward strand.
ATAGGAGAAACTAGAAGAAATTCAAAAGACACATCATGTCATGGGGTTGGATCAACAGCAAATGCATCATAAGATCAACCACATCTACTGCTATCAGTATGCACATGTGTAGAGTAACTCCAGTGGTGGGGATTTTGGGGAGCACTATCTGAATATCAAGAGACATACTCACCACTACGACGAAAGGATGATTTAGCTACAAATATCATGGCTATATATATTTTATATGTAGTTAAAAATAACTCTTTTTACATATTATGTTATATGTAAACACATAATTGTAGTTATTCCCATTTCACTTGTCGGTTGAAGTTTCTTTTTTCTAATGGAACTTTAACTTTTTGTGCCCTCTTGTCTACCAAACCTTTCATCAACTTCTACCTTCCTTGTATCTTTCCAAATTTCTATCTACACTTTCTTCTGAAGACAGCCTCTTTGACTCCCCCATAGAAACATTATGTGTGCCCCCAAAATCAGGAGTAGAGGGTTTTAGAAATTTTCTAATTGCTTGATTCTCCTCCCTATCACCATAATTCCCCATCAACATTGATAGTTGGAATAGGGGTTTGATTCTCCCAATCATCTCCCTAGGAAGTCTACATCTGTGGCAATTTCAAGTCTTGATTCAAGGGTGAAATCCACATTCAGGTTGTATGTGTATTATTTGAGGAAAAAATCCCTCTACTACTTAATGTTATTCATAAATCCACCTCCTGTGCAAGATTACCTTCAAGTTCTAGTTTACTATGTGTGTGAATGAGATGGCAAGCCTTCTTCCTTGTGACTTCCAGTTGTGTCACTGTACGTAAGGTCCTTTTTTATTTTCTCCATTTTCTAGATTTACAATGGTTTTACAACTTGTAACTTCACATGACCACCACAAAGTTGCTTCTTATTTTTCTTCCCAACACCACAAATGTGCATAGAAAACTGCATTCAAGATATTGATTGTACCTACACGAATTGTTCTCTGCATGAAAAAATTATTTTATCTATTGAGTACTAAGATTTATGTTGTCCTTTGATAATTTCATAGATTGTCTTCGTTAGTGCTATCTTAAATTCATTACTTCTTATTATAATATGTTATGTTCTATATTTGATTCTACATAATGTTCAACTCTCTAACAGACTAACAATTATTTGAATAAAACTTTTGCTTACTAACTCATGTTGCATGGTTGTTTACTTTTAGTAGCGCACCATTGATAAGTAATTTTGGAAACGATTTTCAATCTGTGAAAGAACTCTCATGGTCAGCTCTTATAGATTAAACATGGTTATATGTATGTGTGGTTAGAAAATGCACCTCCTTGTGGCATAACATGGAGTCAGATATGGAAGTAGTTTGTATATCAGCACTCAAGAGCTTGTTATTATCATTGTATCATGATCATCTTCTAGTAAATTGCAAAAGAAAAAAGGATGAACATAACTAAAAGACATGGTGCCCTCTATGGAATATAGAGGAAAAGGCTTTACTCCAAGTAGCTATGTAGACATTGGGAGAATGTGTGAATAAAGTTTATGGGTTATGTGAGGGAAGCTAGAGAGGTGACCTTATTGGTAGTACCATTATGGGAATGTTGAGGAATCCAACTAGGTCACCATCTTTGTTGTAGCATTTATCTGATAGGCTATTTCTTCGGAGGAACAAACTTTTTATTAATTAATGCCCCGTATCTCACTTATGACAATGATGCCTCATAGACAAAAAAATTATCAAAGAAATTGTTAAAAAAAACATTCTTGAGTCCCACAATGAAACTGTGTTATTGGTCTTTGCTTGATGTCACTAACATTAAATAATATGCACATGTTATTTTTACTTATCAAGAAGTGATGACCACTCCTTTCTCACTCAAGCCTAGAGACTACATCACCAATAAAAATAAAAAGCATCGACTACATCTTATCCCTTGATACGAGAAAAAGGAAACCTAAATCTTTTTTTAACACGTCCAGTTAGCTACTGACTACCAAAGGGAATCCAGTTAATTTACAAAACTATAAAACTGAAGAATTTTATAATACTTTAACATGCATAATGAATTAGAAGATAATTAAATAGTAACTATATAGGACTTTACCTCATTTGTAAATAAGACTAAACTCATTTCCTTAATTACTACCAGCTTAATTTCTTTATGTTCCTTTCATGTTTAATGATGTAGAACAATGTATTGGTATGAGTCAAGACACCATCAAACATAGTCCTCTCATTTTATACATCTTTTGGGAATAAGGAGCTATTATACTTATCTACGGTGCATGGAAAACTACAACATAGCCTTAAAATCAATCTACAAATCTGAGATCAAGAAACCAGTCCCATGGATCATTGTGTGCATCTCTGGTGCATGTGTGGTTTGTACTCTTAGTATAATGATGAACTTCCTTTTCAGCCTAAACAAACTATGGCATCCCACAAAATTCCTTAATCTGAATGTCGTCGTCCTCATTGTGCTTCATGTGGTGGCTAAGCTCCCAACTGATATCACCACCACCATGAACTTTGCAGTCAAATTAAGACTAAGTTGGGCAATGCTATCCTCACCTATCTTGCAATAACCCATTGCATGCCATGTTTTAGCATCATGGATGGTGCAAGCTTACTATCCAACATAATTACCCTTGGCATTTCTTTCATCACATTGTTTGTCCATGTCATGATTCAAATGTCCAACGTCATGTTCAACCACAACGAGCTCCCATTTTCAAACAATTTGTTTCCAGCATGTCCATGTATCATGTTGTTCAAGTTTGTAGTTTGGTTTCCTACTCGCTTACCATCATCATCACCAAAGAGGCATTGATGCGGTAGAAGGACATCAAACAACAAAGATATTGTGCTCGATATGACACAAGGTGGTAAAATTGATGATTTCTCATAGGAGAAAATGTAGGATCTGTTAAAAAATATTTTTGATGGCTCATACTATATTTCTGATGCACGGTTAACATTGGTCAGGATAATATTATAAAGGGGAAGATAAGTCATTTATGAATTTCTCTCCATTATTTGCAAATTGATCATCCATGGTCTATTTTGCAGGTTAGCTTATTTGGGAATTTTCTCATAAAATTTGATGATTTCTCATAGGAGAAAATGTAGGATCTGTTAAAAAATATTTTTGATGGCTCATACTATATTTCTGATGCACGTTATTTTATTTTACGTTGCTTTATTCCTCATCTTGTATGAAACTCACATAAGCAGGTGTTTTCTTACTTCGATGTGTTTTAAATATATGTTATGACCTTTCCTCAAAACAAAAAAAAGCTTATTTGATGCAATAGATGATTGCAGACAAGGTCCTGGTATTCTATCTTGAAACTTCAGTTGTAGAAAATTTCCTTTTCCATCTATTTTACTTCCTTTTTTATGCAATTGTTCGGGTATGTGGACTTTCTATTTGTGAGATTGTTGAGTCTTGTACTATTATCTGTAGTGACAAGACTAAAATATTGAGTTTAGATCAGGTGCATTCTTGTCTCTTACAGATTTATTTACTGTATTATGAGTGGTTTGGATTCATATGCTCTCTTTGAAGAAAGTTATGGAATCTATGAGAAAATTCCATTTACCTTGTGAGAGGAATATTGCTCCATAGTAATCAGGTATCCTAGGTGGTAGATGGGATCTTTGAAACTAGGCTCATATTATTTTTTTCTTCCACTGAGTTTTCTTTCTTCCATTCCTCTAGATGATTGTAGTTAAGGCACGCTATTTTCTATGATTCCTCATTACTTAAAATGGCCTTCGATAAAAAATTGCTAGCTGAGATCTGACATACGGTGTATTGTGTAAGTTGGCATGATATGTCTTAGGTGATGTTTGGTGTGATGTATTCGTATGGATTATTGAGAATCTAGTATCCAAGTCATCATGGTTTTAGGATCTCCAGGTTTTTACAAGTGTTGTAAATTAGAAGTTTATGTTTGGCTTCATTAAGGATTAATGGACTGAATAGCCAGGGACCACAGCCAACGTGAGTTTTCTGAAGCATTACAAAAATGTGTAGTTGAATAGCTTTCAGCCATCAGAGTCGGTCATTGTGTGGCAAAGAAACAGTCAACAACATGTATTGACCGGAAAGAAGGCCGAGCTATCAGTTACCTGGTGTGCCTCTAGAAAAATCATTAGAGAATTGGTTCTATCTACCAATTTATTTATAAAATCATGGGAGACATAGTTATGCTTAATCCTTGTTTCTTTCCCTCTTATTCTTCGTTCATGCAAAGTATAATAAGCAGGTAATCATACTCTTAGGTTTATGCTCAAAAAGGATTTTCTTGTGTTCTTCCAAACTGAATCCATCTTTTCTAGGTTCAAGGACTGAGATATACTCCATAGCCTCATCATACCTAGCAAAAAGTTCTAGTCATGTATAATTCTTTTTTCCAGATTTCTTGGTTACAAACAAGAATCTTTCTAGTACCTAGTGTGATTTTTTGATGCCATGTTTTTATGCGAAGTTTCCCAATATAGTTTATGAGGATATATATTCAGTGTGCATCTAGAAACTTATAACATATGAAGGCTCGAGATTGACAATGGTACCTATGTATTGCATTATGGCATCATCATATTATGACATGTCTGTTTGGCAATCAGGTTTCTGCAAATGAGATAATCCCAGAATATATATACTGATATAGTTATTTATACTAAACCTTAAGAAGTCGGGGTGACTTCATTTGTCCCATTTCTCTATGGTGGGAAGATGAGGTCGGATATTTAGTCATGCTAATATAGTAGTCAACTATATTTAGTATCACATTTACCAAATTCTTCTTCTACAATTTTTTTTTCAAATACTAATGATTACACAAACGTACTTCAATGATAATGCCAGGATAAATTCGGAATACATCCATGTAATGATAAGTCAAGTATACCAATTTGTTCTTGGGATGTGATGTTGTACGCGTGCAAGGTTCCCTTTTATTTTCAGGTATCTATATGCAGTCTGAAGTCTATTTAGAATAGTTGAAGTCAACATTGCTAATCGGTTTATCAAAATATGAGATTTCTATCCACTCACTAGGATGTTGTCGTTAACTATATGTCATGTTGCTATTTGATGTGTAGGTAGAAATTCAAAAAATAGGGATATAGTTTTGCCTTCCATTGTTCATATAAAACATCATATGATCTTCATAAAGTAGATGTGTAGGAATTTGTCCAGAGTTTCTTCTTTTGAACACAAGGATTGATCTCAAATTAGATTCTTGTTGATCGTGGGTTGTCTGATTTTAAATTTCTACTATTTTTCAATCTTAATATCAATTGTTGCAAGACCAACTACAATTTGGGTTGCCTCATTGGGTCTTTCTAACCATTCATTTAGGGCCTTTAGTGGAAGGTATCTTGCAAAACTTGTGCTATCATGTTGGTTCTAGACAAAAAATATCAGGTATACACAAAAATAGTTGACACCCTTTAACTTGAGTTTTGTATAATATTTTTTTGAAAACATTATTTTCTTGCAATTTTTAGATTCCAAACCAGGGGGCATATAACTTCTTTGAAGTTCGAATTGTTGTATATCCTTGTGTTCATTTGCCATTAATTTCTCTCAGTATTTGGTACAAGAATGTTTTTTTTTACTTAACCAGTAACTAATACATGTTATTACCTTGGTTTCTTATACAAGCTCTTGTATGTTAAGATCAAGAAGTGAATCAAGCTCATTGTTGTGGTCCATGTGGCTATCATGAAGCGGGAATTTTTTGGTACAAGTATACTATTTCTTCCCAGGGTACATTAACTGCCCCTCCCATGGACTTTTTCTCTAAAACCTCAACATGATTGTTGTATCTGCAATGTCACTTCATATGTGTACCACCTTTAGCCACTACCTTATATAAATCAGCCACATTTGCCTTAGTCATTTTTATTTGAAGTCTTCAACTAGATTTTGTTAACTCTGAAGTTTTACAGTATCTTCCTTGTTTGAAGATCTAGAAAATTTTCATTTCTAGCTTGCTGATAGTCAATTCTGATCTTTGTATATGGACTTTAGCTGAGTCCTTTGATTTCAGAATTGTATATGTGTCCCCTATTTATCCTTGTGACCTTGTGATCCTTGTGTTTCTTTTGGATTTTGGTTCTAGTTCCCTTTTTAATTTGTGCAAACATCTACTCATGATAACTTTAATAACATATTATAGTTTTATTTCTTATACAAAGGGCTATATTAGCAACGTTTTTTTCTATCTTATGGCTACTATTGAGAGAAATTTCAACATTCAAACATGCAATTATCATTCGGTACCTATTAAAAGATGTAGTGATGGAGTTACATATAAACTCTTCGCAAGTGGTTGTAGAATGAATATTTTCCTCTATGATTTGACTTAGTCCCTTCTATTTTCTGGGTTTTGGATGGTTGTAATGAGCATGAGGAATCTCTTTCAAGTTGGATCTTCTTGAAACCTCTCTCCATGGCTATGTAAATACCCATGAACATTGATTCAACTTCTACAACATTTGCTTTGCAAACACCTTCTTTGAAATGTTATTTTGTTTGTGTGACTTGGCCTTGTTCATTTCTTAGAACACATGTTACTCTTGTATTACAAGAAGATGCCAGGTTCACTGCAGTTCAGGTAGTTAATTGATAACTCACTATGTTATAAGTATATTGAACCTTTGTTTCTCAATCTAGTAAATATTGACCCCTTGGCTCTAGTTTCCCGCAACTGTAGAAATTAAAGAGTTTTCATGTCATACATATACACATTGTGCTTAATTGGATGCATATATCACCACTTCTACTTGGAATACTATCAAAGTCTTTCTTTTGATGCAAGAGAAGTAGGAAGGCCTTATTATAACCATTGACTAGAAGTTCATAGAAAGGATAATAGACTCATATGCATGGAACAATCTACACGAATCAATTTCAATGAAGAAAGGTTTTCAATGTTGTTGATCCCCTATTTCAACCATTAAATAGGTCGATGTTGCCTCATGGCCACATGCATTATTGGGGATCAACTCTATAGTGTAGGGTAAGCAAAGAATTGATCACTCTATGTCCCATTCTCTAAATTTCACAATCATGTATGGTTAGATGAAAATTTATGCTCCCAACTAACTTGTAGGATGATTGGGGTTGTAGTGATCATCATTGGACTATATTTCATTATATGGGGAGAGAGCAAAGAGGCAATGTATGTTATTTTAGAGTAGAAATAGACTCACCTAAGGAAGCCTCTCCCTGATTATTGTGGCAGTAAGGAGCAAGACATTGGATCACTTTCTTAGAATATGCCATGACGAGATGTAAACAATTTTATTTCTTCTTGAGACAATATCATTCCTTGGTGAGCTGCTAGAACATGGATCTCAGCATCAAGTCCCTTTCACAAGACATTTTCAGGGAGCTGGAGACGCTCAGTGAGGAATATGTTTGGGTACATGTGAATAATGGTACAAATTTTTGTAGAGGTGAAGAAGTTGGTGTAAGATTTATGAGGTTCGTATGTAGAATGCATCATGTATTCTTTTTATATTTATCTATTGTTTGTGTTGTATAGATTGTATACTCATTTTGCCTGATGTTGAATTTGTTGAATCTTATAGGTTAACTTATTCTATTTTCTTCAATGTCTTGGGTCATTGAAACTTGTCGATGCCCTATTTTCTAATTGGGAAGATTGATGGATACATGTGCTTAATGTGATATACCTTTAGATGGCCTAAGATATTTTTTTGTTGACTTGAAGATGTTTAAGCTCTACTTTTTGCTTCAGTGGTAATATGGTTTGATGATATGTAATTTTAACCCGATCCTACAGGTTCCAATCCAAGTACAACTGCATAATGATTTTGATTCTAAGCTTGAAAAGGTTTTCAGACTAGAGTACAATGTGGGGTGATACTTTGAGAGTGATGTAAACTTATATTCTCATGGGCTCATTGTATACATATTTATTTTTCCGTGTTGCAAAATTGGGACAAGGTTTATGTCCTCATCATGTGTATTTAGTGTTTCAATATAAATAAAAGTATGATTATTGACATCACAACCACAACTTGACCTTAATCAATATTATTTTCTTCTTCTTTTTGAGATATAATGATGTATTGTCAATTTAATGATCGGATACATAATCTAACTACACATGCATGCATCTGTAGTACATGATGTCTCTAACTACACACTAACTACAATTATAAGTGTAGTAAGTGCCATTTTTTTCTACACATGAACTACATATACAATTGTAACAAATGTCATTTCCCCTACATATCATAGCTACAAATACAGTTGTAGTCATCTATTTAACTACAATTGCAACTACATTTTTATGTGTAAGGATAATTTTTACCTACAATTAAGGTTACATTTGAATTTGTAGCTAGATGAATATCTAACTATAATTTTGAAAAATGTAGTAAAAACAATTAGCTACACATATATTAGCTTCATATTTTAAATGTAAGGATAAATGTATCTAAAGCTTTTAGCTACAACATTTGGGGTTTTGCTACAATTTTTTTTATAGTTAAAGACCATTTTTTTGTAGTGCAGCCTCAAAGGCGGACTATTGGGGTAGTTATTACCATCATCCTCCACCATATGGGAGACCACACTAGAGCCACCACATCAACACTGAATTCTACCATATAAGTCCTAGACTATATGTTCATATTGAGTGCAACATTATTCAAAATATTTAGGGTGGTAGGGCGGTACACCCTCATGATCCCATTACCTTATCATTTACTTGTTATTTTAATACAATAGTTATCTAGATAAAAAAATTGCTTATTTTGCCTACATACATGCATATCGTTTATTTTCTTGCTTTTTGTAATTTAAAAAATGCTCATTTCATGTAGGTTTTTGTAATTTCTTGTGTGTTTTAGTTAGTATTTTCTTATTTTATATTTATTGGTTTCTAGTGTAGGTTCAAATGTGATTTAGGGCAAATTCGCATTATTTTGGCCAATTTCCCCAAACTTGAATTTTTTTGGCTAAAAGCATGTTTTAACCCAGTCCCTACGTTTTGAGTTGAAAATTTTGTCCTTTGACAAATGCATATCATATTCCCAAGGTACAATTCTAAATTGTCTCAATTTTTGACTTTATACATGTGAATTACCTTTTTCATGTGTGTGGTGTTTGGTTGACTTGTGATCCAAGCAAGCCACAAATATTTAGGGTTTGTCAGATCTCATGATAGAAATATGGTTTTTATAGTTGCTCATTTATGTGGTGTGCCATTTATTGATGAAAAATGTTGGATTATTCTTCATGTAGTAGATCTCATGTTGAAACCAACACTAGTGACTCCTCTTTTCACTCATTTTTCTTTCACCATTTCATACCTCTTTGCCTCATGAAAAGATGTTAAGAAGCAAAAAAAGAGAAATCCTTGGTCACTTTCCAAAACATTGGGGTGGCCAATGCTTCCTCCCCTCTGCTTCACTCTTACCACCATATACCCTAACTACACCAAGGGCAAAGAAAAAAAATCAAAAGGAAAATAAAATTAGATGCTCCTATGAATAGCATCTAAACAAAGAAAAGAAGAGTGTTCCTATGTAACAACACTCCAATATCTTATTGCAACCCCCTTCTTTCATTTGCATGCCCATTGAGCTAGGAAACATCAAACATAGCTCATTTCCTTTACATAGCCATGTGGGTTACCTAGAGTGGTTTGAGATGTGACATTGAATGCATGAAGGTAAAATAACACTACTAGTCATCTTGGATTGTCACCATCATGAAAAAAATTACCCTGAGCTATATGAGAACCATATGGAATGAATGTGTATTTTATGTCCTATATTTGAACTTTTGCAGGCTCTATTCTTTGATCATAACTAGCTTGTGAAAGAGGAGAGGGAAGAGGTGAAATACATGTATTTAGTCATTGTTGAGCCCGTCTAGTCAATATACATCTATTGCAATGCATTTGTCATTTCTTGCTTGTTGAAAAAGTTGAAGAGAGATTGAGTTGGAACATACTTGAGGGAAGATATGTTTTAAGTTTGGGGTGGTAATGCAACCCTCATTTAAGGTTTTATCTTGTGTAATTTCACTCTTCAATCACATCTAAACATGTTAGAATGCATATTATTTTTGGGGAATAGGGACGACAGAGAAGGCAACAAAAATAGGGAAAAAATGTCCCTATTCCTTGTTAGAGGATTGTGTCAACAACGATGTATCCAGAAAAGAAGGTACAAGAGGTATACCTAGTCTTAGAGAAAGTCTAGCGACTACTCTTGCTTGGAGATGTGCACTCTTTGTAAGATGCACATAGACAACTGTCGGTGATGGTCTACTGGTGCAGCACCAAAGACGGTAGTGTTTGTTTTTGTAAGGTATAATATATATATATATATATATATATATATATATATATAATTTGGCAAAACAAAATAGCTAAAAATAGTAACATTACTTTTTGTTATTTATGGGAGTAACTCTTGAAGTTATATTATAGAAAGAAAGAAAAAAACAGAACATGGTTGCAATTCAAACGTGCATCATATGGGATGGACTTTAATGCGGTAAAACATTGGGAGAATAAAAAAAGAAATATTTCAACCAAACCTTAACCAAAGATATAAAATGAGGGGAAACCAAGTGAGTCCAAAATAGCTATACCTATGGATGGGATTCATGGTGCGAAGAGACCATGCCTCCCATACCCACGGCCTTACCTCTAAGTGATGGGTAAGTGAGAGGTATCATTTGCTCTAGACTCCTTTCTTCTCGACTTTGACTACAATGGCCAAACCATACCCTCCTCTCATGTGGATGGCGTAGTAGTCTTGACTTGTGAGCATTTGCATCTCTTACCTAGCATACACATGCAAAAAGGCTCTGTTTGGCACGACCTTTCCCCAATAGGTTTGTCAAACATACATATCCCCACTGATCTAACATGCACTCACGCTCAACACGATTCCCCCCTTTCCAAAATAGTTCAGTGGTCCCAAAACAAACTTCCACCGACTACTGGCCAAATTTTGTACCTCCCCTCAATCATTACCATTCAAAAAATCCTTTTGCATGTCTAGCAGATCTCCCTCTGGATCATGCAAAAAAAACAAACCCTAGCCTCGTAAACTCAAACTCTTGGACATCTCCTATTTCAAAACCCTACCCCTCGCCAAAAATCCCTACCAAACATCACACACATCAATATATACCTCCATCTAAAACCCCTTCTATCAAAACTCATAGTGTCAACCTCCCTCCCTCTCCTCCAACCATGAAGACACCTGACTTCCTTGAGTATGCGATCGCCATGGATCTACCAGAAAACTCTATGTGATTACTCAAGGTTTTTTCCCTCAGAAGTATTCTTGTTACGATAGAAAATAACCTGGACAATAATCCTATCAATGTCCTCGATATCACTAGAGCTTTAGCTCTCCTTCTCCCGGGCCAAACCATTCTCAAACCAAAAGTGTTCTCACCCACCCAGCTCATTTACACTATTCCTAAAGGGACGAAGATTGACCATATCTTCAACCAGATGCTTACCATACCTTGTGGATCTAGCTTTATCATGGCATGCCTCTCCAAATGGTCCGCCGATACAAGATCCTTCCCTATTCCTGCTGGTGGTTCCGACTGGGTAGCCATCTCAAACCTTCCTTCTCATCTGTGGGAGCTTGAGATTTTTAGAGGTATCGCCCATTCTATTGGTGCTACACTTCAATACATTAGTCCGGAAACTCTCCATCCCACCCAATTCATCAAAGCCTATTGCCTTTTCATAGTTAAAGCAGCCATCTCCCTTCCTCCTTCTATCAACATCAGGATAGGAGAATCGATTTACCATCTGAAGCTTGCTGCTGAGCACCCCACAGTTAACAACATTGCTTTCTCTAAGCTTTCATCACATCCTCCTTCTTGGTTTAGCCCAAACAAAGGGAAAAACCCCATCCCTCTTGCCAGAGTTCCTCCTACCAGAAACCAAGTCTGGATTAGGAAACCTACAAATTTTTCTGAAAGTTCTTACCCTCTCCAAAACAAAAAAAGAAATAGATCACCTGACCCCTCCCTTCCCACTTCCAATATCAAACCTAGCAAAAACTCATGCCCGTCTACTTCATCTACGAAGGAAAGTTGGCATACCCCAAACAAGGAAACTAAAACTTCTACTTTTCAAGAATCTTCTTTACAAAACAAGGGTACCTCGCTGCAGAGTTCGGAACAGGAGAGCCCTATACAAAAGACAAACTCAAGCTTCTTGCAAAAGATCTTGCAACCTGAACAAGCCAACATCAATGGAACCAGCATCATCAATAGGGAAAAGAGTGGTAACACCCCACCCTGCTCAATCGGTTATGATTCTCCTGCGTCATCACTATCATCATCTCTATCACATAAAATAAAAAATAAGTTTGTCTCTATAGATGATGTTGCTTCTTGGTCCAGCTCAAAAAGTTTTACTACATTTGCAAATAAGATTGGCTTTTGCTTTGATAAAAAAGATGACACACAGTATATGTTAAATAATCTAGAATCATTTATGGGTTGGTCTAAGAAATGTTGCTAACAGTTTTCCTTTCTACCTGTTATTTTTCTTGATTTTCTTTTCCTTTATCATGAAAATTTCTACTTGGAATATCTGTGGTGCAGCAAACCTACAAAGAAGAAGAAAAATGCGTTCCCACATTTACAAAAACAAAATAGATTTAATCACCATCCAAGAAACTAAAACCCTTCTCTCTCCCTTCGCCCTTAAAACCATTGGTTGAAATCGAATCACGAACTGGATTCAGCTTCCACCCAAGGGTTTTAAAGGTGGGATCCTTGTGGGATACAATAATCAGATCCTTGATTTGCTAAACTCCTCCATTCAAAATTTTTCTATCACGGTTGATTTCAAAAATCTTGATGACGACTACCTTTGGTCCTTCACTGGAATATATGGGGAACCTGGATATGACAAAACTTCCTTCCTTGAGGAGTTGCGCTGTCTCTTCTCAAATTACCATCAGACACCCTGGGTTCTTGGTGGTGATTTTAATCTTATTACCCAAATATCGGATAGGATCAACTCAAATCCATCACCCTCTCCCATGACAGTTGCTGACAAAAAATTTAAACAGATGATTTCTAACCATTCTCTCATTGATCTTGTTCCCACAAATGCCTTATTCCCATGGTCTAGAAATCGCTCCTTTGCCCATCTCGATCATTTCATTTGTTCAAACCTTTGGGAAGACAAGCATCCACTCTCTTCAGTTTACATCTCCCATCGCACCATTTCTGATCATTTTCCCCTAATCCTTGAAACTACCTCAATCTCTTGGGGATCACGCCCTTTTAGATTTGAAAACAATTGGCTTCACATCAAAAAAATTTCCAAATCTTGTCTTGAGAACTGGACTCTAGCTAACTCACAAACAACAAACATAGGTTTACACATTCTAAATAACACAAAGCACATAAAAAATCATATAAAAAATGGATGATTCAAAACCCCTCGACCTTAACTGATTCTCAAAAAGACCTTGAAGATCAACTTCTCTTTGTTGAAAAAGACCCTTCAGCCGATCCTGCCTTGATCCTCTCCATTAAAGCTGATCTTGACCTCATAAATAATATAATCGAGTCTAAATGGAGACAAAGGGCCAAAATTACGTGGGCTAAAGAAGGTGACAAGAATACTAAATTTTTTCATAAAATCTGCAACCAAAAGTTTAGAAATAATGCCATATTTCATCTTTCGATAAATGGCAGGCTCACTTCACATAAACAGACCATCATAACCCATATAAAAAACCATTTTAAAAAAAATTAACAATAATCACAACCCTTCAGGCCTAAACAACCTCCATTGGCAGTCTATTTGTGAAAATAAAATAACAAACCCTCATGACCTCATTAAACCATTCACTCTTGAGGAATTACAATCTGCAATCTCTGACCTAGGAAAAAACAAATCGCCTGGTCCAGATGGCCTTAACGCAGAATTCTACCTGGCCAACTGGCATCATTATAAAAAAGACTTCCTTGCCTTTCTTACTGCCTTCCAAACAAGTTCAAACCCTCATAGCATCATGAAATACATAAATAAAACCTTTATTACTTTGATAAAAATAATAATAAACCTGAACTTATTTCACTCTTTCGTCCTATCAGTCTCATTAACATCTCCTATAAAATAATTGCAAAAACATTAGCTAATAGGATCAAACCTCTCATGGAAGATATCATCCCTCTAAACCAATCCGCCTTTCTAAAAAACAGAAGCATCCAAGATGCTTTCTTAATGGTCAATGAAACCATCCATCTTTGTCATACAAAAAAAAACCTTCTTGCCATTAAACTCAATTTTGAAAAAGCATTTGACTTTGTCAATTGGAATTGCCTTCTTCAAACTCTTAAAGGTTTTGCTTTCCCTGACAAATGGATTTCTTGGATCCATGCTTGTATATCTACTAACCACTTCTCCACTATCATCAATGGCGTCCCTTTTGGCTATTTTCATAATTCAAACAGACTAAGACAAGGGGACCCACTCTCTCCTTACCTTTTCATCATTTTAACCACCACTCTCTCACGTATGCTCCACTTGGGAAAGCAAAATGGTCTCATTTCATCCCCTGATGACTGTATGGAGAACATCATTCAATTTGCAGATGATACCATCATCTTCTCCACACCTGATTTTTCCTCTGTCCAGAACATCTTTAGGATCATTTGTCTTTTCTCCTATATCTCTGGATTAAAAGTTGACATTCAAAAATCCTCCATTTTTGGGGTAAACATTCAACATTCCACTCTGGAGAACCTTAAAGACTTTCTAAAGTGTAAAACAGAAGATTTTCCGATCAAATATCTCGGCCTTCCCATCACTCCTTATAACATAACAAATGCCATTTGGAAACCTTTTATTTCAAAAATAAACAACAAGCTCACCTCTTGGGAAAACAACTTCTTCTCTCTCTCTCTCGGGTAGGCTCACCCTGCTTAAAAGTGTCATTACTCCTATAACTACCCATTTCTTAAGTTGTATACCCCTACCCTCAAAAACAAAATCCATACTTGACAAAATCAGGAGAAATTTCTTGTGGAATAATGTTCAAAAGCAAAATAAACAAGGGAAACACTATCATTTAGTTAATTGGAAAACTATTTCTGCTCCCATTGATCAAGGTGGCTGGGGGCATTATAAATATTGAAACTCACTCCCTCTGCCTCATCGCCAAAGTCATAGATTGTCTTATCCAAAACAAGAAGAAAATCTGGACACATCTTATCAAAAATAAATACTACCAGCTCTCTCCTCCCTGGCACCATATCCAAAGGAAAACTGCTTCCCCTCTCTGGAAATTCATAAATAAAAATATCAACACTCTTTCACAAATCATAAACACTCCTCCACATTCCCATAAATATATCTGACCCATGGTTTGAAAAAAAACTCTGTCGTAAATCTTAAAACATCTTGGACAATTCCAAAGAATCTACATAACATAAAAATTGATAAAGCCCTTGCCCTTATAACCAGTAACAGAACAAACTCCTTAAAAAGATGTGTTCTTTCCCAGGTCAGATAAAATGATTTTAGAAATCTTATTAATACCTTGGAAAATGACATCTCAAACAACATCACCTGGAAATGGGGGAAAAATATTCGGTCAAGCTTGCATATAATTTTCTCAGCATTAGAGGTATCTCTCCATCATCAACAAAGCTTTGGAAAGAAAAATGGCCACAAAAATACAAAACATTCTTATGGCTTCTTCTTCACAATAAAATTCTTACAGGTGAAAATATCTCAAGAAAGGGTTTTATCGGACCATTCAGATGTGTCCTCTACGAAAAAAACAATGATTCAGTCAGCCACATCTTCTTCAAATGCGCTTTCTCACAACACATTTTTTCACACTTCATGCGAAAAAGTATTCCCGACCTCCAGGAAGACATTTTCCCTATAAAAATCTCCCCCTCAAGAAGCTACAGAAAATTCAAAAGCAACGATATCTTCATCACAATTTGATGGAACCTTTGGAAGGAAAGAAACAATAGAACATTCAAAAACGTCAAAAAATTGGCAAAAATTATCATTGCTCAAGTAGAGGCCGATCTTTACATCCTTACTAAAATGCAGGTAAACTAACAGATGGAAAAAAGGATGATTCGAATGAAGGTGAAACCGAAGCGGCATTTCTATCTAAAAGCTATGGTGGATGACGAGGCCGGGGTCAGTTTGGTGCAGCAGCTCCTGTGACACTTTCAAACTCAAAGATGGTTCAAATCAGTTTATCATTTTGGATGCAAAAACTTTATAGGAGGTTTGTCTTAGGGGAGCCTCCCCCAGCTAGCCAAACTTTGCCTCTTTCTGCTTCTGTTTTCAGTTTCTCTTTCAGTTTTTTTCTCCGTTTAGTTGCTCCCTTCAAAAACAATATGTGGGTACTTCACATAAGCAGGTCTTCGCTTGCTTGTTGTGCTTTTAATATTAACATTACCATTCCTCAAAAAAAAAAAAAAAAATTAGCATACACACGCCAATCCTTGAGTCTTATCCATTTTTCCGCTTATATGTAAACCAAGACTCTCACTCCCCTTCCTTGCTTGGCGTTTTGGGTTGCTTGCTGAGTGCATATCCTTCTCCTTAACCAGAGCAACAACCTATTCCAGATGAGTTTCGCCATCTCCCTCCCGACCGCATCTGCAAGGAACCTCATTGTTGTCCGCAATCTCTGTTGTTGCTGCTACTACTTTCAGGCATGTGATGCCCGTGCTGTGAGCATTGCCTCAGTGAAGATTGCATGGTTTTAACAAGGATTGTTGCAGGTTCTTACAGCTGTAAGTGCACCCGTCCTCCTTGCAAGCACCGTGATCCAACTTTTCGTTACCTCCATCCCACTTCTCTCCACGATAGGCTTTAGCTATTCAAACAGTTTTGGTCCATACACGCCTTGCAGTTGACTGGGATCACAACGTACAAGAACTCTACTCGCACCAGATTTGTCTTGAGCCTGGGAACTTGGGAAGAGCCGTATAGGGAAGTTGGTAGCTTGGATGAAATGCTAGTTCTGATCTTTGTAAACGTAAGTCTCATGGGCCTTGAACTTACCTTCTTTCTGTGCACTGTCCTTTCTTCCTTACTAGCTTGTGACCAATGTTAAGTCATCTAAATAACCTTCACGTTGCCTTGCATTTTTCTGCTTTGTAGCACTGGCAAATGTGAGCAGCTTTTGCTTAGCACACAGGCTGAAACAGAGCTCCAACTCTGCCACCACGTATTTGATAGCTTAGCTAGCATAGGAGTCCTTGTTGTAGCAGATAAAGGCTCACGTGAACTAGCATAGAGATAAGGAAAAACGAGGAGCTGAGCTAGCAATACCCTCTTTGATCACACGACCTCTGAAGACGAAAGGTAAGCCACACTCTTGTTGTTAATATTGGTTATCGTCGTTCATGCAACAAAGCGACAGGTGCAATATAATTAACAGTGCAGGCAAATCCAAAATAAGATTTGAAAAACAAGCAATACAGGAGAACAAAAAATAAGAGTTAGATTCGCAAACCAGATCGTTCGTTGAGAAACGAACGTGTTACTTAAAGAAATCAGTGCCCGGCAATCCTCGCGGATAGGCACCGTTCTCCCAGTCTTGATCCGACACGAACCTGGATTGTTGCACGTCTTGCTCGCGCACGTCGCACTGCTACCAGTGCAGCACAGCCACCGCAGGTACCACCGCCTGACAGCTGCGTCTCGAAGACAGGAAGGAGGAGCCGCGCTTCGCACAGCAGGACAACTCCGCAAAGCGACTCCGGGGACGACGACTCTTGCACTCGGGATTAGGGCTCACAAAACACACGGCGGCAGAAGACTTTTTTTGGTGTGTTTAACCCTAATGATCGGATGTGTATATATAGCCACGCACGTCCCTAATCCTATTCCCAGTAAGACGCAGTTGCTCTTGTACACAATACGGAATAATCCGCAAAAGAGAAACACTTTCTAATTAGGATTTAAGAAATCCGAATAAGAAAGTAACAATTAATTACACGAGTAATTAATTATTTAGTTGTATCCTAGTGTAAAAAGAAGACGGAAGACGGAAGACATTCTCCACAAGCCACAAGCCACAAGCCACAAGCCCGAGCCCGGCCAGGCCAGGCCAGGCGTGGCGCGCGCGCGCGTGCATGCGTGCGTTGTAATGTGGTAACCCCACCCACCAAGGAGGTGAGCATACCTCCTTCCTAGGACTCCTTTAGACACTAGTACCCCATGTGATCCTACATATGAGGACCACAAAAGTTCTAGGTGTGAGCAATATGGGATAAAACTTCTTTGTCATTTGCACTAGAAACAACACAACATTCTCACATGTACTTGCTGCACTACATTGGGCTTAACCCATGCTAAATAAGTGATTATTACAATAGCTTAGCTACACTAACGAGCTGCTACAGTAACTAACAGCTACAGTAACTAACAACTACCGTAATCAGTTATCTAACAATCCCCCACAAAGTCCAATGTGTAGTGTGCTCTACCATTCAGTCCTCCATACTGTGCTTTCAGCAGATACCTTTCGGTTTGAATCTACCTGAGTTATCCAACTGTGACCCTTGTAGGAACTAGGTGAATAAAAGTTTTGAACTTGAACCTTGGGTACAAGAGTATAGGTTGGTAACTACACAATAAAGACATGGTAGTAAAGAAAAACAATGCATTAAGGCCATGCATACAAAATTTTATATCATGATTGATAACAGAGAACAACCCAATTCTCCTGTTGCGGCCTACACAACATCAATCACTTAGCTGGAGTCTCCAAGGATGTACTGCTAACATCCTGTCCTAAGACTTGACACCATTAAGAGACTACTCTCTTACTAACTTGTAGTCATGACACTAACAGGTTTCCAGGAGATAGACACACAGATGCTAGCAGCATCAAACAAGAATACATAGTGTCATCTGATTTACCCGACAGCTTGTTATTACCACATTGAACCCAATTTGTGGGATCTCCACTCTTTTGGGTTGGGTTGCTACTGCCTGCAAATCTATAGGAGTTTCAGTCCCATCCCCAACCTGGTTTTCTCCACTAAAGCCAAGGTAAGACCTTTAGTGAAAGGATCAGCTGTATTATCTTTGGTACCGACGTAGTCCACAGCCACGACCCCATTAGACACTAACTCCCTTACAGATTTCAATCTGACTTGGATGTGTCTACGCTGTTTTTGATTGTACTTGGAACTCTTTATCTTAGCAATAGTTGTAGTGATGTCACAGTGAACTGAAATTGCAAGAAGCGGCTTCATTACCATAGGTAAACTAGACATAAGTCCATGTAGCCATTCAGCTTCCAATCCAGATTCATCTAAAGCACACAACTCTGCTTCAAAAGTGGACCGAGACAATATGGTCTGTTTCTTAGACCTCCAGGAAACAGCTCCTCCTCCCAACAGGAATACATATCCTGAGACACCATTACTCCCAGAATTCACGGCAATCTAGCTTGCATCACTATATCCTTCGACTACGGAAGGATGTTTACCATAATGCAGCCCAAGGGAACGTGTTCCCTTGATATACCTCAGAACTCTATTAAGAGCTTCCCAATGGGTTTTGTCGGGACAACTGGTGTATCTACTTAACTTGTTCACGTCAAACGCAATGTCTGGACGTGTACAGTTCATAAGATACATCAAACTTCCGATAATCTGAGAGTATCGTAATTGAGACACTGGAACCCCAGTCTCATTCTTGAACAAGGGTTTGGATGAATCATAGAGAGTCTTAACAGGTTTACGTGATGTGTACTCAAATCTCTCCAGTATCTTCTCAACATAGTGAGATTGAGAGAGAGTTATACCATCACTAGACCTTATGATTTTAAGCCCTAAAATCACATCAGCGACACCCATATCTTTCATCTCAAACTTGCTACACAAGAATGACTTTGTCTCTTTTACTACTTTCATATCGGAACCAAAAAGCAGGATATCATTGACGTATAAGCATAACAAAATGAATCCATTATTGACAATCTTGCAGTAGAGACACTTATCAAATTCATTAGAAATAAAGCCAAACGATGATATCACAGAATCAAACTTCTCATGCCATTGCTTAGGGGCTTGTTTCAAGCCATATAATGACTTAACAAGTTTACACACTTTGGACTCATTCCCACGACCCACAAATCCCTCAGGTTGTTTCATATATATCTCTTCTTGAATATCACCGTGTAAGAACGCGGTCTTCACATCCATCTGATGAATATAGAGATTATAAATGGAAGCCAATGCTATAAGTACTCGGATTGTGGTCATACGGGAAATAGGTGAATAGGTATCAAAATAATCTATTCCTTCCCTTTGTGTGTAACCCTTAGCAACAAACCTAGCCTTATACTTATTGATTGTCCCATCTGCATTAAGTTTCTTCTTAAAAATCCATTTGCAACCAACTGCAGAACAACCAGGAGGCAAATCCACCAATTCCCAAGTTCCATTCGAGAGAATTGATTGGATTTCATCATTAACGGCTTCTTTCCAAAACTTAGCTTCTGGAGATTCCATAGCTTGTTTGAAAGTAACAGGATCATACTCAACATTGTAAGTAAGAAACTCACTTCCAAAGTCTTTGGATGTCCTAGGCCGTTTACTTCTCCTTGGTTCAACTATTTCTTCAGAATCATCAGATTCAGAAATAGCATGTTCTGAGTCACGCCCCACATTTGTCATCCTTTCCACGTGCTCGGGAATGGAACATGTGGTAAATGAATCTTCTTGAGAAACTTCATTGGGCACACCAGTTTTCATAGGAAACACATCCTTAAAGAATGTTGCATCACGTAATTCCACAATTGTATTGACCTCAATGCCAGAGATATCTGATTTTACAATCAGGAATCTATAAGCATAACTTGTCTCTACATAACCTAAGAATATGGCATCAACTGTTTTCGGTCCTAATTTCTTCCTTTTGTGTTCAGGGACAAGTACCTTTGCAAGGCACTCCCACACTCGAAGATATTTAAGACTCGGTTTCCTTCCTCTCCACAACTCAAACGGACTACTCTCTGAATGTTTATGGGGAACTCTATTCAGAATATGGCAAGCCGTATTCAAAGCTTCCCCCCACATAAAGTTGGGTAATCCAGATGTTTGGAGTAAGGTATTTACCATATCTATTAAGGTTTGGTTTTTACGTTCAGCTATTCCATTTGATTGTGATGAATAAGGAGCAGTTACCTCATGAACTATACCATGTAATTGGCAAAACTCCAAAAACAAATTCGAGGTATACTCTCCTCCCCTATCAGACCTTAATCGCTTAAGTACTTTACCGGTTTGAGTTTCAGCTTCTTTCTTATAAATTTGAAATTTATCCAATGCCTCATCTTTACTTCTAAGTAAATAGACATAAGAGTATCTACTCGCATCGTCAATAAAAGTTATAAAATAACATTTTTGATCTCTCGTAGCAACACCATTAAATTCACAGATATCTGTATGAACTAAATCCAAAATTTCTGAATTTCTATTCACATAATGAAAAGGCTTCCTAGGCAATTTAGCTTGTACACAGATTTTACATTTATTGTTGCTAACTTCATATTTAGGGATCAAATTTAGATTCATCATATGCTTCATTGAGGCAACATTAACATGTCCCAAACGTGAATGCCATACATCGAATGAAACAAGATTCATGCAAACAGAACTATAATCATTCAAATTTAAAATGGAATTTGAAACAGGTTCAACATGAATCTTAAACAAGTTCTCCACATCACATAAGTACCCCTTGCCAAAAAACAAAGAATCATGAAGGCGTGTAACAATAGCCTTATTACATTTACAGTCTACTCTATAACCTTCTCTAACTAATATGACGCCACTAAGGATATTGCGTCGAATGGTTGGAACATGTCTGACCCTGTTAAGAGTCAAAACATTCCCCGAAGGGAACTTCAAGTCCACCCGTCCTTCGCCTTTGACTTCTGCAGAGCTGGAATCGCCCAAAGTCACGGACCGACCTCGAGAGGCCTGATAAGACACAAACAGGGATTTATCAGCACACACATGTACATTAGCCCCAGTGTCAATTATCCAATAAAGTGGTTCAAATATAGACAGAATTTCAGGTTTAATAGACACGTACCCATCATTGAGGTTCAAGGATGCAGTCATCATGTTGACCACAGCCTCCTCAGTTACAGATGTGGTAGCTTTCTTTGCCTTCTTAGTAGGACAATCCTTGTTCCAGTGGCCAACCTGTCCACAAGTCCAACAAGGTTTGTTCTTCGGTTTCTTTTGGATCTTTGCCTTGGGTTTATGTGCATTCTTAGATTTCTTATCTTTGGTGTTTTTCGTAGAAGTAAGATTATGTAGGCACCTTGACCCCTTTCTCCTTTAAGTGTTCTTCTTGTATATTAATATCCATCATTAATTCATCCATGGTGCGTGTCCCTTTGCGATGCTTCAGAGACATAACAAACGACTCCCATGACTTAGGGAATTTTTCTATGATAGACATAACAACAAATTTCTCAGGCAACACCATCTTGGCATCTGAGAGTTCATGAACTAGGAGTTGCAGATCATGTGTTTGATCAGAAACTGACTTACCCTCAACCATATGAAACTTAAGAAATTTAGACACACAGTATTTTTCAACACCCTGATTTTCAGTGCTAAAATTCTTAATTAACAATTCCCATAAAACCTTGGACGTAGTGACTGGCGGCTTTGAGTAAGAATCATACAGTTTGTTATTTAAACCAAACAGAATCAAACCACGGCACGTTTTATCACCCTTCTTCCAATTAGCAATAATGTTTGCATTATCAGGAATTGTTTCATCAGATACAGGTTCAGTTTCAATTAAATACTGATCATAACCCGCAATATTCAGCCAAATTTTCATACGACTTTGCCAACGGACAAAGTTCGTACCAGTAAATTTTTCAGGCATATTAGTTGTATCAATCCTACATCCCAAAACACCCTGACCGGCCATAGTTAATTAACGACAGAAATGATTTCTTTAAGACTGTTATTAATATTGGTTATCGTCGTTCATGCAACAGCGACAGGTGCAATATAATTAACAGTGCAGGCAGATCCAAAATAAGATTCGAAGAACAAGCAATGCAGGAGAATAAAAAATAAGAGTTAGATTCGCAAACCAGATTATTCGTTGAGAAACGAACGTGTTACTTAAATAAAAATCAGTGCCCGGCAATCCTCGCAGATAGGCAGCGTTCTCCCAGTCTTGATCCGACACGAACCTGGATTGTTGCACGTCTTGCTCGCGTACGTCGCACTGCTACCAGTGCAGCACAGCCACCGCAGGTACCACCGCCTGACAGCTGCGTCTCGAAGACAAGAAGGAGGAGCCGCGCTTCGCACAGGAGGACAACTCCGCAAAGCGACTCCGGAGACGACGACTCTTGCACTCGGGATTAGGGCTCACAAAACACACGGCGGCAGAAGATTATTTTTTGGTATGTTTAACCCTAATGACCGGATGTGTATATATAGCCACGCACGTCCCTAATCCTATTCCGAGTAAGACGCAAACACTCGGTTGCTCTTGTACACAATACGGAATAATCCACAAAAGAGAAACAATTTCTAATTAGGATTTAAGAAATCCGAATAAGAAAGCAACAATTAATTACACTAGTAATTAATTACTTAGTTGTATCCTAGTGCAAAAAGAAGACGGAAGACATTCTCCACAATCCACAAGCCCGGGCCCGAGCCCGGCCCGGCCCGGCCCAGCCAGGCCAGGCGTGGCGTGGCGCGCGCGCGCGTGCGTGCGTTGTGATGTGGTAACCCCACCCACCAAGGAGGTGAGCATACCTCCTTCCTAGGACTCCTTTGGACACTAGTGCCCCATGTGATCCTACATATGAGGACCACAAAAGTTCTAGCTGTGAGCAATATGGGATAAAACTTCTTTGCCATTTGCACTAGAAACAACACAACATTCTCACATTTACTTGTTGCACTACATTGGGCTTAACCCTTGCTAAATAAGTGATTACTACAATAGCTTAGCTACACTAACGAGCTGCTACAGTAACTAACAGCTACAGTAACTAACAACTACCGTAATCAGTTATCTAACAACTCTCCCCCTGTTTTTTTTTATTTCACCCTTCCAAGTGAACCTTTCACTTGTATAAAGTAAAGGTCAAAAAACTTAAATGGCACATTTCCCATTTTTTATTCTTTAAATGACACGTTCTTGAATTTATTGCCCAAAATGGCACATTTGTAGGCCAATGCGTCCCCTGCTGGGACGCATTGCTCTTTCGGGAGGCAATGCATCCCGAAGCCGGACGTATTACTTTTTTAATGATACCATATATATTATATATACATATATATGTTAAATTGCTAAATTAATATAATCTAAATTAACTTATATACAATTAGCCATATATTTAAAATAATATCTGAAGATAATAAAATAATAACAGAATATTATATTTATTAAAACATAATATTTATAAATGTAGATAAAATATTCAAAATTAATAGATATAATACCAAAATTATATAATAAAGTTTAAAATTATAAAAATAAAGAAAATATATAAATGTATTTATTTGTAAACTTAGAAGAAAAAAAACTAATATATCAATAAAAATAAGAAAATACTAATATCAAAAATAAGAAAATAAGAAAATACTAATATAGCAAAATAATATATATAGATGTATATATATATGTATATGTATATGTATATATATATATATATATATATATATATATATATATATAATGTATATATTATGTATATCTAATATATGTACATATATATATATATTTATATATATATGTATATGTATATAATATATATATGTATATATATAATGTATATATTATGTATATATATGTATATATATTATGTATATATATTATGTATGTATATGTATATATATTATGTATATATATTATGTATGTATATATATATATATATTATGTATATATCATATATATACATAAATATATATATGATATATACATAATATATATATTTATATATATATTAGATATACATAATATATATATTTACATAATATAATTTATGTATATATATATATATATATTATGTATATCTAATATATATATATATATATACATATATATATATTATGTATATATATATATGTATATGTACATATATATATTATGTATATATATATATATATTATGTATATATATATATATATTATGTATATATATTATGTATATATATTATGTATGTTTGTATATATATATATATATATATATGTATATTTTTGATATTATGTATCATACCTTTAATATATATATATATATATATATATATATATATATATATATATATATATATATATATATAATTTTGCTATATTAGTATTTTCTTATTTTTGATATTAGTATTTTCTTATTTTTATTGCTATATTAATTTTTTTCTTCTAAGTTTACAAATAAATACATGTATATATTTTCTTTATTTTTATAATTTTAAACTTGATTATATAATTTTAGTATTATATCTATTAATTTTGAATATTTTTATCTACATATATAAATATTATGTTTTGATAAATATAATATCATGTTATTATTTTATTATCTTCAGATATTATTTTAAATATATGGCTAATTGTATATAAGTTAATTTAGAATATATTAATTTAGCAATTTAACATATATATGTATATATAATATACATGATATACATGGTATCATAATTTAAAAAAAATTTAAAAATTTAAAAAAAAAATACGTCTGGCTTCAGGACGCATTGCCCTCATGTGGGGGTTCCCCGGTTGGGACGCATTGGTCTACAAACGTGCCATTTTAGACAATAAGTTCAAGAACGTGTATTTAGGAAATAAAAAATAGGAAATGTGCCATTTAGGTTTTTTCACCCAAAGTAAATGAACATTGTAATAAGAATCATATAGTTTTTCTGTCTGGAATCCTAAGATGTCCCTGCGAACAAGTTAAATATGATCAACTGCGAACTAATAAACTTTGTTTGTAAATGCTAAGTCCTGAAAACGATATATTACACTAAGTGTACTAACAATACTGGAAGCTAGAACTGATCCTTTGTTTTTTTGCACTAACGATGGACGACTCTGGTAGTAGTTAGAAAAAAAATTAACTTTTATTTGCATTAGTTATGTCTCGTATGTAACGTCAAATAAGTTAAGCAATACTTATAAGATGAATGATGTTTCAGCAATCATATCCCTCGTGATTTCTTAAATCGGTACGCTTTCCGCTAGACATACATGATTGAAATGTTTCCCATCACGTTTAGTATAATAGCTTTGATCTATTCCTAGTCATAGCTGCAACGCTAACCTTAAATGTTAACAAGGATGATTGGTACCCTCCATAAAGTTATATCTAGAAATGTTATAGTCATGGGTAAGAACGCAGATGCTCTTTGTAAGGTTTAACTAGATGCCCTTTGTAAGGCCTAACGTACTTCGTATAGATATGTACTTAATGCCATGAGACTCGTGTTGTTAATATAAACGGTTAGACACGAATCAAAACAAACAATAAATTATGAATGATTTGTTAGATATATGGTTGTAGCAGCCATCTATTTAGAATGAGTTAAGCCTAATGTAGTGCAGCAAGTACATGTGAGAATGTAGTGTTGTCTCTAGTGCACATGGCAAAGAAGTTTTATCTTACATTGCTCACTCCTATAACTTTTGTGGTCCTCGTTTGTAGGATCACATGGAGCACTAGTGTCCAAGAGGTCCTAGGAGGGAGATATGCTCACCTCTTTGGTGGGTGGGGTTATCACATCACAACGCGGGCGCGCCACGCCTGGCCGGGCCGGGCTCGGGCTTGTGGATTGTGGAGAATGTCTTCCGTCTTCTTTTTGTACTAGGATACAACTAAGTAATTAATTACTCGTGTATTAATTGTTTCTTTCCTATTCAGATTTCTTAATCCTAACTGGAAAGTGTTTCTCTTTGCGGTTTTTATTCTGTAATGTGTACAAGAACAACCGAGTATTTGCGTCTTACTGGAAATAGGATTAGGGACGTGCGTGGCTATATATACGCCTCCGGTCATTAGGGTTAAACACACAACAAACAGATTTCTGTCGTCGTTTCACGTGTATTTTGAGAGCCCTAATCCAAAGAGCAAGTGCCTTTGTTTCAAGCCGCTTCGTGGAGTTGTTCTCCTGTGCGAAGTGTGGCATTCTTCCTCCCATCACCGAGACGCGACTGTCAGGCGTTGGTTCCTGCAGTTGTTGTACTGCACTGGTAGCAGTGCAACGTGACTACGTCGAGCGCGAGCGAGACGTGTAAGTTCTAGGTTCGTGTCGGATCGAGACGGGAGAACGGTGTCTATCCGCGAGGATTACCGGGCACTGATTTCTTTAAGTATCACGTTCGTTTCTCAACGAATGATCTGGTTTGCGAATTTAACTCCTGTTATTTCTATTCTCCTGCTTTGTTTGATCTTCGTTTCTTATTTTAGATCTGCCTGAAATTGTTAATAACTTTGCACCTGTCGTTGTTGCATGAACGACGTTAATAAATATTAACAACAGTCTTAAAGAAATCATTTTCTGTCGTTAATTAACAATGGTCGATCATGGTGGTTCGGGATATAAAATTGATACCACCAATATACCTGAAAATTTACTGGTACCAACTTTGCCCGTTGGCAGAGTCAGATGGAAATTTGGCTGAATATTGTGGGTTATGATCAGTACTTAGTTGAAACTGAACCTATATCTGATGAAATAATTCCTGATAATGCAAATATTATTGCTAATTGAAGAAGGGTGATAAAACGTGTCGTGGTTTGATTCTGTTTGGTTTAAATAACAAATTGTATGATTCTTACTCAAAGTCGTCAGTCACTGTAAGAATTTTAGCATTGAAAATCAAGGTGTTGAAAAATATTGTGTGTCTAATCTTAAGTTTCATATGGTTGAGGGTAAGTCAGTTTTCGATCAAACACATGATCAGCAACTCCTAGTTCATGAACTATCATATGGCAAGATGGTATTGCATGAGAAGTTTGTTATTATGTCTATCATAGAAAAATTTCCTAAGTCATGGGAATCGTTTAGTATGTCTCTGAAGCATCGTAAAGGGATACATACAATGGATGAACTAATGATGGATATTAATATACAAGAAGAACACTTAAAGGAGAAAGGGGTCAAGGTGCCTACTGATGCAAATCCAACTGTTAATTTTACTTCTACGAAAAACACCAAAGATAAGAAATCTAAGAATGCACATAAACCTAAGGCAAAGATCCAAAAGAAATCGAAGAACAAACTTTGTTGGACTTGTGGACAGGATGGCCACTGGAACAAGGATTGTCCTACTAAGAAGGCAAAGAAAGCTACCGCATCTGCAACTGAGGAGGTTGTGGTCAACATGATGACTACATCCTTGAACCTCAATGATGGGTATGTGTCTATTAAACCTGAAATCCTTTCTATTTTTGAACCACTTTATTGGATAATTGACACTGGGGCTAATGTACACGTGTGTGCCGATAAATCCTTATTTGTGTCTTATCAGGCCTCTCGAGGTCGGTCTGTGACTTTGGGCGATTCCAGCTTTGTAGAATTCAAAGGCGAAGGACGGGTGGACTTGAAGTTCCCTTCGGGGAAGGTTTTGACTCTTAACAGGGTCAGACATATTCCAACCATTCGACGCAATATCCTTAGTGGCGTCATATTAGTTAGGGAAGGTTATAGAGTAGACTGTAAATGTAACAAGGCTATTATTACACGCCTTCATGATTCTTTGTTTTTTGGCAAGGGGTACTTATGTGATGTGGAGAACTTGTTTAAGATTCATGTTGAACCTGTTTCAAATTCTGTTTTAAATTTGAATGATTATAGTTCTGTTTGCATGAATCTTGTTTCATCCGATGTATGGCATTCACGTTTGGGACATGTTAATGTTGCCTCAATGAAGCGTATGATGAATCTAAATTTGATCCCTAAATCTAAAATTAGCAACAATAAATGTGAAATCTGTGTACAAGCTAAATTTCCTAGGAAGCCTTTTCATTCTGTGAATAGGAATTTGGAAATTTTGGATTTAGTGCATACAGATATATGTGAATTTAATGGTGTTTCTATGAGGGATCAAAAGCGTTATTTTATAACTTTTATTGACGATGTGATTAGATACTATTATGTCTTTTTACTTAGAAGTAAAGATGAGGCATTGGATAAATTTCAAATTTATTAGAAAGAAGCCAAAACTCAAACCGGTAAAGTACTTAAGCGATTAAGGTCTGATATGGGAGGAGAGTATACCTCGAACTTGTTTTTAGAATTTTGCCAGTTACATGGTATAGTTCATGAGGTCACTGCTCCTTATTCACCAAAATCAAATGGGATAGTTGAATGTAAAAACCGAACCTTAATAGATATGGTAAATACCTTACTTCAAACATCTGGACTACCCAACTTTATGTGGGGGGAGCTTTGAATACGGTTAGCCATATTCTGAATAGAGTTCCCCATAAACATTCAGAGAGTAGTCCGTTTGAGTTATGGAGAGGAAGGAAACTGAGTCTTAAATATCTTTGAGTGTGGGGGTGCCTTGCTAAGGTACTTGTCCCTGAACACAAAAGGAAGAAATTGGGACCAAAAACGATTGATGCCATATTTTTGGGTTATGTAGAGACAAGCTATGCTTACAGATTTTTGATTGTAAAATCAGATATCTCTGGCATTGAGGTCAATACAATTGTGGAATTACGTGATGCAACATTCTTTGAGGATGTGTTTCCTATGAAAACTGGTGTGCCCAATGAAGTATCTCAAGAAGATTCATTTACCACATGTTCCATTCCCGAGCATGTGGAAAGGATGACAAATGTGGGGGGCGACTCAGAACAAGTTATTTGTGAATCTTATTATTCTGAAGAAATAGTTGAACCAAGGAGAAGTAAATGGCCTAGGACATCAAAGGACTTTGGAAGTGAGTTTCTCACTTACAATGTTGAGGATGATCTTGTTACTTTCAAATAAGTTATGGAATCTCCAGAAGCTAAGTTTTGGAAAGAAGTCGTTAATGATGAGATCCAATCAATTCTCTCGAATGGAACTTGGGAATTGGTGGATTTGCCTCCTGGTTGTTCTGCAGTTGGTTGCAAATGGATTTTTAAGAAGAAACTTAATGCAGACGGGACAGTCAATAAGTATAAGGCTAGGTTAGTTGCTAAGGGTTACACACAAAGGGAAGGAATAGATTATTTTGATACCTATTCACATGTTTCCTGTATGACCACAATCTGAGTGCTTATAGCATTGGCTTCCATTTATAATCTCTATATCCATCAGATGGATGTGAAGACCGCATTTATACACGGTGATCTTCAAGAAGAGATATATATGGAAGAACCTGAGGGCTTTGTGGGTCGTGGGAATGAGTCTAAAGTGTGTAAACTTGTTAAGTCATTATATGGCTTGAAAAAAGCCCCTAAGCAATGGCATGAGAAGTTTGATTCTATGATATCATCGTTTGGCTTTATTTCTAATGAATTTGATAAGTGTCTCTACTGCAAGATTGTCAATAATGGATTCATTTTGTTATGCTTATACGTCGATGATATCCTGCTTTTTGGTTCCGATATGATAGTAGTAAATGAGACAAAGTCATTCTTGTGTAGCAAGTTTGAGATGAAGGATATGGGTGTCGCTGATGTGATTTTAGGGCTTAAAATCATAAGGTCTACTAATGGTATAACTCTCTCTCAGTCTCACTATGTTGAGAAGATACTAGAGAGGTTTGAGTACACATCACGTAAACCTGTTAAGACTTCATATGATTCATCCAAGCCCTTGTTCAAGAATGAGACTGGGGTTCCAGTGTCTCAATTACGATACTCTCATATTATCGGAAGTTTGATGTATATTATGAACTGTACATGTCCAGACGTTGTGTTTGCCGTGAACAAGTTAAGTAGATACACCAGTTGTCCCGACAAGACCCATTGGGAAGCTCTTGATAGAGTTCTGAGGTATATCAAGGGAATACGTTTCCTTGGGATGCATTATGGTAAACATCCTTCCGTAGTCGAGGGATATAGTGATGCAAGCTGGATTGCCGTGAATTTTGGGAGTAATGGTGTCTCAGGATATGTATTCCTGTTGGGAGGAGGAGTTGTTTCCTGGAGGTCTAAGAAACATACCATATTGTCTCGGTCCACTTTTGAGGCAGAGTTGTGTGCTTTAGATGAAAGTGGATTGGAAGTTGAATGGCTACATGGACTTATGTCTAGTTTACCTATGGTAATGAAACTACTTCCTGCAATTTCAGTTCACTGTGACAGCACTACAACTATTTTTAAGATAAAGAGTTCCAAGTACAATCAAAAATAGCGTAGACACATCCAAGTCAGATTGAAATCTGTAAGGGAGTTAGTGTCTAATGGGGTCGTGGTTGTGGACTACGTCGGTACCAAAGCTATTACAGTTGATCCTTTCACTAAAGGTCTTACCTTGGCTTTAGTGGAAAAATCCAAGTTGGGGATGGGACTGAAACCCCTATAGATTTGCAGGAAGTAGCAACCCAACCCAAAAGAGTGGAGATCCCACAAATTGGGTTCAATGTGGTAATAACAAGCTGTCGGGTAAATCGGATGACACTATGTATTCTTATTTGATGCTTCCTGCATCTGTGTGTCTATTCCCTGGGAAACTTGTTAGTGTCATGACTGCAAGTTAGTAATAGAGTAGTCTCTTAATGGTGTCAAGTCTTAGGACAGGATGTTAGCAGTACATCCTTAGAGACTCCAGCTAAGTGATTGATGTTGTGTAGGCCGTAACAGGAGAATTGGGTTGTTCTTTGTTATCAATCATGATATAAAATTTTGTATGCATGGCCCTAATGCATTGTTTTCTTTACTACCATGTCTTTATTGTGTTGTTACCAACCTGTACTCTTGTACCCAAGGTTCAGGTTCAAGACTTTTGTTCACCTAGTTCCTACGGGGGTCACACTTGGATAACTCAGGTAGATTCAAACCGAAAGGTATCTGCTGAAAGTACGGTATGGAGGACTGAATGGTAGAGCACACTACACATTAGACTTTGTGGGGGAATGTTAGATATATGGTTGTAGCAGCCATCTATTTAGCATGGGTTAAGCCCAATGTAGTGCAGCAAGTACATGTGAGAATATAGTGTTGTCTCTAGTGTAAATGGCAAAGAAGTTTTATCCCATATTGCTCACTCCTAGAACTTTTATGGTCCTCATTTGTAGGATCACATGGGGAACTAGTGTCCAAGGGGCCCTAGGAGGGAGGTATGCTCACCTCCTTGGTGGGTGGAGTTACCACATCACAACGCATGTATGCGCACGCGCGCACCACGCCACGCCTCGTCTGGCCTGGCCTGGCCTGTCTGGGCCGGGCTCAGGCTCGGGCTTGTGGCTTGTGGATTGTGGATTGTAGATTGTGGAGGATGTCTTCCGTCTTCCGTCTTCTTTTTGCACTAGGATACAACTAAGTAATTAATTACTCATGTAATTAATTGTTTCTTTCCTATTCGGATTTCTTAATACTAACTGGAAAGTGTTTCTCTTTGCGGTTTTTATTCTGTAATGTGTACAAGAGCAACTAAGTGTTTGCGTCTTACTGGGAATAGGATTAGGGACGCACATGGCTATATATATGCCTCTGGTCATTAGGTTTAAACACACAACAAACAAATTTCTACCGCCATTTCACGTGTATTTTGAGAGCCCTAATCCAGAGAGCAAGTACATTCGTTCCAAGCCGCTTCGTGGAGTTATTCTCCTATGCGAAGTGCGGCATTCTTCTTCCCATCACCGAGACGTGACTGTTAGGCGGTGGTTTCTATGGTTGCTTTGCTGCACTGGTAGCAGTGCAATATGACTACGTCGAGCACGAGCGAGACGTGCAAGTTCCAGGTTCGTGTCGGATCGTGACTGGGAGAACGGTGCCTATCTGTGAGGATTGTCGGGTACTGATTTCTTTAAGTATTACGTTCGTTTCTCAACGAACAATCTGGTTTGTGAATCTAACTCATGTTATTTTTGTTCTCCTACTTTGTTTGATCTTCGTTTCTTATTTTGGATCTGCCTGAAATTGTTAATAACTTTGCACCTGTCGTTGTTGCATGAACGAAATTAATAAATATTAACAACATGATTACCCAGTTATGAACATAAATCGTTAGTCATGAATCAAAGGAAACAATAAATTATGAATGATAACCCAGTTATGAATACAAATTGTTACACACGAATCAAAGCAAACAATAAATTATGAATGATTACCCAGTTATGAGAGAGTCAACAATATTTCGGGAATCTAGTATGTCAGTAAGTGGAATCTGGATCATACTTCTGGGGAGACGTCAGTTACAGGACTAGCCTGAATTGGCGGAGTGCCCCACCCCGGGGTAAAACGTATCGCTTGTCTGGGAATGAACCCCCAATGGCTTGTGTACAACAACCTTATGGGTGGCGGTACTTACGTCTTAAATTGCCAGACAAATCCATAAGGGACCCGGGGGCAACAAAAGGGTTGTAAGGCCAACCCTCTAACCAGTTCTAAGACGAGGGATGTGATACCACCCGTGTTACGTGAAAGGGCAGTCTGGGGACGGAATACCTATGTGAGGTTGGAAAACTCAAAATGTGCACCGAGAAGAAAAAAAGAGGTGGAAGTAAGACCGTCAGATCCAGGGTTTGGAATACCCTCTCAATGTCATTATTGGGGTTCTATTATCCATTGAATCAAAATAGATACATTAACGTACAAATGCATTTCTACGATTCAAATGTTTTTTTTCCTTTATATGCCCTCATCTATTTGGATGTGTAGCAACAAAAAGTACTACTATCTTTATATTTAATGATTGTCATTTTATTTCTATACATTTGTAGGTGAACTATTGGTTGTTGTATCTTTGAATCCTCAACTCTACCTTTGATTCCCCATGGGGTCTAATTTCTCTTCTCATCTCCTTTTTCTTACGGTGGCATCCACCGTAGAATGAAGGAGAACATGCAGATTACTTTTTGGTGTGGCATCATCTAGATCCTGCAGGCATAGCAATGGATATATTCACTACATGAGAAGACAAATCATAAACATATAATAGTAAATAAACTCTTAAACTTTCACGTTTTCTAGTAATTCTAGAATAAGTTGTAATTTTATTGATTTCCTGCCCAGACTTTTGTAGTACCATTAGGTTATTAGCACAATATCATTTTTCTTAGTATGATATGTCTCTCTTGTTTTTCTCTACTATGCAAATGTATCGTCTGGGTTTTTCTTGTTTGTTGAAAAAAAATCTTTTGAAAAATATGGACGTTACAATTTTCCTCCTCGCATGGTGGCAATAGCCTCCACGCCTCTACATAGTCTACGCAGACCACTGAGAACTCCTTGTTGTGCTACCAGATCCAACAAGTAGGAGTTGTCCCTTCGACGTCAATGTGCTAGCATTGATTTGTTCTCCCTAGTTGTCTCTCCTTTTTACAGTAAGACTTGTTTTGGGTATCACAACTGGACAGTGTTTGTCAACATTAGTTGTGTCTTCTAAAAACCACCCCTCTATTTATACAAGGGTCAGGGTCAGGGTTTCCAGATCAATTGGCAGTTGAAGAGGAGGATTTTCATGAATTACTGATTTATGCAAATCATGAATCAGTCCCTTCACTTCTAAACCAGTCAATTCACCTATGAATCGGTCTATTCAACACTTGAATTGGTTGATTCACTTTATTTCCTATTCATAAACATATTGGGTTTCAAATTTATGATTAATTCACAACATGACGTTAGCATCAATCCTCGATCCAGTCATATTGATCGCTCAATCGGTCAAGTCACAATCTAAACCATTCAACTCACATTCTCAATTAGTCGGTTCACTTCTGAATCAATCGATTCACATTCTAAACCAGTCGATTCACTTTTGAACTCGTCGATTCAGATTCCACTTCAGCTAATGTATAACCAATGTTGTTTGAATTGACCCAACACTTACGTCGGTCAACTCAACACTTGAATCGGTCGACTCACATTCTCAGTCAATCAATTTTCATCCAATGTTTTTTAAATTGAATACCTAAAAACTTTAGTAATCAAGTTAAATCATATTCATGAGTAAACTCCTTTTCCATGTGCATCCCATATGCATAACCCTAAAGGTCCCAAGTTATGTTGGTAGTTAATGTCCATAACTAATTTATGACATCAAAAGCAATGAGCGGTATCTAGCAACACATCATTGCTACACAAGTAATTAGAAAGTTGAAGAACAACTTCAACCTACAATTTATGATCACTGTTACCTTAATCGTATAGTTCCTTTGTTTGTAATATCTAGATTGAACTTGAGGCAAGGAATCATCATCCTCTCACCATTCAATCCATGTTCCTTGAACTAGAGCAGACTGTATGAGATGCATGTCAGCACACATATCACATATTGAGTCACATGAGTATGGCCATATGTTTCTCAGTCTTGTTTATCAAGTGGCCAGGATATCAATCTCCTATAGGCACTACTACAGAAGTGCCTTTTAGTGTCGGTTGTTTAACCCCCTTTGGCATCGGTTTCTGAACGACGCCTATGTGGGCGCCGCTAAAAGGTTGGACACATCAGCGTCGGTTAAAAAACTGACGCCTATTTAATATAAAGGCGTCGGTTTATTATAAAACACCGACGCCAAAAGGGTTCGCGCCACAGAAAACGGCG
This sequence comes from Alisma plantago-aquatica, assembly GCA_963693085.1. Lineage (NCBI taxonomy): Eukaryota > Viridiplantae > Streptophyta > Magnoliopsida > Alismatales > Alismataceae > Alisma > Alisma plantago-aquatica. The sequence goes on from OY856409.1 coordinate 686,114,882, forward strand.
TCATCTAGGACGCTTTCTGCGTCGGTTATATACTAAAAAACCGACGCAGAAAAGTGTCCTAGATGACTCCCATTTCCTGTAGCGCGAACACTTTTGGCATCGGTGTTCAACAAAAAACCGACGCTGTAAGTCTGTGCTGACGGTTATCGGTAAATAACCGACGCCTATATCTATTTTTTTTATATAAATCTGTTTGCAGGCCTACTGTGGCTGGTCAGCAGGATGAGAACCTGCAGTTCAGTTTTCTAAACTGCAGGTTTACGACATCCATTGATATCAGCCTACAAACAGGCCACAAACCTGCAAAATTAACATAAAAAGATTCACACAAGTAGATACATTCAGACATCAATTCAATTGTCACGTTCACACATATAGAATCATTCAAATACATGTTTTAACATTCAGAAACATTCATTTACAAAGTATCATTCATCATCACTATCAACATCCCAATTATATCTAACAGTTTATGACCCCACATGCCTTCCTCCCCAGTTCATGCCGCTAGACAACCACACAATGGATCCAAGAGGATATGCAGGCGTTTGCCAAAGACTATAGGCTGAGTTAACTATTGAGTTAACTCAGCCTATAGTCTTTGGCGAACGCCTGCAATCCTCTTGGATCCATTGTGTGGTCGTCTAGCGGCAGGAACTGAGGAGGAAGGCATGTGGGGTGATAAACTGTCAGGACTAGCACAGCAAGTTGCGATGGAGGTGGAGACGACGACGACGGTGGTGCTTCAGGCGACGCCTGCTTGGCCGGGTAGGGCTCGGCGAAAGGGTTCAACTGCGGCATGGCTTCGATGTAGTAGAGGGAAGGGAGGGGTTCAGAATCCTACGAGAAACGTTTAGAGATGAGGATATTACTGCGGAGGAGGAGGAAACGGTAGACGATATCTCGAGTTGGAATGTCCTCTCCGCGCATCAAGTTGCTCCAGTGCTTCAGTGGGTACATGTGCATCATCAACCTAAAATTTGACAAAAATAAACACACTGAATTAGGCCAATATAGAAATATAGGATATATGACATAACTAGAAGATAATGAATTTTATAGAAATACAGGATATGTTTTTAGAACTTACATTGGTATCCTCGCCATGCTCGTCATGGACAACATGCTCATCATGAACATCATTCTCATCATGGTCAGCCATCTGAAAATGTCATAAAAAAGGCAAACATTTAGCATTTGTATCAACTAGAAAAAGGAAAACATTTAGCATTTGTATAAATTAGAAAAAGGAAAACATTTACCATTTGTATAAACATACATGTCTCTAAAATTGTGATCTTTTATCAATTAACAATCCTTCATTGTGATCTCCGCGCACATATAAGTCATCATTAGCTTCAATATTTTGTGGAGTTGGCAACCCAGCTGAGAATGGACTGGAGTCATCATACTTATCATAGTACTCTTCTTCATCTATAGGATCTTCAATGAACTGTCTTTTACCATGAAGAACAACCGACCATTTATCATTTGCAGGATCATCGATATAGAATATTTGTTTTGCCTGTGATGCCAATATGAATGGTTCAGCCTTCTCGCCAATCATTTCAAAGTTCACCAAAGTGAAACCCAATTCATCCACTATAACTCCTTTGGTGTTATCAACCCAATTACATTTAAAGAGCGGAATATTGAAATCTATGTAGTCAAACTCCCAAATGTCTTCAATGACACCGTAATATGACATTTTAGCTTCACGTGGACTCTTATCCTTTGCACTTGCAAAGTACATAGTTGACGCTTGAAGAGTGACCCCACTATTTTGGACGACACTCTTATCATCTTGGCGCTTTGTGTAATATGTGAATCCATTAATGTCAAACCCTTCATAAGACATAACATTCGGTTTTGGTTTAAAGGCGAGACATTTGATAGTTTCTGTAATATCATTTGGTGTTTGAGATAGTTGATGTAAGACTTTATCTTCAAACCACTTAGTAAAAGTCTTATTATGCTCTCTAGCAAGCCACATTGAACTTACTCGAGGATGTTGTCTCTTTATGAAATTGGTATGTTCCTCGATATAAACACTCACTTCGTCCATATTATGTAAAATATACAAGTGAGCTTGTTCCAACTGCTCACGGCTGATTACTTTCACCCGTGATCCCAAAATTCCTTTGCCCTCCTCAATATTCTTGTCATTATTAGGAGTGTCATTACCACTGAGAAAGTCATTGCATAAATCCATAACCTCTCTCGCCACATAACCTTCAATAATACTCCCTTCAGGACGATAACGGTTTCGAACATCACCTTTAAAAACGCTCATGTATCGTTCAAAGGGATACATCCAATGCAAGAAAACCGGTCCCAAGATTTTCACTTCCCTAGTCAAGTGGACAACAAGATGTACCATGATATCAAAGAACGAAGGAGGGAAATACATCTCAAGCTGACATAGGGTAACAACCACTTCTCTTTGCAAATTATCGAGAGTATCAGGGTCAATAACTTTGCTGCATAGACTGTTGAAAAAGAAACAAAGTCTGGTAATTGCAAACCTTACATGCTTCGGCAATATAGATCGAATTGCCACGGGTAATATTTGTTGCATTAGAGTGTGACAATCATGAGATTTAAGACCTATCAACTTCAGATCTTTCATTGATACCAATCTACGGATGTTGGATGAGTAACCATGTGGCACCTTAACATTTACCAAGCATTCACAAAAAGTTTTCTTCTCCTTTCTAGACAACGTGTAACAAGCGGGAGGTAAGTATGTTCTTTTATTACCCATTTCACGTAATTCTATTAATTCTGACCTTATTCCCATTTCACGTAGGTCCAGTCTGGATTTTATCCCATCTTTAGTCTTACCTGGTATATTTAATAGAGTACCAATGATGCTATCACAGACATTTTTCTCAACGTGCATTACATCGATACAATGCCTGACTGACAAAGAACTCCAATAAGGAAGATCCCAAAATATTGACTTCTTTTTGAATGAAGAATTGTCACTCCGTGTGGCCATACTACATTGTGATTTCTTACCAAATTCATTGACAATGTCTTTTACTCTTTCATAAACAACATCCCCTGGTATAGGTTTAGGTGCACTCCGTTCATCATTCCATCCATTGAATGCTTTGCGCTTCCTACAATACGGATGGAATTTTGAAAGAAACCTTCGATGACCAAGATATACAGTCTTGCCGCCATATTTTAGTCTTATTGAATCAGTGTTTTCTTCACATATAGGACACGCTTTAGCTCCTTTGACACTATATCCAGACAAATTCCCATATGCCGGAAAGTCATTAATAGTGCAAAACAACATAGCATGCAAACGAAATGTCTCTCTTGCTGAAGCATCATAGGTCATCACACCTTCAGCCCAAAGTTTCTTTAAGTCATCAATCAAAGGTTCAAGATAAACATCGATATCATTTCCGGGTTGTTTAGGGCCCGATATCAACAATGACAACATAACGTACTTATTTTTCATACACAGCCAGGGAGGAAGATTGTATATAACAAGCATGACTGGCCAAGTGCTATGTTGGCTGCTCAATGTCCTGTACGGATTCATCCCGTCTGTACAAAGCCCAAGTTTTAGATTCCTGACTTCTTCACCAAATTCAGGGAACAATACATCAATCTTCTTCCACTGTGGGGAATCAGACGCATGTCGTAGGATCCCATCATTATTTTTCTTAACATCTGCATGCCACCTCAAATTCTTCGCATCTTTCGGATTTGCAAACAAGTGTTGAAACCGTGATGTTATAGGTAGATACCACAACACCTTGGCAGGAGAACCAGTTTTGGACTCCCCCGAAGTCGTCAATTTATATCGTGACGCACCACATTTTGGACAATCTTTCAAATCTACATAGTCCTTTTGAAATAATACACAATCATTCGGGCATGCGTGTATCTTTTTGGCCTCCATTCCCATTGGGCACAACATTTTCTTTACCTGGTATGCTGAGATTGGCAGCTCGTTTCCTTCAGGAAGAATTTCTTTCAACAAAGTCAACAATTCAGTGAAGCTTTTGTCGCTCCATCTATTGTTAGCTTTCAACTTATACAATCTCAGCACAGCGCTAAGCTTCGTAAACTTAGCACAGCCTGTGTATAACGGTATCTCAGCATCATGCACAATATTTGTAAAGATAGGAGGTGGATCGGTGTGCTCTACCCTACAACTATCCAGCATCGCATCAACAATGTCTGCTGGAACTGGTTCGTTCACATTTACGTCATCGGAGGCAATTTCTTCTTCCACCCAAGCACTGCTATTGACATCTACTGGATTCGATTTTGAAATATCTCCATGCCAGTGCCATTCTGTATAGCCTTGTACAATCCCGTTGCACATGACATGACTTTTGATTTCCTCACCAGTGTTAAGTTTCAAGTTGTTACCGCAATGCCTACATGGACAGTAGAACCTATCTGTAGGTTTTTTCCTATGTTCCTCGGCAAATCTAATAAACTGATCAAGACCAGATATAAACTCTGGGGTGCAACGATTACGAATGGACATCCATGATCTATCCATTCTATGATCAGAGAAAGCAAGTATATATTAGGAAAGCAAGTATATATTAGGAAACAAGTATATAAGCAAGTATGTCGTATTACAGTTCATCATTAAGAAAGATATAAGCAAGTATGTCGTATTAAAATAGACTAAACAATAAAAGAATTTTTTTTGAGGCAAGACAATATGAGAAAATAGTAGTGTAATCATGTAAATGGGAACATTCATGGGAACACACACTTCAGTTATAAGCATTCATGTAGCAACTTACAGTTCCATTCATGGGAACACACACTTTAGTTATAACAATAACTAAACAAAGGGGTTGGTGTACCCCTAAACATGCGCATAATTAAAAAAACTATTACTACAGACAAGTCTAGATAGATAGACAACTAAATACTACACCAACATGGTCCCGCATGCATCAGTAACTTCTTTTTGATGATGAAGCTATGTCACGAAGCTCCTCACTGTATTTAGACGAATCTGAACTGATAGGGGCCTCAGATTTAGATTTGTCTGAGCTGATATGCGACGTCGTGCGCTCATACCGCAGAAGATGATCGGGGGTCTCGCAGTTGCTGTTGGTTATCCAAACTTTGATGGAATTATCGCCAACTGGACGGAGAAAAAGCCTATTCCAACGGACCACATGCAGCTCTCCAATCCAATCACGCCAACCGGATTTTGATACAAGATTTCCCCCCAAATCATACTCAACCTCGATTACATGTGAATAATTTCCAAAAGTTAGGGTCACTTTACAAGGCATGTAGTGTCTTCCTTTTAGAAAACGCCAATGTTTGGGTATGACCAATTGGTTTAAGGAACGATCATCTAGGATGATGTCCAATTGTTCTTCAATAGGGAACGTTAACATTGACATAGAGGCCCAATTCATAGTCATTGTTATGGGAAGACAGAGACTGCACAATATTAGTATTAACAAAGTGTAAGTACATATAACGATGTTATATATTTTCAGAAAAAGTTGTATAACATCAGTTAACCTTTTAAACAAGTATATATTAGGAAACAAGTATATATTAGTCAATCTTGGACGGGTTTCTAGGCCAACAAACACATTTGATGTCAATCTTATATATAATAAATGTGTACCACCTATCCCATCCTTGAACACCTAATCTCACTTAGGATGTAAGTGTATAATGTGTACTTGGTTTTCAAGAAAATTTCGGCAGCATTTCCCCGTTGTTCTCTAAGTACATATGTACTTAGAGAACAAACGGGGAAATGCTGCCGAAATTTTCTCGAAAACCCAATACACATTATACACTTACATCCTAAGTGAGATTAGGTGTTCAAGAACAGTCCCAAACTGGGGACTATCCAAGATTTACTCCTACTGAGTAAATCTTGGACGGGTTTCTAGGCCAACAAATACATGTATTGTCATTCTTATATAAACCCTATAATTCATGAAATCATTCTAATTCAATTTAATATGTTGGGATCACATAATTATATAATGACATCAGAATATATAGAAGAATCATAATTAACATGATTAACAACATGCTCATCAAACTAGGGTTTTCTTGAATATCATCTAATAAATCAAGAATTTCATAGTTTCAAACATGCAATAATTCACAATGCAATGTTATAAACTATAGGCAACATGGATAGATGAAATAAATAAACATCCAGCATCTATCACTTATTCAATCTTCAAGAAACCTTGACAAACATCCAACATCTATCACTTATATAATTTGCATGTATATACACCCTAAAGTGCCACAAATCATATAATAAAACTATCATGTTATGATATTAGGACCACTTAAAGCAGATTAGGCACATTAAGCAAGCAGAGTAGGGAGCCAATTTCGTGCAAGCAGATTAGGCAAGCAGATTAGGTCAGCACATAAAGAACCAATTTCGTGCATGGGTAGGTCTGCAGGTACCTGGGCAAGAAGAGTAGGGTGAGGTCGAGCTGGTTGAGTACGTGGGTGGCGGCCGACGAGCTCCAGAACCAGCGGCAGTGACTCCGACGAGCAGGAGCGTCAGCCGCAGCAGGAAGGCAGGCGGCCAGGCGGCGGCAGGCAGGCAGCGGCCAGGCGGAGGAGAAGGAGAAGGGGGTATGGCGGCGCCGGTTCTCAGGCGTGGCAGGCAGGTGGGCACCAGGCGTTGCGGCGGCGCCGGTTGTCAGGCGTGGCAGCGGCGCAGGCGGTTGGAGCAGCAGGGGTGCTAGAGAAGAAACGCATCAGAGAGGGGCGCCGGAGAGGGGATGCCGGAGATGGGGCACCGGAGAGAAGCGCCGGAGAAAAACTAGTACCAGCAGTAGAGAAATCGCCGGAGAAATCGCCGCAATAGGGAAATAGGGTAGCAATGAAACATAAGAAAGGGGAAGAGTCGGGCGATCGAAGGTTATGAAGTTCCCCAATAGCTTCGGTTGTTTACAACAACCGATGCCTAAACATCTTTACCGTCGGTCGTTCGCAACATCCGACGTCCATTTGGACGATATTTTCGTGAAAATGTTTGGCGGGAACCACATTCAGCGTCGGTGATTAAAGGACGACCGACGCGGAAAAGGACACTTTTCGCGCAAATTTCCATCGCACATAAGCGTCGGTGTTTTAACTACAGACTCGACGCCGAAAGTGACATTATTTTTTTCGCTCGAAAATTGGATGACATGATGCGTCGATTTTGTATAAACAACCGACGCTGTATACAAAGCGGTACCCGTGTTTGGCTGGTCTTTGAATATAGACGTCGGTTCTTCTAAATAACCGACGCCTTTAATATAAGGCGTCCGTGTTCCTTAATAACCGACGCCCAGAAAAGTGACACTGAATGCTATTTCTGTAGTAGTGAGGAGTGACAAACCCCATCTACATCACTCATACAATCAATCCCCATGTGTCACAACGTACACGAGCATCACCTTTATGGCAACCTTTATTCAAGGTCATGTTGGATGATGTCAAAATGCATCGAACTACATATAATGAGTGTAGTGACTTTAGGTCTAAGAACCACAATCACCACTATCACTACTAGAGTTGATTCTAAGTACCATTCTATGGTCTCCATGTATCAATCTCAAGGTGGGTCTATCCGATACAGTGTTCTCTAACAAGTACCCATGTGTTTGACTTGATATCCCATATCGTGACTAATGAGACTATATCATCAGTAAACACACACTCTAGTTTTATGTATCATTATTGTCGACTTTGCTTCCACAGTGATATCCGACTAGGGACATAACAAGAATGCATATAATCTTACATACATATGATCTCATTGTCTAGGCCCTCAATCTGAAGACATATATCATTGAGTAACATTATTCTTTAGACATCTACTATGCTTGTGTCATCATCTCATGATCGAGACAAACATAATAGATGGAATTCCATTCATCATTATCAAATCAGTTATCTAATGCCCCACTACAATCATCAAATGATTAGCTCTCTGGGCATAAATACCAACAATTACTTCCCTCAATAAGTGTATCACTATAAAATGTACTTATGGCTATTCTTTGCATCTTTTTAGGTACCTTGACAACACTTTGGATGGGTGAGTCAGAAAGAGGAGGATTTCAAGGATTTCTTTACCCTTAAAGGGGCCTTAACAAAGTCCAAGAGCTTCCCCAACCTACCCCTAATGGTCAAGGGTCAAGCTAAAGCAAATAACTTGGTAGATTGCAAAAATGAAGGTCAAAGTACAAGTAAAAGAGCCCAACAAGAATGTGACGCAATGGAATGGTCGTGCTACAATTATTACAAATCATAGTTAAATTCCAAGAACTAAAGCATTTACAGCAAGCCATCCACCATGGTCATGGATATCATAACGGCCATGGTGTGTAAGATCCATCATAGTCGTACCAGCCAAAATGGTCATTGTGGGGGGCTCCAAAGATTAGCATAATGAAGAAAATGGCCATATGCCCCCTCCCTCAACAACGGTCATCATGCCCACCATGAACGTGCTACCACCTACCCAACACGACTGTGGAGCTCATCATGGTCGTTCCACTCAATAAGTACCCCAATTCCAAAATTCCACTATAAGTTCACCATCTCCCACATCACTTGTCCACTCCATCACGACCATCATACACTCAATCCACCAAGACCATGTTGTCTAAAACAACTGTGGCGGTCAACAACCCTACCTGATCTTTTATACTAAATTCCCTATTCTAGCTCCATTGAACCTTAGACCCCCTAGACCCCAATATAAAACTTTAAGGTGGCTAGAGGTCGAAGGTCATCTTCCTTGAGCATTCATTTCACCTCCATATCACCTACCTACCTCACTCCACTCCCATTTCATCACCTTCCATCCCAGGACCCTATTTGTAGGGTTTTGTCCACTATCCATTCCATTTACATACCATTACACCTTAGAGGAGGGAAGTTCTTAAGCTTGTAGTTGTTGGATAACGATATTTCAACCTCTACACAAAACCCCAAGGATTCTTCTATCTCTTTCTTCTGCATATTGTATTTTCCATTGGCATGAGTAGCTAAGCCCTTATATGGGTTGTCTGGGGTTAAAATGTGACTTTGATACCTTTTATGGGGGAATTAATATTTAAACTTTATAATTCCTTTTGATAATGATTATGTTTTATTTTATCTCATTTTCCATGGATTATATTGTGATTTATGCTTGAAATCATCTAGGTTTTAGCAGAATTATATGTAGCTACTTTAGAATTTGCTCCTAGGTCCAACAAATGGATCCCTAACTATCTACCCATCTTCCTACATATCAATTCATTCTCCTACACCTAGGTGATATCTAAGTAGCTAGTTTAGAAGCACTTAGTGCAATTGCCTTTGCAAGACACCTGACCTGGCCTAAACCATACTGATGCTTAATTTACCTAATTGGATTCTTAGATGCTTAATCAGACTCTTTCTTATGCTTTGATATCATTTAATTAAGCTATGTTTCAAGTTTGACCCAGTTTGGGCAATGTTAGTGCAAGTTATGTAATTTTGTACTCGTTTTGGACATTTATGCAATTTACCCATATATATGGTTTTCCTTGCAATTTATCACATGATTTTTGTTTCTCACATGTTTTTATATAATTCTAGAGTTATTTGTACCATGGCTCACCTAGATGCACCTTGTTTTTATGTGTGACATCTACCTAAGGTTGAACTTAGGATTTCCTCTCATAGATGGGCTACCTTATATGATATTTTGATGGATTTTCTTGTGAGTGGGGTCGAGGGCTGAGCTGGGAATCAAGTTTTGGTGGGCCTCCTGACTTCCCACTAACTTCAAGCTTCTAGAATGCATGGAAAATATGCTCTTGACCTTAGACAGTTGGCAAGATTGGCTAGACACCTTACCTCTTCCTTCTCTCTCCCTTCTAGCTTCTTATACTTCCTTTATTGCATGCCAATGAATCCTTTACACACCCAGATCAACCTCTCTTTTTCCCTATTTCCTGGATCTCGTCTCCCCCTACTTGGTGGACAATAAGGATCCCATGTTGGATGGAGCTTGGTCTATCTACTTGTATGTGCACATAGAGCTCAAATCTACCATCTATTCAAGCTTGTGGAGCTTCCTTAGCTTGTTCTCTTTCCTTCTTTTTCCCTATTGTCCTACCTTCCACTCTCTTCTTCTTGGTCAGATCCATGGTTTCCATGGTGGAGTTTGTGCTATAACTCTTTAAAAACACCTTTCTTCTTGCTTCCTTGACCTAGATAGGGTTGCTTGTTCTTGGAGAAAAGTTATCTTGGACAAGTGGTGAGCTCAAATTTAGGATATTCTTCTCACTTTTCTCAATCAGTCTTGCTTTTTGGAGCCTCATCTTCATCCCTGAGGTGATTTATTTAACTCTCTTCATGTTTATTTCTTACTTTTAACTTGCCATGAATAAATCTTGCTCTAAAACATGCCAATGAGTAGAAATATCGAATCTTTAGTTAAGTTGTGCATATATATGAGGATTTTTCAGTAATAATATTATTGTTACTCTCCTTAATCTTTTGCACATTCTCTATTTTGGAAGATGAGGTTTAGAACTTGCTTGACCATGAATCGATGTTGTTGTTGTGGTGAGAATCGATGGATGTCCTTGATATGTTTTGAGCTGATTTCTACCTTGCCTCATGATCTGATGGCTAGTCTTTTGTGGAGAACAATGGTGGTGTTTTTATACTATTTTGATGTCCTTGTTATATTCCTAAGAACCCATGGTCATAATATTCTTATCTTTGGTTGGTCGATGGTTTCCATAATCATAGTAATTAATGGTGTTTAAGTGGTTGAAACTATGGTTTACTTGATGCCTTGAAATGTTTTCTCACTTGTTGAGTGATCTGATTGGTTTTCCTTTAGGAAGAAATGATTATGGTACTTTAGCTATTTATTTGATGACTTTAATGAGATCAAGAAACTATGGTTATTTATCTTCATCACTAAATGGTCGATGGTTATCTTAAGACTCATGAATGATGGTTTTTCCTAGGATTTTGAGCAGATTTTTCCCTCCTTGTGTATCAATCTTCCAGTTGGTTTTGGCACTATTTGGTTTGACTATTTTGTGCCGACCAATATCTTGTACTTAACTTCTATTTTGGACTTTCTTATGCTTGAGAAATGATGGTCATGATGCTCTCCCAAGTGGTTCAAGTTGATGGTCTTATTTCTCTTTCAAATGACGGTTTCTCTCTAATGCTTTGAGCTGATTTTCTCTCGTTTCCATAAATCGATGGTAGGACTTCTTGTGCCAACTGATGGTTCACACCTTGTTACTATTTTGAACCAATGGTAGGGCTTGTTTTTCTCAAGAACCGATGGTCATGTTTCTCTTATCTTTTGTTCAAATGATGGTTCCTTAATTCCTAGCCAAACGATAATTTTTTCCCTCAAATGAATTGATGGTTTTACTCAATGTTTGAAGTTTGTTTTCCATCTAGTGATAAAATTATATGGTCTCACTAGGTTCACAATCAATGGTTGTCTGATTTTCTGATTTATCTAAGTGTTAGATTGATGGTACTCTTTAGTGGCACAACCGATGGTCATCCTAAAAGGTTATGGATTGTTTTCTCTGAGTGTTAGAATGGTGGTTCACTTAGTTGCTTAGTTGATGGTTTTTCCTAGATGAACATCCCAAAATTTTACACGTTTTGCATCCAATAGTTTTACCTATCTAACATCTGAAGGTCTTGGGTGAGAATTTATACTTGGAAGTTTTGGGTTTGATGCCCTAATCTGATGGTTATGTTTTATGCAATCATGATTAAATGTTGGCAATTCATATACACAATGTAGTGGTTTAAATTGCATTGAACCTGATGGTCTAATGTGTGGCCTATGATCTGTTGGGTTGTGCTTAGTGTACTTGATTTTATGGTGGTGATTAATACACATAATTCAAAGGTCATGTTTTCCTTGAAATTGATAGTTTTATGTATGATCTAATGGCTTGTGCTTGCTGCACCTAACACAATGGTTTGTATTTGATGACTTAGATTCCATTAAGCCCATGAGTTTGTAGTCTTACCTTCCCCTCAATAAATATGAACTAAGGTTTTTGGGAAGAGCTAGTTTGTAAAGCTAAGTTCAACTTGCGTTGTTAACTCTAGACCTAGTACAAGTAAATCATGGTGGTTAATTATACCTAGTTTCCTTGCATATTGTTATGATAAAGGAACACACTTATTAATGCTAATATAATCCTCCTATGTTATCCTGTGAAAATCTTTTAGTTCCTTATTTCAATGTAATGTTGAACATATGTATCACAAATACAATGATGGTTTGTTGAGCCTTTTGGAAGGCATGGAAAGATAATAATGTTCTTGCATGAGATAATGTGATAGTATTAATGACCTTTGGTCATGGTTAAACCCAAATAGAGGTGTGATTCTCTTCATGATGCGATAAGGGTTGGTACCCTGGGATAATGTGATAAGGATTTATATCTTGTTTTGGTGTGATGACAAGTAGAGTCTCATGAATGGTAGTGAAATGGTACTGTGTGATGTTGAAATAAGGATTATGCCTCATACATTTTATATCTTCTAAAGTTGTTATATATTAATGCTTTCTAGAAATGAATTGGGTTTTGTTTGTCCACATGTTTGATTTAGCCTTTTCACCCAATTGGAAATAACTAATCAAAGTGAAACCCTAATCATATAGTTCCCTATGACGTAGATCCATTCCAGTGTCAGGATTTGTTGGATGGTGAAATGAGTATTCCTTTAATGGTAGCTCAGAGTCATATATTGTTGAGTATATGCATGTTTACGAGTATGACTGTGGTCATATATCTGTAGGAGAATGACTGCGGTCGTATCTCAGATATTGTATATGTGATATGTTTTGAGCATGGTTGCGGTCATACCTTGGCAGAAGAAAGACTACGGTCACATCTCGATTTCACTAGTGTCGTAACCTATATACCAAGAGCGGACTAGGTTATGTTGTAGCTTGACTCATATGTCGCTGTGGTGATCTCATACTAACTGCGGGCGAAGGAGATATTAGGATTCTGATCATCTTATATCTTGTACTAAATTGATTTCAACTTAGCAATGGTCAGTTGGAGTTTGAGTGGTATACCTCAAACTCCCCTGGGTTTAATAAAATATGTAAATAGACGTATAGCATATCTGTTAGGATTAAACACGCTTTACATTGGATGATAACTCTTGTTTGCTCTTTTCACATATAGATGGTGTACATTGAGAAGTAGCCATGCTTCTAGTGGTTATGTCTATGATGAAAGCTATGTCATGTCATTAGCTATGCTTATACTGCTAGCCATGCATATGCAGTTAGCTATGCTTATATTGCTAATAATGCTTATGTCGGTAGTAGTGCTCATGTTGCTAACTCTACTGAACATGTAGATATGATTATCATGTTAGACATGATATTCTATTAGACATGCTCATGTTGTTAGCTTTGCACATCCTATTGGATATGCATATGTTGTTAGATATGGTATACCGCTAGATATGCTTATGTTATTAGTTTTGTTTATGATTGTAGTCTTGCTATATTTTTAGACATGCTCTTATTATTCAAAATGCTCATATTGTTATCAATATTTATGTAATAGCTACATCTTGCAATTGAGAATAATGCTAGCTTCTAAGACTCTAATTAGAATTGCTCTTAACAAAGTCGTTATAATTGATAACTCTGTTCTATTGCTTTATCTACCTATCTGTTTAATAGGCTTAATCTACTTAACCTATTTAATTACATAACCTGTTGTAATTAATAAGCATTGTTGAGAGTTATATCTCTTCTTGGGACATGGATCTCACCTGTGGACCACCACAATCTTTTTAGGTGATCATTAGTAGCAGTAGTGGACCCCTGGCAATGAGGAGGAACTTATGTGATGGAACACATAAGGAGTTGATTAGATGTCTAGTGTGTCTTAGAGTCATCCCTATACTCCCAGATCCGGGCGGGAAAGTTTTGTATATAGTGTTTTATCGACTCAAGCTTTCATAGTATTCTAGTGTTGTACATATAGAGGATATTTCATGTGTATATGTAGTGGTTGAGGCCACATAGTCAAAGTAAAATTTGTTGGTATGATTTATGAAATAATCTGAGATGTTGGGCTTTGTTGTAAATGTTATTGAGTAAGATTGTGAAAATTTAATCGGTTTAATTACCTCTTTCTAGGTATGTGTTTTATTAGTAGTTGGTGGTGTTTGAGTTTTGAGTAATCTCGCTTTGTGTGATGGGTTGTCACATTTGGTGGTAACATAGCTCTAGGTCTGATGAGTCTAAAGGGACACTGGGACTTGTGACTAGGAGGATAACTAAGTAACGAAAATGACATGAACATAATGCATACTTCTTGAGATTGGCACTTGGATGCCATGGCCAAGTATTCATTTACCGAAGGAAAGGCAAGTGTGGAACTGTTTGATTGTTATCTTTCTGATTACCCTAATCAAGTAGTTAGTTGGAAATAATCCAAAGAGCATTAATAATTAAGAAATCATGGTGAACATATCTTAGTTATACCCTAATGGAAAGGTGAAAATGATATCATAACTCATCAAAACTTGAAAGTTTGATGATTAAGGAAAGAGATATGACACCAAGAAGCTTAAATTTGAATGAAAGTAAGCTAAGAAGGAGTTCCTAAAACTATGATTTTGCAAAATGATAGAGTAAAAGAAAGATAAATATGTGTTAATGTAATAACCTAAGGTGTAAAATTCATATAAGAATAAGAGAATTCCAATGATAGTTGCAATATGATATAATAAAAGTAGATAAAGATGGATGAACAAAGAGGAACCAAGTTAATCTTAGACACACTCCTATGTGCAAAAAGATGTTAATGTAAAATTATCATGACATATAAAAGAAATTAAAGGTAAATGATCCATGTTGGATGGATAAGAATGATAAAAATGATGAACTAACTCCTAAAAGGGTGAATAAGAAACATGGTAAATAAGAATATACACATAAGTATGATAAATGACTAACATGAAAGAGTAATAAGATATGATAATCATGTTAAAATCCTATGCAACTAGTAAGGAATCCAAGTGAAAAGTGATAATACATAAAAAGTTGTAACGTGTTTGATAATGGTACGACCGATGCCCCCTCCCTGTTAGAAACCATTGGGATGGTATCATTGTGTTATGGGAGGTATACCCTTTCCCTTGTGCTTTTCTTTTCTTAGGATGTTGCATTCAAGTGGATCTTATGCCACTTGGTAAGTGAGTATCTAATGTAATCATAGGGATGGATATCTTGGTGTAACATGTGGCTATTTTGGACTAGGATATCCTTCCAGCATGTTGGGTGTTGATTGTGATGGCATAGGAGATTATAAGACTAGGATGTGAGGTCTTCTCGACACATGTAGTGGATACCAAGGTTATGAGTCCTAGTATCCAGGGTGTATTAGTGGTACGTGAGTTGGAGACGCTCAGATGAGTTCACGGTGTTCCTTTCCCTAGAGAAGTCAGATCTTGAGGTGATCCATTGACTCGTTGAGAAGAAGAAGAATGATTCTATGATGATATAACTATCGACAGATGGACAAGGTGTACAGATAAATGACATCATGACCCATGACATCAGATCATAGTGGAGCAGCAGAAGCATGATGGCTTCCATGAGGCAAGTGAGTGATGGGGAAGTATGTTACCACAACCATACATGACATCATAAAGTCATATATAGTAGGAGATGCATCACACTCTTTTTTTGGCATAGAGTAGGAAAGTATTAGCTTGAAGGTACAATAACAGTTAGAAGCAGTTCAAGATAGGCAGATTCACATGTTGGTAACCATGGTCAACCACTAGAGTTCCAGGTTGGAGTCATTACTATAGTTGCATAGGGTATACCATAGTTTCATGTTCCATAATAGAGGAAGTGTCATCTTGATATTGAATAAGTGATACAAGCAATGCAGGTGAAGTTAGAAGAGGGTGTTGGTGTGATGTCTTATGTGTTGGTCCTAGAAAACACATACATGTTGAGGAGGAAGGTCATAGTTTTAGTGGAATATTGTGACTGCACCATGGTTTGATAGGCCCTTGTGAGAGGTAGAGCATAAGATGCATAGTAGGTAACCATCCTTGTTTTGCTTCAGATTACGAGGGTGAAATCCCTGTTAGGGGTTTATGGTCGTAAGACCCCTGACCTAGCTGAAACCCTAATGATGCTTAATTTACCTAATTTAATGCTTAGATGGTTAATCAAACTCTTGATTATGCTTTGATATCAGTTAATTAAGCTATATTTTAAGTTTGATCCAGTTTGGACAATGTTAGTGTAAGTTATGTAATTTTGTGCACATTTTGGACTTACATGCAATTTATCCATATTTGAGGTTTTTCTTGCAATTTGTCACATTTTTGTGTTACTCATGTGCTTTCATATAAATCTGGAGTTATTTGTACCATGGGGCGCCTAGATGCACCTTGGTTTTATGTGTGACATCTACCTAAGGTTGAACTTAGGATTTCCTCTCATAGATGGGCTACCTTGTATGATATTTTGATGGATTTTCTTGTGAGTGGGGTCAAGGGCTGACCTGGGAATCAAGTTTTGTGGGCCTCCTGAATTCCCACTGACGTTGGGATGTTGGTTTGCATGTAAAAGATGCTCTTGACCTGGGACACTTGGCAAGATTGGTTAGACACCTTACCTCTTCATTCTCTCTCCCTTTTAGCTTCTTATACTTCCCTTCTTGCATGCCAACAAATCCTTCACACACCCATATCAACCTCTTTTCTTTACAATTTCCTAGAGCTCATCCCCCCTGCTTGGTGGATAAGAAGGAACCCAAGGTATATGAAGCTTGGTCGATCTATTAGCATGTGCACATAGAGCTCGGGTCTACCATCTCTTCAAACTTGTAAAGCTTCCTTAGCTTGCTCTTGATCTAAGAAAGTAACAAATTCTCTCTTTCCTTCATTTTCCTTGCTGTCCTACCTTCCCCTCTCTTATTCTTGGTCAGATCGATGGTTATCATGGTGGAGTTTGTGCTAGAACTCTTAAAGAACACCTTTCTTCTTGCTTCCTTGACCTAGGGTTGCTTGTTCTTGGAAAAAAGATATCTTAGACGAGTGGGGAGCTCAAAGATAGGATTTTCTTCTCTCTTTCCTCGATCCACCTTTCTATTTGGAGCATCATCTTCATCCTTGAGTTGATTTATACAACTCTCTTCATGTTTATTGCTTACTTTTAACTTTCCATGAACAAATCTTGCTCTAAAACATAACAATGAGTAGAAATTTTGAATCCTTAGTTAAGTTGTGCACATATATGACGCTTTTTTAGTATATAATCTACTTGTTACTCTCCTTAATCTTGTGCACGTTCT
Source organism: Alisma plantago-aquatica (assembly GCA_963693085.1). NCBI lineage: Eukaryota > Viridiplantae > Streptophyta > Magnoliopsida > Alismatales > Alismataceae > Alisma > Alisma plantago-aquatica. The sequence goes on from OY856409.1 coordinate 686,132,254, forward strand.
CTATTTTAGAAGATGAGCTTTAGACCTTGCTTGACCATGAATCGGTGGTGTTGTTGTGGTGAGATTCGATGGCTAAACTTGATATGTTTTGAGCTGATTTCTACCTTGCCTCATTATCCGATGGCTAGTCTTTTGTGTAAAATGATGGTGGCATTTTTTTGCTATTTTGATGACCTTGTTATATGCCTAAGATCTCATGGTCATAATGTTCTTATCTCTAGATGGTCGATGGTTTCCATGATCATAGTAATTAATGGCATTTAAGTGGTTGAAACTATGGTTTGTTTATATATGCCTTTAAACATTTTCTCACTTGTTGAGTGACCTGATGGGTTGGCCTTCAGGAAGGAATGGTTATGGTACTTTATATACTATTTTGATGACTTAGTGAGATTAGAAATGATGGTTATTTTTTCTTCATCACTGAATGATCAATGGTTATCTTAAGCCTCATGAACAATACTTTTTCCTAGGAGTTTGAGTAGATTTTTTCCTCCTTGTGAATCGATCTGCTAGTTGGTTTTGGCGCATTTTGGTTTGAGCGTTTTGTTCCAACCAATGGCTTGGATTTAGGAGATCCCATCAAATCATAGACCACTTAGGAGAGCATCATGACCAACATTTCCCAAGCATAAGAAAGTCTAAAATAGAAGCTTGGTCTATGATTTGATGGGTTGTGCTCAGTGCACTTGATCGGATGGTGGTGATTAATACACATAATTCAAAGGTCTGTTTGCCTTGAAATTGATAACTTTATGTATGATCTAATGGCTTGTGCTTGCTGCACCTAACCCAATGATTTGGATTTGATGACTTAGAGTCCATTTATCCCATAAGTTTGTAGTCTTACCTTCGCCCTCGGCCCACAAGGGTGTAGCTCACTAGTGATCGGACCGTGAACGCAGGCAGAGGTCTCGGGTTCGAATCCTCTCGGGGATGAATAAAATGGGATTTATGTCTGACATGGATTGCGTTGGAACTAATGGGTTGCACACTTGGTTTACCATACTCCTCTGTCAGGCCTCCATAGGTCAATGAGGGGTCAGGGAGAGGAAGTGTCACAGAACTGGAATCCCAGTCCCATGAACCAAACAGATACCAAAGACAACATGCGGAAGCATGAAATGTTTAGCATACATGAACAAATAACAAGAAGTATGCACCAACATAGTCTCAACATTCAACAATATATTATTAAGCAACATCCTTTAATTACAAGATTTCATTTACATAATGAAGTGTCACATTGTACAAGTCTTTCTCATGTACACTAGGGATTTTACAACAAGTACACCTAGCATAGCTCACCAAGCCCATCAACCTTCTAGCCATCTCTGAACCTAAAAACAAAATATGAGAAATGAGTCAACACACGAGGTGTTGAGTATGGGGCAGAAAGATACATATATATGTATAAGCTTTGCATAATTTGAAAAGATTCCAAGACTAAACGAATAAGAATAACCATGTTAACTATTTAACAAAAAGTGGAACCATATTTTATTTCATTTCACTCCATTATACCAACAATATCATGTATAAGTCCATTGATCATCTTCTCATCGGAAAGGTCCATAAGGGTGCTCAAGATTAGCTAACTCTTTTATACAAGAGGGACCTCAAGGTTATTGCCAAGAGCTAACCCTTTTTAACAATTTTATAATATATATATATATATGTGTGTGTGTGTGTGTGTGTGTGTGTGTGTATGTGTTCAAGTTATAAAATCGACGAGGCAAACATCGAGTAAGACATAGCAATATTACATGGCAATATTTGAGCAAGTAAACAAACAAGCATACAAAATATCTTTTCAAGAAAGAAAGTGATATTCAGATAACTAGGTAAGGCCCATACCTGATTCAGAGATTTCATAACCTAACATATCCTTCATCATCTAGCCACATGCCAAACCTGATTAACAACAAGATTACATACATGCATTAGATTATCATCATTAACCCTAATTAGATGCATTTTAGGGTTTTGGCCAAGATAAGTTCTAAGTTGCTTATTAGTTCATTAAATGATTTATACTAATCTAGGGGTCATCATGATGGTGAGGTTCCAGTTTCATGCCATTTCGACATTCCATGCATTATATATGACCATTTCAAGGTTCAGGTCCCTTAAGCACATAACTAGGTCAAAAGACTCAGAAAAGAGCAACTAAGATCAAGTATCATCACCTAATAAGAGCTAGGCATAAGGGATAGTTTTGATCAGTAAGAAAAGGACATAAGAGGCATAAGCAAAGTTAGGTAGATGTCCCTTGGGGTCTAGGTATCATTGTCCAAACTTGGTATCATCGTCAATGTTCATTTTAACATCAACACAGTTCATGTATGCCATCAATATTCAACATGAGACTAAAGTGGGACATCCACATACAAGATATCATAAGGTATAGAACATATCTAATTTAGAATATTAAAGAGAAGAGATTAAGATCCGTATCAAGATTGGGGCACTATGAAGACAATCGAGTAATGCAAAATCACATAAGGTAGCCACTAGGGTACTTAGGGCTATACCCACTGACATATGTCAAGAGGAGATGAACCTAGGCATTAAGATCTCACAACATCACAAGCTTACTGATTTTAAGGATCTAATATGATTGGGTGCATCAAGAATGTTGAACTTAATGTTTTTTTATTTGCGAGAGAACCACCCCCGTGGGAGCGCCACTTTTGTGACCCCCCCAATTAGGCGTAAACTCTCGGGGGCCCTACCCACACCATAAGGCGGGCCCCAAACTAGCAGCATCATTGGCCGGCCGACGCTATGGGCGATTCATTTCAGAGGATAGTTGGGAGTCGAACCCATGCCCCCTCGCAAGGGGCTTACCAGCCGCACCACTCGAACTGTTGAACTTAGCATTTGAAGCAAGGTATAACCAGAAATTCACATAAGGGATACATATGTACAACAAGGAGATATTTATGGTCAATAGGGGTGATTAGGACCCTCATATAGATCAAAGATGCATGAAAGATTCTGATTTCACAATTAGGTTGATGAATGATCATTAAAGGTTCAAGTTTTATCATATGGGTGCATTGAAAGTACTCAACATGGCTAAACCTAGTATTTTTAGGTAATCAGGAAAACTAACATTGGAATTAGAGTCTGGGACCAAGACCAAAGTGTAGATCTCATTGAGTAGATAAATTTTCATATATTATATGTGGGATTTGGCCAAAGAAAAATACAAAGTATTCATTTTTGAAGTTTATGCAAAAAATCATTGGGGAGGAGAGGGATTTTACCTCAAAGTGGGGCCTCCCACGCATATTGGGCCTTTGGATTCTCCCTTGGCCCTTGATGACTCAGTCCAGCTGACGCGCTGACATTCTCCATGTTCATGTGGATGCTCTATTCCCTGTGTGGAATAGGGCGTGAATAGGGGAGCTACCTCCCGCTTCCGATCTGCCATGGCACCCGAGATGCGCATAGGAGGGGTGACGTCGAGGCACCTGGTGGCATTGGGCGGTGTTGGAGATGAACCAAGAGGCCTATGGGATTCCCTCGGCTCCAGGCACCTATTTGGTTGATGTCCCTCACTCACAGGGCCGTGCCACAGTGGGGACGAGATATGTCCATGGGACCACGGCTGTTGCACCTAAGCAGCATAGCCAGTGAGGAAGCCAAGGGAGAAGGGAGAAGGGCTCAGAGGCGAGGGGAGCACGAGGGGTAGAAAATGAATGGGAGAGGTGGCACTAGGACTACCTTCCGGACTTTAAAGTTACTGCTTTGTCCCCCTCTTACAGAACAAGATTCAAAGAAGAAGAAGAAAGGGAGGGGGAAGAGGGCTCACGACTGGAGAAAAAGAGGGAAACGAAGACGGGGCAAACCAAGGGGGTTTAAAACGAAGCAACCATCTAGGGTTCTCAACTCCCTCTGATACTCAATTTGGAGAGGAAAAAGAGGAGCAACCCCTGTCTGGTGATGGTTTCCCGAAAGGTAAAGGGGGTCAGCGAGGCACAAGGGTAAAGCATGGGCCACGTGCCAAGATAGGCCCATTAAGGCCGAAATTCACAAAAGTAATTAAAACATGTACAGTTTGGGTCAATTTTCAAATACCCATATCTTGGGCTAGGATGGTCCAAATGGGATAATTTTTGTACCGTTGGGAAGATAAATGAACACACTATATTTTGAAGCATATTATAGAGCAAGGTGATCATACTAATCAGGTTCAAGGTTATTTACAAAGTAGTGAATCATTAAATAGTGAAATTTAGATCAAGAGAGCAAATCAAATGTACACATTGTGAAATTGATCATTGTAGTGGCCAAATTAGAAAAATATCAACTCTCCAGTTATGAAATTGACATCAAATTGAGTAATGGGACACTTCATGAGAGAGGAACATATCACTTGAGGAGAGAGAAAATATTAGGTTATCACATCCTTCCCTCCTTAAAAGAAATTTCAACCTTGAAATTCACCCAAGATCATAGACAAGAGTCAAAGATGATGTATTCCTTGTTCTTAGGTAATCAAATTAAGGCATCAATGCATCTCCTTCATAGGGTGCAGACATGGGTCTCCGTCATTAAGGGTGTACCCACCGATGTATACACATATCACTTAGTGTTCCATCGTAATGTGACATCATCATGGCATTAGGGTTTACCCATCCCTTAGTATCTCTACATTAGTTTTTTTTTTCATTTGGGTATGATATTAGGCTTGTTACATTTCATTATTCAAGTTAAGATCTCTATGCATCATAGTATCAAGTTCATGATTCCAACTCTACATATTTTACGTATTGTATGATTTCGTGTTAGGTCTAGCATACGTGAGTGACTCATTGGACATATACCAAGTTTTAAACTAGGTGAGATTATTTCCATACATCATGCATCATCCCGAGAATAAACATTATAATCAACATCGAGCTTTCATAATTATATTACTTGTATATCAAAGGATCTCCACAAGCTTAAGCCACTCAAGCTAAGGCCTATCTATGTCCAAAAAGACATGCTAACCACGACCGTCTACCCATAACAAACTTTTCTACCCATCTTTCAAGAAACAAGGATAACCACTAGATTCCCTTATATATAACTACTAACTCGAGTATGAGGCTCATCATGGATATCACACATCATGTACATCATATTAGGGTCTTGGGACATCTCCCTCACCTATATAGCAAGCATCAAATTTTCAATTGCCTCTTTCTCTAGGGTTAGATATTTTCATAGGACATCTAGGGTTCAACACTTTCAAGGAAACCACCCACTAGGTCACTCAACTCATATACTCAGAAGTAGTCTAGCTAGGGACTCATCATCATGTATTCCATTGTGCATATTTTTTAACATTTCACATAATTTTGGAGTTTAGGTACTCTGACCTTCTCCCATGACGGGTCGACTCACATCAATAAGTCACCCTTTTTGTACGTCCCATGCTATAGGTCCGCCTTTGTAAAGGGATTGAGGCCCATGTTGGTCTCAAACTGTAAGGCACCTATCATATATCAACATGTACAAGACTAGGCACAAGCAAGCATGCCAACCCACTAGCTATGTTTAGCACATCAACCAAAACATATGTATCATACAAGGTGCTAGGTTTAGTTAGGGTTGCATGTTCAAACTCATTTCATATTTTTCAACCTACTTGACCTTCTCAAGGACAAACTTGGGTCTTATCAACATCAATATCATCAAGATATCATCATTATCATCATTTATCATCATCTTAGGTTATCTAGGCTACTCACTAACCTAACCTTTATCATGGCTCTAAACAACTATAGAGACTATTACTATCATCTAAACTCTCTCATCTAGACTTGATGTTACATCTCTTTCTCTTAGGTTACATGGACGCTCGTTGCCTTTCTGGGTGTGGTAACATTTTTCATATGTACATATAATAATACTTGAAATATGTTTTCTCCAACATTTAAACGGGCGATGAAAACCACCATACTCCATTCGAGTAAAACCAAAATGAGTTACCACACTCATTAGGTAGTCTAGTACCACGACACCAAGAGAACTAGCAAGAACATGGTACACACCTATGTAGACATCCTAAGCACATGTCGTGAACATATGTCTAGGAAGGTAAATTGCACAAGTCTACACCTAGTTCTAAACATCTAGGTTATAACCTAGAGGCTAAGTCAACCTAGTCCACAAGGACATTTCATTAAGTTTCTAGGGTTGAGATGTAAGTTTAGTTTGTCTTTCATGTGATCAATGTTTGGTGTAGTTATTGTTCATGATTTGATACCATCTATCATGGAACCAGAATCCCAGTCCCATGAACCAAACGAATACCAAAGATAGCATGCAGAAGCGTGAAAGGCTTAGCATACATGAACAAATAATAAGAAGTATACACCAACATAATCTCAACATTCAATAATATATTATTAAGTAACATCCTTTACATTATAAGATTTCATTTTACATAATGAAGTGTCACATTCTACAAGTCTTTCTCATGTACACTAGGGATCTTACAAGTACACCTAGCATAGCTCACCAAGCCCATCAACCTTCTAGCCATCTCTGAACCTAAAAACAAAATATGAGAAATGGGTCAACACACGAGGTGTTGAGTATGGGGCATAAATATATATATATATATATATATATATATATATATATATATATATATATATATATATATAGAGAGAGAGAGAGAGAGAGAGAGAGAGAGAGAGAGAGTCAGGCTAGAATACACTCAAGTAGTTTTTCATGATGCAATATTTTTTTCAAAAATATAATCCATTAATCTTCTTAATCATCTTTTGAATAACTCATATAAAAAATTTGAGAACATTTGGACATTTATAGATCATGTTATAAAGACCACAAAAATTATGCATTTCAAATTAGTTTCGTGCGTCGATTTTGTTGCCCTTGGATGAGTGACTTAACTCATCCAAATGGGCTCAAAATTTGTATGTAGCCCAATTATAGTATGACAATGAAGATCAATGGCTTATATATTGCAAAAAATAGTCTTGATATGAAAATACACTTGAATGTATCCGTGCGATCTGTACACTCAAGTGTATTCTAGCATGACTCTCTCTCTCTCTCTCTCTCTCTCTCTATATATATATATATATATATATATATATATATATATATATAATCTTTGCATAATTTTAAAAGATTTCAAGACTAAAAAACAAGAATAAACATGTTAACTATTTAACAAAAAGTGAATCCATATTTTATGTCATTTCACTCCATTATACCAACAATATCAAGTATGTATAAGGCCTTTGACCATCTTCCTGTCCGAAGGGTCCGTAAGGGTGCTCGAGATTAGTTAACCCTTTTATACGAGAGGGACCTCAAGGCCATTGCCAAGAGCTAACCCTTTTTCAATGATTTTATAATAGAGTTATATATATATATATGTGTGTGTGTGTGTGTGTGTGTGTGTTCAAGTTATAAAATAGACGAGGCAAACATCGAATAAGACATAGCAATACTACATGGCAATATTTGAGCAAGTAAATAAACAAGCATACAATACATGTCTTTTCAAGCAAGAAAGCAATATTCATATAACTAAATAAGGCCCATACTTGATTCAAAGATTTCATAACCTAACATATCCTTCATGATCTATCCACATGCCAAACCTGATTAACAACAAGATTACATACATGCATTAGATTCTCATCATTAACCCTAATTAGATGCATTTCAGGGTTTTGGCCAAGATAGGTTCCAAGTTGCTTATTAGTTCATTAAATGATCTTATACCAATCTAGGGGTCATCATGATGGGGTGGTTCCAGTTTCATACCATTCTGACATTCCATGCATTATATATGACCATTTCAAGGTTCAGGTCCCTTAAGTACATAACTAGGTCAAATGACTCAGAAAAGGGCAACTATGATCAAGTATCATCAACTAATAAGATCCATGCATAAGGGATAGTCTATATTATCAATTAAAAGACATAAGAGGCATAAAAAAAGTTGGGTAGATGTCCCTTGGGGTCTAGATATCATTGTCCAAACTGGGTATCACCATCAACATTCATTTTAACATCAACATAGTTCATGTATGCCATCAATATTCAACATGAGACTAAAGTGGGACATCCACATACAAGATATTATAAGGTATAAAACATATCTAATTTAGAAGATTAAAGAGAAGAGATTAAGATCCATATCAAGATCGGGGCACTATGAGGACAATCGAGTAATGCAAAATCACATAAGGTAGCCACTAGGGTACTTAGGGCTATACCCACCAACATAGGTCAAGAGGAGATGAACCTAGGCATTAAGATCTCACAACATCACAAGCTTACTGATTTTAAGGATCTAATACGATGGGGTGCATCAAGAATGTCGAACTTAGCATTTGAAGCAAGGTATAACCAAAAATTCACATAAGGGATACATATGTACAACAAGGAGCTATTTATGGGCAATAGGGATGATTAGGACCCTCATATAGATCAAATATGCACTAAAGATTCTGATTTCATGATTAGGTTGATGAATGATCATTAAAGGTTTAAGTTTTATCACACGGGTGCATTGAAAGTACTCAACATGGCTAAACCTAGTATTTTTAGGTAATTAGGAAAACTAACATTAGAATTAGAGTCTGGGACCAAGACCAAAGTGTATATCTCATAGAGTAGATAAATTTTCATATATTATATGTAGGATTTGGAAAAGAAAAATACAAAGTATTCATTTTTGAAGTTTATGCAAAAATCATTGGGGAGGAGAGGGATTTTACCTCGAAGTGGGGCCTCCCACGCATATTGGGCCTTTGGATTCTCCCTTACTCAGTCCCTTGATGACCCGGTCCAGCCGACGGGCTAGCATTCTCCCTGTTCACGAGGATGCTCTGTTCCCTGTGTGGAACAGGGCACGAACAGGGGAGCTACCTCCCGCTTCTGATCTGCCATGGTACCCGAGATGCACATAGGAGGGGGGACGTCGAGGAACCTGGTAGCGTTGGGTGGCGTCGTAGATGAACCAAGAGGCTTGTGGGATTCCCTCGACTCCAGGCACCTGTCCAGTTGTTGTCCCGCCCTCATAGGGCCACGCCACGATGGGGATGAGATCTGTCCATGGGACCATGACTATTGCACTTGTGCAGCATAGCCAGTGAGGGAGACAAGGGAGAAGGGCTCATAGATGAGGGAAGTACGAGGGGTAGAAGATGAATGGGAGAGGTGGCACTAGGACTACCTTCTAGACTTGAAATTTACTGCTTCGTCCCCATGTTACAGAATAAGAAATGAAGAAGAAGAAGAAAGGGAGGGGGAAGAGGGCTAACGGATGGAGCAAAAGAGGGAAAAGAAGACGGGGCAAACCAAGGGGGTTTAAAAAGAAGCAGCCATCTAGGGTTCTCAACTCCCTCTGATACTCGATTTGGAGAGGAAAAAGAGGAGCAACCCCTGCTTGTCAATGGTTTGCCGAAAGGGAAAGGGGTCAGTGAGGCACAAGAGTAAAGCATGGGTCGTTTGCCTGGCTAGGCCCATTAAGGCTGAAACTCACAAAAGTAATTAGAACATGTACATGGTTTAGGGTTTAGGGTTTAGGGTTTAGGGTTAATAAAACTCTTGATTATGCTTTGATGGTTTAGGGCTTAGGGTTTAGGGTAAGTGATACAAGCAATGCAGGTGAAGTTAGAAGAGGGTGTTGGTGTGATGGCTTATGTGTTGGTCCTAGAAAACACATACATGTTGAGGAGGAAGGTCATAGTTTTAGTGGAATGTTGTGACTGCACCATGGTTTGATAGACCCTTGTGAGAGGTAGAGCATAAGATGCATAGTAGGTAACCATCCTTGTTTTGCTTCAGATTACGAGGGTGAAATCCCTGTTAGGGGTTTATGGTCGTAAGACCCCTGACCTAGCTGAAACCCTAATGATGCTTAATTTACCTAATTTAATTCTTAGATGGTTAATCAAACTCTTTATTATGATTTGATATCAGTTAATTAATCTATATTTTAAGTTTGATCCAGTTTGGACAATGTTAGTGTAAGTTATGTAATTTTGTGCACATTTTGGACTTACATGCAATTTATCCATATTTGAGGTTTTTCTTGCAATTTGTCACATTTTTGTGTTACTCATGTGCTTTCATATAAATCTGGAGTTATTTTTACCATGGGGCGCCAAGATGCACCTTGGTTTTATGTGTGACATCTACCTAAGGTTGAACTTAGGATTTCCTCTCATAGATGGGCTACCTTGTATGATATGTTGATGGATTTTCTTGCGAGTGGGGTTAAGGGCTGACCTGGGAATCAAGTTTTGGTGGGCCTCCTGAATTCCCACTAACTTTGGGATGTTGGTTTGCATGGAAAATATGCTCTTGACCTGGGACACTTGGCAAGATTGGTTAGACACCTTACCTCGTCATTCTCTCTCCCTTTTAGCTTCTTATACTTCCCTTCTTGCATCCCAATGAATCCTTCACACACCCAGATCAACCTCTCTTCTTTCCAATTTCTTGGATCTCATCCCCCCTGCTTGGTGGATAAGAAGGAACCCAAGGTATATGGAGCTTGGTCGATCTATTAGCATGTGCACATAGAGCTCGGGTCTACCATCTCTTCAAGCCTGTAAAGCTTCCTTAGTTTGCTCTTAATCTAAGAAAGTAGTAAATTCTCTCTTTCCTTCGTTATCCTTGCTGCCCTACCTTCCCCTCTCTTATTCTTGGTTGTATCGATGGTTATCATGGTGGAGTTTGTGCTAGAACTCTTAAAGAACACCTTTCTTCTTGCTTCCTTGACCTAGGGTTGCTTGTTCTTGGAAAAAAGATATCTTAGACGAGTGGGGAGCTCAAAGATAGGATTTTCTTCTCTCTTTCCTCGATCCACCTTTCTATTTGGATCCTCGTCTTCATCCTTGAGGTGATTTATACAACTCTCTTCATGTTTATTGCTTACTTTTAACTTTCCATGAACAAATCTTGCTCTAAAACATAACAATGAGTAGAAAATTTGAATCCTTAGTTAAGTTGTGCACATATATGACGATTTTTAAGTATATAATCTACTTGTTACTCTCCTTAATCTTGTGCACGTTCTCTATTTTATAAGATGAGCTTTAGACCTTGCTTGACCATGAATCAGTGGTGTTGTTGTGGTGAGATTCGATGGCTAAACTTGATATGTTTTGAGCTGATTTCTACCTTGCCTCATTATCCGATGGCTAGTCTTTTGTGTAGAACGATGGTGGTATTTTGCTGCTATTTTGATGACCTTGTTATATGCCTAAGAGCTTACGGTCATAATGTTCTTATCTCTAGATGGTCGATGGTTTCCATGATCATAGTAATTAATGGCATTTAAGTGGTTGAAACTATGGTTTATTTATATATGCCTTTAAACATTTTCTCACTTGTTGAGTGACCCGATGGGTTGGCCTTCAGGAAGGAACGGTTATGGAACTTTATATACTATTTTTATGACTTAGTGAGATTAGAAATGATGGTTATTTTTTCTTCATAACTGGATGATCAATGGTTATCTTAAGCCTCATGAACAATACTTTTTCCTAGGGGTTTGAGTAGATTTTTTCCTCCTTGTGTATCAATCTGCTAGTTGGTTTTGGCGCCTTTTGGTTTGACCATTTTGTGCCAACCAATGGCTTGGACTTAGGAGATCCCATCAAATCATAGACCACTTAGGAGAGCATCATGACGAACATTTCCCAAGCATAAGAAAGTCTAAAATAGAAGCTTGATCTATGATTTGATGGGTTGTGCTCAGTGCACTTGATCGGATGGTGGTGATTAATACACATAATTCAAAGGTCTGTTTGCCTTGAAATTGATAGCTTTATGTATGATCTAATGGCTTGTGCTTTCTGCACCTAACCCAATGGTTTGGATTTGATGACTTAGAGTCCATTTATCCCATAAGTTTGTAGTCTTACCTTCACCCTTGGCCCACAAGGGTGTAGCTCACTAGTGATCGGACCGTGAACGCAGGCAGAGGTCTCAGGTTCGAATCCTCTCGGGGATGAATAAAATGGGATTTATGTCTGACATGGATTGCGTCAGAACTAATGGGTTGCACACTTGGTTTACCATACTCCTCTGTTAGGCCTCCATAGGTCAATGAGGGGTCAGGGAGAGGAAGTGTCACATAACCGGAATCCCAGTCCCATGAACCAAACGGATGCCAAAGACAACATGTGGAAGCATGAAATGTTTAGCATACATGAACAAATAACAAGAAGTATGCACCAACATAGTCTCAACATTCAACAATATATTATTAAGCAACATCGTTTAATTACAAGATTTCATTTACATAATTAAGTGTCACATTGTACAAGTCTTTCTCATGTACACTAGGGATTTTACAACAAGTACACCTAGCATAGCTCACCAAGCCCATCAACCTTCTAGCCATCTCTGAACCTAAAAACAAAATATGAGAAATGAGTCAACACACGAGGTGTTGAGTATGGGGTTGAAAGATACATATATATGTATAAGCTTTGCATAATTTGAAAAGATTCCAAGACTAAACGAATAAGAATAAACATGTTAACTATTTAACAAAAAGTGGAACCATATTTTATTTCATTTCACTCCATTATACCAACAATATCATGTATAAGGCCATTGATCATCTTCTCATCGGAAAGGTCCATAAGGGTGCTCAAGATTAGCTAACTCTTTTATATAAGAGGGACCTCAAGGTTATTTCCAAGAGCTAACCCTTTTTCAACAATTTTATAATGGAGTTATATATATATATATATATATATATATATATATATATATATGTGTGTGTGTGTGTGTGTGTGTGTGTATGTGTGTGTGTGTGTTCAAGTTATAAAATCGACGAGGCAAACATCGAGTAAGACATAGCAATATTACATGACAATATTTGAGCAAGTAAACAAACAAGCATACAAAATGTCTTTTCAAGAAAGAAAGTGATATTCATATAACTAGGTAAGGCCCATACCTGATTCAGAGATTTCATAACCTAACATATCCTTCATCATCTAGCCACATGCCAAACCTGATTAACAACAAGATTACATACATGCATTAGATTATCATCATTAACCCTAATTAGATGCATTTTAGGGTTTTGGCCAAGATAGGTTCCAAGTTTCTTATTAGTTCATTAAATGATTTATACTAATCTAGGGGTCATCATGATGATGTGGTTCCAATTTCATGCCATTTCGACATTCCATGCATTATATATGACCATTTCAAGGTTCAGGTCCCTTAAGCACATAACTAGGTCAAAAGACTCAAAAAAGGGCAACTAAGATTAAGTATAATTAACTAATAAGATCCAGGCATAAGGGATAGTTTAGATCAGTAAAAAAAGGACATAAGAGGCATAAGCAAAGTTGGGTAGATGTCCCTTGGGGTCTAGGTATCATTGTCCAAACTTGGTATCATCATCAACGTTCATTTTAACATCAACATAGTTCATGTATGCCATCAATATTCAACATGAGACTAAAGTGGGACATCCACATACAAGATATCTTAAGGTATATAACATATCTAATTTAGAAGATTAAAGAGAAGAGATTAAGATCTGTATCAAGATTGGGGCACTATGAAGACAATCGAGTAATGCAAAATCACATAAGGTAGCCACTAGGGTACTTAGGGCTATACCCACTAACATAGGTCAAGAGGAGATGAACCTAGGCATTAAGATCTCACAACATCACAAGCTTACTGATTTTAAGGATCTAATATGATTGGGTGCATCAAGAATGTTGAACTTAACATTTTTTTTAATTTGCGAGAGAACCACCCTGTGGGAGTGCCACTTTTGTGACCCCCCCCCCCCCGGTTAGGCGTAAACTCTCGGGGGCCCTACCCACACCATAAGGCGGGCCCCAAACTAGCAACATCATTGGTCGGCCAACGCTATGGGCGATTCATTTTGGAGGATAGTTGGGAGTCGAACCCGTGCCCCCTCGCAAGGGGCTTACCAGCCGCACCACCTGAGCTATTGAACTTAGCATTTGAAGCAAGGTATAACCAAAAATTCACATAAGGGATACATATGTACAACAAGGAGATATTTATGGTCAATATGGATGATTAGGACCCTCATATAGATCAAAGATGCACGAAAGATTCTGATTTCACAATTAGGTTGATGAATGATCATTAAAGGTTCAAGTTTTATCATATGGGTGCATTGAAAGTACTCAACATGGCTAAACCTAGTATTTTTAGGTAATTAGGAAAACTAACATTGGAATTAGAGTCTGGGACTAAGACCAAAGTGTAGATCTCATTGAGTAGATAAATTTTCATATATTATATGTGGGATTTGGCCAAAGAAAAATACAAAGTATTCATTTTTGAAGTTTATGCAAAAAAATCATTAGGGAGGAGAGGGATTTTACCTCAAAGTGGGGCCTCCCACGCATATTGGGCCTTTGGATTCTCCCTTCCTTGGCCCGTGACGACTCAGTCCAGCCGACGCGCTGGCATTCTCCATGTTCATGTGGATGCTCTATTCCCTGTGTGGAATAGGGCGTGAATAGGGGAGCTACCTCCCGCTTCCGATCTGCCATGGCACCCGAGATGCGCATAGGAGGGGCGACGTCGAGGTACCTGGTGGCGTTGGGTGGTGCTGGAGATAAACTAAGAGGCCTGTGGGATTCCCTCGGCTCCAGGCACCTATTTGGTTGATGTCCCTGCCTCACAGGGTCGTGCCACGGTGGGGACGAGATATGTCCATGGGACCACGACTGTTGCACCTGAGCAACATAGCCAGTGAGGGAGCCAAGGGAGAAGGGCTCAGAGGTGAGGGGAGCACGAGGGGTAGAAGATGAATGGGAGAGGTGGCACTAGGACTACCTTCCGGACTTCAAAGTTACTGCTTTGTCCCCCTCTTACAGAACAAGATTCAAAGAAGAAGAAGAAAGGGAGGGGGAAGAGGGCTGACGACTGGAGCAAAAGAGGGAAAAGAAGACGGGGCAAACCAAGGGGGTTTAAAAAGAAGCAGTCGTCTAGGGTTCTCAACTCCCTCTGATACTCGATTTGGAGAGGAAAAAGAGGAGCAACCCCTGCCTGGCGATGGTTTCCCGAAAGGTAAAGGGGGTCAGCAAGGCACAAGGGTAAAGCATGGGCCACGTGCCAAGATAGGCCCATTAAGGCCGAAACTCAC
Organism: Alisma plantago-aquatica; assembly: GCA_963693085.1. Taxonomy (NCBI): domain Eukaryota; kingdom Viridiplantae; phylum Streptophyta; class Magnoliopsida; order Alismatales; family Alismataceae; genus Alisma; species Alisma plantago-aquatica. The sequence continues at coordinate 686,147,411 of OY856409.1, forward strand.
AAAAGTAATTAAAACATGTACAATTTGGGTCAATTTTCAAATACCCATATATTGGGCTAGGATGGTCCAAATGAGGTAATTTTTGTACCGTTGGGAAGATAAATGAACACACTATATTTTGAAGCATATTATTGAGCAATGTGATCATACTAACCAGGTTCAAGGTTATTTACAAAGTATTGTATACTAGGTTATTGTATGATTTTGTGTATTGTATGATTTTGTGTTAGGTCTAGCATACGTGAGTGACTCATTGGACATATAACAAGTTTTAAACTAGGCAAGATTATTTCCATACATCATGCATCATCCCGAGAAGAAACATTATAATCAACATCGAGCTTTCATAATTATATTACTTGTATATCAAAGGATCTCCACAAGCTTAAGCTACTCAAGCTAAGGCCTATCTATGTCCAAAAAGACATGCTAACCACGACCGTCTACCCATAACAAACTTTTCTACCCATCTTTCAAGAAATAAGGATAACCACTAGATTCCTTTATATATAACTACTAACCCGAGTATGAGGCTCATCATGGATATCACACATCATGTAAATCATATTAGGGTCTTGGGACATCTCCCTCACCTATATAGAAAGCATCAAATTTTCAATTTCCTCTTTCTCTGGGGTTAGATATTTTCATTGGACATCTAGGGTTCAACACTTTCAAGGAAACCACCCACTAGGTCACTCAACTCATATACTCATAAGTAGTCTAGATAGGGACTCATAATCATGTATTCCATTGTGCATATTTTTTAACATTTCACATAATTTTAGAGTTTAGGTACTCTGACCTTCTCCCATGACGGGTCGACTCACATCAATAAGTCACCCTTTTTGTACGTCCCATGCTAGAGGTCCGCCTTTGTAAAGGGATTGAGGCCCATGTTGGTCTCAAACTATATGACACCTATCATATATCAACATGTACAAGACTAGGCACAAGCAAGCATGCCAACCCACTAGCTATGTTTAGCACATCAACCAAAACATATGTATCATACAAGGTGCTAGGTTTAGTTAGGGTTGCATGTTCAAACTCATTTCATATTTTTCAACCTACTTGACCTTCTCAAGGACAAACTTGGGTTTTATCAACATCAATATCATCAAGATATCATCATTATCATCATTTATCATCATATTAGGTTATCTAGGCTACTCACTAACCTAATCTTTATCATGGCTCTAAACAACTATAGAGACTATTACTATCATCTAAACTCTCTCACCTAGACTTGATGTTACATCTCTTTCTCTTAGGTTACATGGACGCTCGTTGCCTTTCTGGGTGTGGTAACATTTTTCATATGTACATATAATAATACTTGAAATATGTTTTCTCCAACATTTAAACAGGCGATGAAAACCACCATACTCCATTCGAGTAAAACCAAAATGAGTTACCACACTCATTAGGCATTCTAGTACCACGACACTAAGAGAACTAGCAAGAACATGGTGCACACCTATGTAGACATCCTAAGCACATGTCGTGAACATATGTCTAGGAAGGTAAAGTGCACAAGTCTACACCTAGTTCTAAACATCTAGGTTCTAACCTAGAGGCTAAGTCAACCTAGTCCACAAGGACATTTCATTAAGTTTCTAGGGTTGAGATGTGAGTTTAGTTTGTGTTTCATGTGAGCAATGTTTGGTGTAGTTATTGTTCATGCTTTGATACCATCTGTCATGGAACTAGAATCCCAGTCCCATGAACCAAATGAATACCAAAGACAACATGCAGAAGCATGAAAGGCTTAGCATTCATGAACAAATAATAAGAAGTATGCACCAACATAATCTCAACATTCAATAATATATTATTAAGTAACATCCTTTACGTTATAAGATTTCATTTTACATAATGAAGTGTCACATTCTACAAGTCTTTCTCATGTACACTAGGGATCTTACAAGTACACCTAGCATAGCTCACCAAGCCCATCAACCTTCTAGCCATCTCTGAACCTAAAAACAAAATATGAGAAATGGGTCAACACATGAGGTGTTGAGTATGGGGCATATATATATATATATATATATATATATATATATATATATATATATATATATATATATATATATATATATATATATATAGAGAGAGAGAGAGAGAGAGAGAGAGAGAGAGAGTCCGACTAGAATACACTCAAGTAGTTTTTCATGATGCAATATTTTTTTTCAAAAATATAATCCATTAATCTTTTTAATCATATTTTGAATAACTCATATAAAAAATTTGATCACATTTGGACATTTATAGATCATGTTATAAATACCACAAAAATTGTGCATTTCAAATTAGTTTCGTGCGTCGATTTGTTGCCCTTGGATGAGTGACTTACACTCATCCAAATGGGCTCAAAATTTGTATGTAGCCCAATTATAGTATGAAAATGAAGATCAATGGCTTATATATTGCAAAAAATAGTCTTGATATGCAAATACATTTGAATGTATCTGTGCGATCTGTACACTCAAGTGTATTCTAGCCTGACTCTCTCTCTCTCTCTCTATATATATATATATAAATCTTTGCATAATTTTAAAAGATTTCAAGACTAAAAACAAGAATAAACATGTTAACTGTTTAATAAAAAGCGAATCCATATTTTATGTCATTTCACTCCATTATACCAACAATATCAAGTATGTATAAGGCCTTTGACCATCTTCCTGTCGGAAGGGTATGTAAGGGTGCTCGAGATTAGCTAACCCTTTTATACGAGAGGGACCTCAAGGCCATTGCCAAGAGCTAACCCTTTTTCAATGATTTTATAATAGAGTTATATATATATATATATATATATATATATATATATATATATATATGTGTGTGTGTGTGTGTGTGTGTGTGTGTGTGTGTGTGTGTGTGTGTGTTTGTGTGTGTGTGTTCAAGTTATAAAACAGATGAGGCAAACATCGAATAAGACATAGCAATACTACATGGCAATATTTGAGCAAGTAAACAAACAAGCATACAATACATGTCTTTTCAAGCAAGAAAGCAATATTCATATAACTAAATAAGGCCCATACTTGATTCAAAGATTTCATAACCAAACATATCCTTCATGATCTATCCACATGCCAAACGTGATTAACAACAAGATTACATACATGCATTAGATTCTCATCATTAACCCTAATTAGATGCATTTCAGGGTTTTGGCCAAGATAGGTTCCAAGTTGCTTATTAGTTCATTAAATGATCTTATACCGATCTAGGGGTCGTCATGATGGTGTGGTTCCAGTTTCATACCATTCCGACATTCCATGCATTATATATGACCATTTCAAGGTTCAGGTCCCTTAAGTACATAACTAGGTCAAAAGACTCAGAAAAGGGAAACTATGATCAAGTATCATCAACTAATAAGATCCATGCATAAGGGATAGTCTATATTAGCAAGAAAAGGACATAAGAGGCATAAAAAAAGTTGGGTAGATGTCCCTTGGAGTCTAGGTATCATTGTCCAAACTGGGTATCATCATCAACATTCATTTTAACATCAACATAGTTCATGTATGCCATCAATATTCAACATGAGACTAAAGTGGGACATCCACATACAAGATATTATAAGGTATAAAACATATCTAATTTAGAAGATTAAAGAGAAGAGATTAAGATCCATATCAAGATCGGGGCACTATGAAGACAATCGAGTAATGCAAAATCACATAAGGTAGCCACTAGGGTACTTAGGGCTATACCCACTGACATAGGTTAAGAGGAGATGAACCTAGGCATTAAGATCTCACAACATCACAAGCTTACTGATTTTAAGGATCTAATACGATGGGGTGCATCAAGAATGTCGAACTTAGCATTTGAAGCAAGGTATAACCAAAAATTCACATCAGGGATACATATGTACAACAAGGAGCTATTTATGGGCAATAGGGATGATTAGGACCCTCATATAGATCAAATATGCACTAAAGATTCTGATTTCATGATTAGGTTGGTGAATGATCATTAAAGGTTTAAGTTTTATCACACGTGTGCATTGAAAGTACTCAACATGGCTAAACCTAGTATTTTTAGGTAATTAGGAAAACTAACATTAGAATTAGAGTCTGGGACCAAGACCAAAGTGTAGATCTCATCGAGTAGATAAATTTTCATATATTATATGTAGGATTTGGAAAAGAAAAATACAAAGTATTCATTTTTGAAGTTTATGCAAAAACCATTGGGGAGGAGAGGGATTTTACCTCAAAGTGGGGCCTCCCACGCATATTGGCCTTTAGATTCTCCCTTCCTCAGTCCCGTGATGACCCGATCCAGACGACGGACTGGCATTCTCCCTGTTCATGTGGATGCTCTGTTCCCTGTGTGGAACAGGGCACGAACAGGGGAGCTACCTCCCGCTTTTGATCTGCCATGGTACCTGAGATGCGCATAGGAGGGGCGACGTCGAGGAACCTGATAGCGTTGGGTGGCGTCGTAGATGAACCAAGAGGCCTGTGGGATTCCCTCGGCTCCAGGCACATATATGGTTGTTGTCCCACCCTCATAGGGCCACGCCATGATGGGGTTGAGATCTGTCCATGGGACCATGACTATTGCACCTGTGCAGCATAGCCAGTGAGGGATCCAAGGGAGAAGGTCTCGGAGATGAGGGAAGCATGAGGGGTAGAAGATGAATGGGAGAGGTGGCACTACGACTACCTTCCAGACTTGAAAGTTACTGCTTCATCCCCCTATTACAGAACAAAAAATGAAGAAGAAGAATAAAGGGAGGGGGAAGAGGGCTGACGGATGGAGCAAAAGAGGGAAAAGAAGACGGGGCAAACCAAGGGGGTTTAAAAAGAAGCAGCCATCTAGGGTTCTCAACTCCCTCTGATACTCGATTTGGAGAGGAAAAAGAGGAGCAACCCCTGCCTGTCGATGGTTTACCGAAAGGGAAAGGGGGTCAGTGAGGCATAAGGGTAAAGCATGGGTCGTTTTCCTGGCTAGGCCCGTTAAGGCCGAAACTCACAGAAGTAATTAGAACATGTACATATTGGGTCAATTTTCAAATACCCATATATTGGGCTAGGATGGTCCAAACGAGGTAATTTTTGCACCATTGGAAAGATAAATGAACATTCTATATTTTGAAACATATTATAGAGCAAGTTGATCATACTAATCAGGTTCACGATTATTTACAAAGTAGTGAATCATCAAATAGTGAAATTTAGATCAAGAGAGCAAATCAAATGTACACGTTGTGAAATTGATCATTGTCGTGGCCAAATTAGAAAATCTCAACTATCCAATTATGAAATTGACATCAAATTGAGTAATGGGCCACTTTATGAGAGAGGAACATATCACTTGAGGATAGAGATCTGATTGTTATGTTTTATGCAACCTTAATTCAATGGTGGCAATTCATATAGACGATTTAATGGTTTTAATTGCCTTGAAACTAATGGTCTAATATGTGGTCTATGATTTGATGGGTTGTGCTCAGTGCACTTGATCTGATGGTGATGATTAATACACATAATTCAAAGGTCTGTTTGCCTTGAAACTGATAGCTTTATGTTTGATCTAATGGCTTGTGCTTGTTGCACCTAACAAAATGGTTTGGATTTGACGACTTAGAGTCCATTTATCACATAAGTTTGTAGTCTTACCTTCACCCTCGGCTCGTAAGGGTGTAGCTCACTCGTGACCGGACCGTGAATGCAGGCAGAGGTCTCAAGTTTGAATCCTCACTAGGACGAATAAAATGTGATTTATGTCCGACATGGATTGCACCAGAACTAATGGGTTGCACACTTGGTTTACCATACTCCTCGTGTGTCGGGCCTCCACAGGTCAATGAGGGGTCAGGGAGAGGAAGTCTCCTTGATGACTCTTTTTTTACCTTCGCCCTCATATAAATATGAACCTAAGGTTGTTGTAAAATGTTGATTTGTAAAGTTAAGCTCAACTTGCGTTGTTAACTCTGACCCTAGTACAACTAAATCATGATGGTTAATTATACCTAGTTTCTATGCATATTGTTATGATAAAGGTATGAACTTAATTCTAAGATAATCTTCCTATGTTATCATGTGGACATCTTTTAGTTCCTTATTTAAATTTGATGTTAAACATATGTATCACAAATACGATGATGGTTTGTTGAGCCTTTTGAAAGGAATTGAAAGATAATGATGTTCTTGCATGAGATAATGTGATGGCCTTAATGACCTTTGGGTATGGTTGAAACCTAAAAGAGGTGTGATTCTCTTCATGATGTGATAAGGGTTGGTACCCGGGGATAATGTGATAAGGATTTATATCCTGTGTTGGTGTGACGACAAGTAGAGTCTCATGAATGGTAATAAAATAGTACCTTGTGATGTTGAAATAAGGATTATGCCTCATACATTTTATATCTTCTGAATTTGATATATATTAATGCTTTCTAGAAATGAATCAGGTTTTTTTTGTCCACTTGTTTGATTCAACCTTATTTCACCCAACATGCAATAATTAATCCAACTGAAACCCTAATCATGTAGTGCCCTATATCATAGATCCAGTCCAGTGTCAGGACTTGCTGGATGGTGAAATAAGTATTCCTTTAGTGGAAGCTCAGAGTCGTATACTGTTGTGTATATGCAAATCCAGGAGTACAGTTGCGGTCATATATCAGAAGGAGAACGACTACGATCGTATCTCAAATATTATATATGTGATATTTTTTAAGATGGTTGCAGTCATACCTCAGCAGGAAAAATGACTGTGGTCATATCTCAGTTTCACTAGTGACGTGACCTATATACCAAGGTCATACTAGGTTACTTTGCAGCTTGACTCATATGTCACTGCAGAGGACTCATACTGACTGAGGGAGGATGAGATCTTAGGATTCTAGTCATCCTAGATCTTGTACGGAACTGATTCTGACTTAGCAGTGGTCAGTTGGAGTTTGAGTTGTATACCTCAAACTCACCATGGCTTAATGAAATATTAAACAGTCATGTAGCATATCTGTTAGGATTGAACACACTTCATATTGGATGATAACCCCTATTTGCTCTTTTCACATATATATGATGTATAGTGATGTAAGTATCCATGCTTCTGTTGTTAGAAATACTGCTACTATTAATTATATTTATGATGAAAGTTATCTCATGCCGTTAGCTATGCTTATACCGCTAGACATGCCTATGTAGTTAGATATGCTTATACTGCTAATCATTCTTATGTTGGTAGTAGTGCTTATGTTGTTAACTCTACTTAAGATGTAGACATGATTATCCTGTTAGACATGATATTCTATTAGACATGCTCACATCTTTAGCTTTTCTCATCCAATTGGATATGCTTATGTTGTTAGATATAGTATATTGTTAGATATGTTTATGCTATTAGTTTTGTTCATGATTGTAGTTATGCTATATAGTTAGACATGATCCTATCATTCAATTATGCTCATATTGTTATCGATATTTATGATGCTAGTTAGGCTCATGATGATGGTTATGCTCATAGTAATAGCTACATCTAGTAATTGATAATAATGCTAGCTTCTAAGACTCTAATTAAAAATTGCTCCTAACAAAGTCCTTATAACTAATAATTCCATCATGTTGCTTTATCTATCTATATGTTTAATCGAATTAATCTATTTAACATGTTTAGTTACATAATCTGTTGTAATCAATAAGCATTGTTGAGAGTTATATCTCTTGCTGGGACTTGGGTCTCACCTATGGGTCGCCGCAATCTTTTTAGGTGATCGTCAGTAGCAGTAGCAAACCTGTGGTAGTAAGGAGGAGTTGATGTGATGGAACACAAAAGGAGTTGATTAAATATCTAGCATGTCCTAGAGTTATCCTTGTACTCTTAGGTCCGGGCGGGAATGTTGTGTATATAGTGTTTTATCTACTCAAGCTTTCATAGTATTCTGGTGTTGTACATGTAAAGGATATCTCATGTGTATATGTAGTGCCTGAGGCCACAAAGTCAAAGTAAGAAATTTTTGGTATGATTTATGAAATAATATGGGACGTTGGGCTTTTATGCAAATGTTGATGAGTAAGATTCTGAAAATTAAATTGGTTTTAATTATCCCTCTTTTAAGATATGTATTTTATTAGCGATTGATCGTGTTTGAGTTTTGAGTAATCCCGCTCTGTGTGATGGGTTGTCACAAGGTTGGAGCTACCTAAAGACTATATGGTATGTGATGTGAGGTCTAATACCCTCATTTCCACCCTCCATTACTATTTTTGTCCCCCAATTTCCCTAAGAACTTCTATCCTAGAAACCTATACTTGCTACATCGTAGCTGAATTCCACCTAAACCCTAATACAAATGAGCCTTACAAGGTTGGATAAGGGTGATAGGGAGTAGTTTCCCTATGCACACCTTATTCCTTCCATGGCCAATTAGTAGCTTGGGACAATTCTTCAGCATCTAACTTCTTGTTTGGTTTGATAATCTAAATGAATGAGTAGTGATTGCAGATAATGTACCCCCAACCTAGGTGACAAACACATTAACCCAAATAGCCTACACTTCCCTTAATTGATGGAAACCCTAATTCTTCTCTTGTTTAGAAAGTGCTTATTTGTTTAGCTTCATTACTTACTTAAATATTAGTCTCTTGCATTGTTAATGGTAGTTAGATCTTGCTAGGGTAGTTATTTTTACTTTGTGATTCTTTTTCTTATTTTAGCTAGTGAATTACTAATGTATTCCTTAACTGATCTAGTTGGTCAATGCCTAGTTTCATGTCTCTTTTGCCTAGTTTAAGTAGTTGCCTTCTCTGAATTGATAATTAGGATTGTTTTGTTAGTGTAGTGCTAGTATTTGCTATCTCTCGCCTATCTTAGTCTAATTGCCTCTTTTCTTTCTTAGATTCCATTCTCTATTAACTAGACCTAAATTGTCTAGGGTTAAAGTAGGTTTACCATCAATATTTCTTGCTTGACCACCTAGTACAACTCAAAACCCAAAGTCAAACCCTTGAACTCTAGACTCCACGGTAGGAACCTAAACACATAGAACAAAATCTAGTGTCCCCTATACCCCTTGGTTTTGACCTCAACCTACCATTCTCTATATTACTCCTGATCTTGTACACTTGCGAATTTGTTTAGAAGTGTGTCCAAATCGGGTTTATAAATATTTGAAAGACCCTGACCCTGTTGTGTACCCAAGGCACATCCAACCAAGACAATTGGTTGGGTGTACTGTGGACACGTCACGAGATTGAATCATATGATGAATAGAACTCAATTAAGACAAGAAGGAAGATAAGAGGTAAAATTTAGAAGTCAAGTCTTCCATTTTAGGGTCTAGTATCCCACCTTCTAGCCCCTGAGTAGTGTTTCCCTATCCCTATAGATTGTTGGTTGTCCAATTGGAGTGGCTGCTGGTGGGCCTCAGTTGATTGCCAAAGGAAAGCAAATTTTAAATATTACTTGTCTCAACTCGTCAATCACCCGCAAGTATACGAGATCAATTGTACGTGAGGTCAAACCACAAGGAGCTAGGTTAGCCAGGGGCATAATTGCTAACTTTCAACAATCTAAGTCGGTTTCAATTAAAAGATTGGTTGGATCAAATCAATTTAAAATTTAAATAAGAAAATTAAGAACACTAATCACTTGTAGAATGATTAAAGGTCAGATCAAAAGAATCTTGGGTATGTGATTTCACTTCTACATCATAACTCAAATAAAAAATCATGATTTCACTTATATTGGTCAATCTTCATAGGGTAGGTTGTTTTCATCTAATGCATTTCCCAATGTTAAAAGATAGTGTTAATCATGTATAACATTCCCATGCATATACACAATTTCAGACTGCAACCTATAATCCCTCAATATGATCCTAGCCACTTCCATGATCAAAGACATGTTGTCAGAACGATTATTCCCTACCTCTTAATGGATCTTTCCAGAAATAATAAAAGGCATAAACATGTAAATATGGTGGCCAACCATGCATACAAGAAGATAAACACCAAAACTCATTTCGAAACAGAAGACTAACCAATACTAAAGCATGAAATTCGGATCACAAGAGTTATGACATGGGAGCTACTCTTCCATCTCCAAGAAAATGAGTTTACTCACTCATGGAGAGGAAATACATGCATAAATGATGTGCAAATGAAAGAAACATGAGTAGAGAGAGATGAATAACAAATAGATTTGTAGGAATGAAGAACATATGAGATCTCCGGCCAAAAGGTGGAGATCCTTCTCTGAAAACGCTCCTTGCTGCAACAACCTCCTCTCTACAACTTTGTGAAGGATAAGAGAAGAGAAAACGAGTCGAGAACGGGTTCTCTCTTGAGAAACCCTAGCTTTCTCTCCTAAGTCACCTCTCCAAAGCTCTTCTCTTGTCTCTGGCTTCTAATTGCTCCAAATGGTATGTGGTTCGCTTCCCAAGGGAAGTGGCTCTTCATATCTCACGAAAATGAGCAATTGCTCTCTTAAAAGTTTGTAGAAAATAAACATGATACACCACGTTTGCAAGTCACACTCTGAAAATGCGAAAAGGTCAAATTTTTGTATTTTTCTTTCATTGTGAACGGAACGTGATGTACCTGCAGTTCAAATCATGACATGAGTAATCTCAACAAGAAACAAACATCTTAGCATGAATTGGAGTAGAAATGTGGCTAAATTGAGTGAAATGTGCAACGAAAATAGCATGAAAGTATGATATGATTTGTGCACATCAGCCTCTTTGAGGTGGTTCGATGCATGCTCCACTTGATGGTCCCACAACGAGCGACCTATTGGCCTCGTCCTTGATGCCCCCCTCAAGAGGGTTCCACTTGTCATCCCTCTTTCTACATGTACATGGAGGAGTTCAACCTTCCCGATGCCATGCCCCTTGTTGCTCATCAACGTGTGATTTGTGCTTAGGGGCAAAGGCTATCCAGATCATGCTTCTATAGTTAGCGGTGGTTGCAAGTTCCTCCCCATCCCTTTAGACAAGCACAGTGATGAACTTCAGTGGGTTTGTGATGCTGTCCCATGGTGGCTAGGGTTTTGGGCACAGTTGGTGTTCCAAATCCTAGCCCCACTTCATGTCCGCATATGCTCGGGCATTGCCCTAACCATACTCACGTGGGAATCTGGGTGAGTGCTTGGAGAGAGAGAGTTGAATGATAGAGAGACAAGACTATGTGTGAGGGAGCGTGTATAAGAGAGAGAATATACAATGCATGAAAGAGAGAGAGAGAGAGTCTAAGAGCTTATTTGAGAGAGGAGAGGTTCCATGAGAGAGAGTATGATTTTTGAAACAGTTTGCACACAATGAGATACGCCATGATGAATATCATCTCTCCCGATGGTTCCTTAAAAAGGTCACAATTTTTATCAAAAGATATGAATTTTTTATTAAGAGAATGATAATTGAATACATTGGGGTTTGATAAATGAATATTATATCTAAGTATAATCCATTTAGGCAATTTATTAAAAAAAGCTTATAAAAAGCTCCATTATAAAAAATTTGCGCTCAAGTCTAGAGAAAGATATCTTTTATCTAACCTCAAACTGTCGAAAATGAGTAAAATGAACGGATTAAATAGGTAAAAAAATATAATAAATCGATGAACTCCAATATTAGCCAAGTGTAGATTTGGCAATGAATGACAAATCAGGGAATGTCAACACCATGCAAAAAAATCTCAAAATTAAGATCTATTCCCCCTTTCATGACAAATATAAATGTATTGGCATATTTTACATACTGAAATATATCTAGCAAAATAAATAATTTCTTGCTGAATAATTTCAAACATACAATATATAATCTAACTCAAAATTACTGTTCTTTTGACAATAAAACTTCAATGGGAAGGAAGGCAAGGGTGTTTTACAAATTAGTTCACGTTCAATCGGTCAAATTCAAAAAGTTCTTATTCTGTTACTTCAACCGGCTTCTTCCGTCCAGCAGTCTCGCCTCCTCCAATCCCCATTCAGCCATATTCCGTCTCTCTCTCTCTCTCCTCTTCCTGCCCCCCCCTACTCCGCCCCCTCCCCGGATCTCTCCGCTTCTCCCCTTCCAAACCCCAAACCCTAACCCCGAAGTCTTCCTCAAAGATGCCACCTTTATCTCACACCTTGCCCTTCTTGACTTTACTCACCCTATTCCTTTCCTTTGCCGTATCGACTGCTGCGGCGCCAGTGGAGGATGGAAACAGTACCACCATCTACGACGTGCTTCGCGCGAACGGACTTCCGCCGGGCCTCATACCGAAAGGGGTCCAGGATTTCCGGATAACCGAAGACGGCGAATTCGAGGTGCGACTCGAGTCATCTTGCAATGCCAAATTCGAAGGGGAGGTACACTACGAAGCTAACGTGTCCGGGTCAATTACTTACGGCCGGATCGGGGAGCTTAAAGGTGTGTCCGCACAGGAGCTTTTTCTATGGTTTCCCATCAAGGGCATCCGCGTTGATATCCCTAGCTCCGGACTCATCTACCTGGACGTTGGGGTCGTGCGGAAGCAACTCTCGCTCTCGCTCTTTGACGCCCCCCCAGACTGCTACGCTGAAGGGGATGCCGCTCGTCTGCCCAAAGCGGAAGGCGTCCTTTCCGAGGTACTATGGCTACCCTGATATGCTGGATTTACTGTCTGGATATGTGATGTTTTGTTTCGCTGTTGGGGGTATTTTGTGCGAGTACATGAAAAATTTGAGATCTTTCGTTTTCGTAGCTGGGCGAGTCTTTGATCCTCAGTAAGTAGGCTTCGTCGGTAGGCTATGTAGGCCGTCTTTTGTTCTGTGGAGCTCTGTACTTCGGCTGATCACTAATGATAAGCGTGGGTTAGGAAAATAAAGCACTCTCTTATATCTGTTACTTGATTTTCATTTAATACTAATCATCTTACACTACTTGCGTGTTGGTTTGCAATTCATCTCTTTCAAACTTTCCTCGTCGTCGAGCAGCCTAAGTCTTCTGGATTTCGTTTAATGGAGTGGAAATGGTCCCTTAATCGATATGTTGTTTCCTTCCATGCTTGTACTTGTGGCTGCAAACTTAATTGAATCTGTATTGGTGTTCAAGAATAGAGTGTAATGATCTTGAACACTTCTCTGTTTAATTCTTTTAGATTTGTAATCTCTGATTAAAAAGAGAACGCCATTCAAAACAATATCGGTTGAATCAATACTCATGAATTTGATAATATTATCACATAAACCTTCGTAGATAATCCTTGAATGTTCAATTAAGTTGAATATGGACACGCTTGATTGCCTTCTTTCACTTGTATTAAACGAAAATTAGATTGGAGTGATAAGAAATTATATCAACCTATCTTCTCTATTTTTTTTTGGGGGGGGTGTTCAAACAGTATTTGCAAAGATTTGATTTTTGGAAACATGGCTTGCTAAGCTAGGATTTGGAGATGAACTAACCACACTCATTAACAATGATTTTTATTTATCAATTGTCAGTCCTGAGGAAATGACTGATAAGTCATCATCCTACCAATGTTAAAGTTTCTGATTTAGACAAGACAGAGGGAATGTTTGTTCAGAGTGCTATTACTAAATTCATTGGGTGATGTAAGATTTCCCTCAACTACTAGATGTGATCTGATTGTTTATTGTTAGGGCTGATGTGATAATACCGACTTCTAGTGAATTACAATTTCTTCAACATGCCATTGGTGCAACTTATCTAAGTGTTCAAGTTGTTGGCTGATTCTGCCGTAATCAAAAAGTTAGTTTGAGTAGCATCGATCTTTTTATGAAATTCATGATTTATGTAGATCCTTTTAGAAATGCATTTAGTAAATCTTGATAACACGTAGCCAGCTAAAATAAAAAGAAAATGCTTGTTTTATACTAGCTGTTAACTTGACAAAAAAATTGCATATCCGATCAAATGTAAACACCTGACATCAAAATTAGAACCCTCTAGATTTTCTTATCTCTTTCCTGATTAATTATCTTCTTTCCCGCTTGATTTAACTGCATACACCTATTAAATTGTTGTTTACAACTTTTACTCAAGTGGATCTTTAGTGAGATATGGATGCCGTTGAATTTCTCTTGAAAATACTCTTCAACGTGGTCCATACAACATTGAATTAATGGTCATCCCCCATCAAAATATGCAGCATCACTTCAAATCTCAATCCTTATCTCTCTCTTACCCTAACCACCTCAACTCATCTTTTCTCTCTCATCCTAGCCATTTACATCTTCTCTTTTTCATGGTAGGCACTATCCCTCCCTCTTGTTCCTACTTCTAACTTTTAATGGGACGTGGATATCATTACATGGTGTGTGTGCAAGTAACAAAAAGTTATGCTATAGAAACAATGAAACGTTAGACCATTCTGCAAACATTGACAAGTTTTAATATGGACATATGACAAGCTAATACTGATGCTCAACGGAGTAACAATGATATATCCACGAATTGTTGTAATTTGTCTTGATTCAAGTTTAAATTGGAGTGTGAACACCATCAATCATTGCGTATAAGTCATAACTTACAACACTGGAAAGAAATAATTGTCCTAGATTGCTTATTAAGGTAATTAAATGGAGAAACGATTTGTAAATTTTGTACTTTCTATGGTTATCGTGAAACATTTCATGGCTCCTAAGTTAAGAGGGTGGTTTAAAGTTAGGATAATGTGTTTTGATGTGTTTGGCGACTTGTGCCTTGGCTAGAAGTTGATCAGTCAAAGTCATTGCATGCGTGATTTGATAATGTCACTAAAAGCCTTTCAAAAAGATTAATCTGTGTTAGGGCCCATCTCTAAAGACCGATCTAGATTTGACCTAGCTCATTTGCATTTATTTTCAATTATGTATCAGTATTGTTGGGAGACTTTGTACTTTCAGAGCCCAATTTAGTCTATGTGTGTGAGCTTAGACTAGAACTCTAGTGAATATAATTATATTATTTTGAAAAGAATAATTTTGAAATATCTAACACATTATACCATTTATATTCTTTGATTTTAAATTTATAAACGCATCACCGAATTATGAGATGTATATCTTATTCTTAGACAATTTTCTGTCTCCCATGTATTTATTCCAATATGTTATCTTTTTATTATCTATTACACAAAGATATGCCGGTGAAGTTCCTTGTTGTCGAGTTAGTATCTCATCATGCAAGAGTTATGCCAACCTCGACATGGTTGGGATTGAATCTTAGATGATGATGTTGATGATGATTCAATCATGATCACAAAATCATGTTGACATATGCGCCTGTTTGATTTTGAGTAGTAGATGGGTATTTACAAACTCGTATGTATGTAAATCCTAAAGTCTATGCCTGATTAGTATGTTAGGTACTAACTTTTCCTTACCGACAATCAATACAATACCTTTTAAAATTTTCTTCTTCTGATGGCCTGTATTGTTTCCAAACAGAGCTGAGCAGAAAATCAAACTTGATCACCAGAACAAACTGTACTTGACTAGACCATCCAATTCAGTTTTAGATAGTGTGGTCAAGCTTAGTAAAACGTCTTCACACCAATTGTAAACCTTCAAATTATAATCTGAATGACCAGTTAACCAATTAGAGTGACTGGCCATGGAAAAGATCTCTATAGGTAGTGATAATACTGATAATACACACACACACACACACATATATATATGTGTGTGTGTGTGTGTGTGTGTGATATATATATATATATAGTCAGGCTAGAATACACTCGAGTGTATCCGGAGCGGAATACACTCAAGTAGTTTTTCATCATGCAATATTTTTTTAAAAATCTAATCCGTTGATCTTCTTAAACATCTTGTGAACAACTAATACACAAAGTTTGAGCATATTTGGATATGTATAGCTAATGCTATGAAGACCGCAAAAATTATGCATTTCAAATTAGTTTCGCGCGTCGATTTTGTTGCCCTTGGATGAGTGACTTACACTCATCCAAATGGGCTCAAAATTTGTATGTAGCCTAGTTATAGTATGACAGTGAAGATCAACGGTTTAAATTTTGCAAAAAATAGTCTTGATATGCAAACACACTTGAGTGTATTCGTGCGATCCGTACACTCGAGTGTATTCTAGCCTGACTCTCTTCAGGTGTATTTCTTTTGCTTCTAGATGGGTGGCCTATAAATGTCCAAATGAGCTCAAATTTTCTATGTAAACGATTCCTACATTATTTAAAAGGTACAATTTAGATTTAAAAAAATGATTAGATAATGCAAAACAACTTGAGTGTATAACTTCACTAGTAAACTCGAGTGTATCGTGTCATTGGTACACTCGAATGCATTCTACCTTGACTCTCTCCCCCGGTCTCTCAATCATTATAGATATATCTATATAATTATATATATAATGATTTGTTGATATACTACTAAAACAAAAAAATGTCATTGTAATTCTAGTTATATATAGTAAACTCGGTTTAATTTAAATGAAAATTGGAGATGAAAGAAAGAATTGAGAATTATGCTTTTTGATTTTTTTTTGGTCGGTCCAAAAGCGTGTTACCGTATTACCAAAACTTTGGGCACAAAGTACCCCATTACAACACGAACATAAAACCTTGATACCAACAGGCTGGTAAACAAGGCCAAAACTAGGGTACAACAGAACTTGCGCCCCCATAACAACCTGGATGTCAGAACACCCACAAAGAAAACAAACAAAGACAAACTCTGTCTGAAGGTTAAGCTACATACAGTAGCCTCCTATCTAGGAAAAGGAGAAAGGTACCCAACCACACTAGAACAAAGAGAAAACAGAATATAACCAAAGAGATCATCCAAAGCTACACAGACCGCCACTTAGCAATAAAACCAACATCTGAAAGAATGACGACATGGGCAGCCGAATAAAGGCTTCAACACTTCTGGATATCTCAAGAGCAACATAGATGGCTAGATCACGCCTATAAACCAGACCTTAGGGCATCCAGCATGCAAAAGAACACACCAAAGGGCCTTCCTCGCTGGAATCATCAATCCAAGCAGCCTCAACAGACCAACCATGCACACACTAGCAATACGCCCATTAACTGAAATTGTGCGGAATAGAGAGCCAGTAAGAATCTACAGAGAGCTTTAAAGTCAACGTCTAGGGCCCAATGGTCAATCCATTATACATATCAGAGGCCAAACATCAAGAAAGAAACAGAAGCAGCTGGGAGACCCGCTTCCCTTCTCTTCCTTGCTCCACCAGATGTGACTGCCCTCGTGGAGAGGAGCAGAACACATCCTTTAACTTTGCTCTTGCCCATAGGGACAACCATCGAACACCTTGCGGACGGTCTGCGAACAAGCCACTCAAACACCTTAAGGTGCTCCTGAACGCATCGGCAGAGGGGGCCAAAGAGGAGGAGAAGATGTGTTCTGCCTTCCCTTGAACCCCCACCACCAGAAGCGCCAGAAATCAAGGAGACAATCCATCGAACGGTATGAGGGTGAGACACCTTCTCCGCAGTGGACATAGGGCAGACATGTTCTCAGCAGGGAGGACGCCGCCAACCAGGGAGCACCACCGCCGGACAGGAGACGCCCAAATCGGCCAGCAAGCTCGGCTACCGCAAGGATCTCCGAAGCAAGCCGGATGATCTAGTGGAGGCGTCGTAGCACGAGACAGGGGTCAGACACCTTCTCCTGAACACATCAGCGTCGGACATAGGGCAGAAACCTTCTCAGTAGGGAGGACGCCGCCAACCAGGGAGCACCGCCGCCGGACAGGAGACGCCCAAACCGCCAGCAAGCTTGGCTACCTCAAGGATCTCCGAAGCAAGTGGGACGACGTCGTGGAGGCGTCGTAGCTCAGGAGGAAACCAGGAAACTAGCTCGGGGTAAGGAGAGACATGGGTCAGAGAGGGAATTCGAGGCTCCCTAACTACACCTGCAACGAGTCGCCGCACACAAGGCCAGACCAGCATGAGACGACACCTCTCCTTCCGTCACTCATGAACGAGGAGTCGACATAGTCGATGCAGCCGACCTCAACCCGCGCCCTGGCTTCGACACAACACAGCGTATCACTGCCTCAACCTTGCCGCGAGCAGCCCCAACACCGCATCACCCCCTTCAGCAAGCAGATTTGGCCCGGAAGGCACCAGAGTGGCGCTCCCTCCCCCTAGCGGTGGCCGCCAGGGGCAATTAGAGAGAAGCTGGAGCTAAACCCTAGAGAGAGAGCGGCTAGCTTAATTGTGCGATGATGTTTGAAATTTGAATGGCAGAGATGGAAGTTTGCAAGTTCTTAAAATGTCAGTTTAAATCATGTACATGTTTTTATTTAGATTATGCTTATATACATACACAATTCACATACCTACACCCTGCACTTTTACATTTAATGATTGTACTGCATTTGACTCCTATCTTTATTTCTAAAATATGTATTTGTTGTTTGTTGATCTAGTGTATTTGTATGATATACAATTTCATGATTTTAATCTAGGAATTCTTGATTAAATTTTGTTGTTTGTTGATCTAGTGTATTTGTATGATATACAATTTCATGTATTTGTTGTTTGTTGATCTAGTGTATTTGTATGATAAACAAATTTTGGTACAACCGGTCAAATAAATCAGTCGTTATGCCCATTTTAAAATTCTGATTTCATTCAAGTGTCATACTTGAGACTACTAAATACTGTAAATAGTAAAAACTAAATAATATTGGTGTGAAACTAAACTTGACGAAACTTGTGGTCATAAGTTTGGTTTGGACCTTATGAGTTTTGGTTTGTTTTATACCATTATGTGTAGTTTGGTTGACCCTATGAGTTCTAGATTTTAGGGACAAGTTAAACTTCAGCAGAGCATATCCACCCTCATCTTTGACTTCATGACTGTCACTTCTACGTACTGAAACTTACTTTCTATAAAACTGATTTTTCATGTTCAAGCATTTATTGAAACAGTGCCAAATGTTTGACTTTATACTCTAATCTTACCTGCTTGAACTTGCTTTCTATTTTGATAGTTCAAAGTTTTTTAACTTGCTCGATCTATCGACATTTTCATCTTGCTTGATATTATGATAGTTTTATTTTGTCTCATCAGTTTTCTATATGTGGGTTATTTCAAAATTGACAGCCTTCATGGTGGTTAAGGGAAAAAACCAAGCTCCCCATCAATTTGATGTTTTTCTATGATCTCTGATTTGCACCATTGCTCTTTAGAAAATGAGGTTCACTAAAATTGCAATTTGTTTTGAATTTTTAAGTTGATTAAGATGATACTTGTAAAGCAGTTCTTTCAGGTCTTCTTATTTCATGAAACTTTGGGTTGCATGACTTGTCATTGATTAGAGGTTGACTGTTGTGTGTGGATCTCGATCCAAACCATTGAACCAGAGAGAAACATCTAACGAGGAGCTGAATTCTATACACAACTGACTAACAGTAAAGAGGATTTAAAAAATATTGCAGTGAAGTAGTTAAAGTTAATACTTTTACAAAATCTCCCCATAAAGTATTTAAATAGGCAATCAATAGAAAAACATAAGGAAATGATGCTATAGAAACAAGATATCAATTGGAAGCACAACAAGCATGCACAAAGTCCAAGTCTTATGGGGCAGTCATGTCATATATACATGTTAGGCGTGCCATATAAGTCACTGAACTTTAAATTGTATCAAAATGTTTGTCAAAGTTGTTGACCTTTAAAATTTAGGGAAAAAAGAAAGGAAAACTGGAAATGGTATTTATACTTGAAATACTGAAAGTAACGAGTAAGTACAACAACCACAATTAGACACCACTATTTTTTTCCGTTGGAAGCACTTTGTGCACATGGAATAGAGTTGTAGAAAGAGAAATATGAGTACACATAATGAAGGATTTGTGCCTTTATAACAATGTAGAAATTTCATGTGCTGAATGACTAGAAAATGTGAATAAATGAACAAACACAGTATGTGAACGAGGTTAGGCTTTGCAAATGTGTACAAATATCTAGAAGATGATTTTGTTAAAATTCCACCAGAGGATATTGAAAGACAGTTTCTTGTGGCAATGTTCACTAGATGAAATTTTACAACAATAGAGTCTTCTTGGCTTTGTATGAATCTTTATCTAGTGGCACGATAATGCATGTTTCTTCTGTATGATGGTTTGCAGATTGACAAAAGTTAGATTGTGTTCTTTTCGACTTGAGTTGATAGGGATGTTGGTGAGTTATTATTTTTTATCCAAATTACGGAAGCTAGACTGTATAAGGGCGCCTAGGGCATTTTGACCCTTTTATGTCGTATAATCTAATTTTGAACTTATTTTAGGCCTGAACTAGATCATTGCAGGTCATTTTAGGGTAAAATTAGGTAAAATTAGGTCTGTTTATGTTCAAGCTAGGAATGTAAAAGGGTCAAATTAGATATGATTTTGGTTTTGATTGGGGTCAAATTAAGGTTGTTTTAGGCCTCATTTGATTGCTCAATTCAGGTCATATTAGGGCAAGCCAAAGCACATTAGTTTTACTCACATATGATATAGAGTTAATTAGGGCACGTGAAGTCTCATTTAGGTCAAGTGGATATATCTAATTACAAATTCTCTCTCTCTCTCACACACACGCGCGGACTCGGGCACGCACACACATACATTTAATATATATATCGATAGGTACATATTCACTGCCGGCGCGATTGTAATATAAAGACTCATTTTGTAAATATGACGTGAATTTTGGTGATCTCATCACAACATTGGTTGTCTCATTACAAATATGTGCCTTCCTATTACAAAACAGATGCACAAGTAACTAACCTTAGTTACCCGCACGGGTGACGAACCTATATATATATATATATATATAATATATATATATAAACATATCCTCATAGGTTTTGGTGCCTAGACGGCGAGATATGGCCCGATGGGCACTGCCAAGCTGCATAGACAACCTTGGATCTATTGAAGGGATGGTTGGGTTGGTTTTATCTTGCTGGGTCAGTGGGTATGGGCATGATATTAGAAAGCGCACCCGAGGTGTACACCTCAAGGAGAGGCGACCCCTTGTTCGTTGCTAGATGTGCTCCTCACTCTGGTTGTACGAGGTAGACACCTCAATTTTTTGAGGCACACTTAAAAGCGTTTGGCATAGAGGGGTAAGCCTCTACCTAAAAGGTGTTTATGAGAAGGAAGGGAGGAGGATTGTGAGCAATGGATGTGGAGGATGATGATTTACCTAACATTTGTCAGCCTTGCATATGTTTTGTTGGTGGTTGCTTGCTGCAGTTGTTACTGCTGCTTGCTGCCGCTGTCACTGTTGCTTGCTGCAACTGTTATTGCTGCAACTGTCGTTGCTGCTTGCTGTTGAAGGAGCAGTGACAATTTGCTGCGAGCCTGTGGCAGGTGCACCGCCATCTGCATGTGCTACTTCTTGTGGCAACTGGTGGAGTCAGAGTCGCAGTCGGAGGCAAATTTAGATACATATACATTTGAATATATATAAAAAACTTAGAGGCTTTGCCGCCTAGACAGGGAGACACCCATGGCCCAATGGGCACCACCTAGTTGCATAGACAACCTTGGACCTATCAAATGGATAGTTGGGTTAGGTTTTGGTTGTCTGACTGGGTCAATGGGTGTGTGTGGGCATGATATTAAAAGGCGCACCTGAGGCATACACCTCGAGGCAAGATGACCCCCGGCTCATCGCAATGCGTGCGCCTCATCGCAATGTGTGCGCCTCACTCTGGTTGTAAGAGGCAAACACTCAGTTTTCTGACTCCTAAAAACATCTGGCATAGAGGTCTAAGCCTCTACTTAAACGACGTTTATGAGAAGGGGGAGCAAGAGGAGGGAAGGATGGTGAGTGGTGGAGGGCAAGGATGAGGACGACTTACCTAACATTTGTCGGCCTTGCAGATGTTTTAGCGGTGGATACTTGCTGTAGTTGTCACTGCTGCTTGCTGTTGAAGGAGCAGTGGCATTTGCTACGTCGGCTGGTGCAGCGACATCTGCTACTCCTTGTGACAACTGTTGGAGTCGGAGGAGGCGACCACCAAATTTACAGCTTGAGTTGGCATGGTGGGTGGGTGGGGAGTCAGGGTTGCAGGGGGGGGGGGAACTAAAGGGAAAAGTTGGGGGAGAGTATCATCTTTTTTTCTCTCTCTCTAAATACTGGTGTTATTTGATGAGATATATACAACCAGATATATTTTGTGTATATATTTGAGAATTAATATATATATATATATATATAGAGTCAGGCTAGAATACACTCGAGTGTATCCGGAGCGGAATACACTCAAGTAGTTTTTCATGATGCAATATTTTTTTTGAAAATCTAATCCGTTGATCTTCTTAAACATCTTGTGAACAACTCATACACAAGATTTGAGCACATTTGGATATATATATATAAATGTATTAACTTGAGTTTATGTACACACACTCATATATGGCTACTTCAATACTACTTTGAGGCTTACGCCTTGCTTTGTTGAGGCACGATATGCCTCACACTTCAAAATATTGGTTGGGCCGAATAGTTCTAGTTCCAAATGCGTGAAACGAAGCACCACTCAAATTCACCCACGGTCAACCTGCTAAACCTGCATAATAAATGGGTTGGGTTAGGCCTGTGTCAAATTAAACAGTAAAGTACACCCCTCATGCAAACCTGGAAATGGAATAATTGGGTCGAATTCACAAATCTCAAGTCAATCATTCAGTTTGATATTTCAACTTTTAACTGAAATGTCACCTGACGACCTATATATTTTATTCAATTTTTTCCTTTTGAATCAGAAGTGCACATCTTTGACAATTTGCAAATCATCTTAAGAAAAGGCAAACTAACACCTGAATCCGAGTCACACTATCATCCATAATCTGCTAGATAATTCCACAATCTACTTTTTCTTCCAATATGTTTTAAGTTTTGTTACCTTATAATACAATTTATTGACGAGTAACGACTTGTTTTGGTGATAATCATACACTTTACTATGGAATTGACATATTGTTATTTAGGAGGATAAACTACAGGTTAGGCTAAATCCTGTTCTTATATATCTTCAGAGAATTTTGGTTAGGGTGACTTGGCATATGAGGACATTGCATACCGTTCTCTGATTGATCTTTCTATTTTTTTGCAGACTGAAAAGTTTCAACTTCAGAGCATGATTCCACACAACTTGGCTAGTATTGAACTCCTTTAAGATGCGATTCACCTTGATCACCTATGTTGCTGGGTTCTGTTTATACTTCTATTCAGTGGTTTGGTATTATGGGTGTTGCCTGCTTATGCTAGGCTTCTACATTTGGTTTGTTCTTGCTGGTGATATTGCAGACTAGTTGGCTGGCTTGCTTTATCTGTCAATGCAAGGTAAATTTTGGTCGAGATGTTGCTGCTGCTATGCTGTTAACGGAAGATGACATAGCAAGATGTTTGGATGATATATCATAGCTGATTGAACCTTTATCACCGGCCGAGTGGTATTGCTACTGCTAGACAATCTGAAGATATTATCAAGTTTGTTAACATCTGGTAGTGGTTTGAGAGCTTGAGACTGTTGGTCTGCTTTATTTGCTGTAGTCTGTTCTCATTGTGGTGAACTATCTCATTCTGTAAATCCATGAAATTTTAGTTTCAGATTTGTAGTGAAAATAATACATGTACCTGGAATTTGTTTATATATAGGTTGATTTTTCTTCTTCTTCCGTGCTATGTATTTAGTTGGTCACCGTTCTGATTTTGCAAGTAATTGATATTCAATTTTTGTTGGTCCTAATACGTTATATTGGGGCAACAGAAAATACTGCTATTTAGCACAAGGAAATTATGCTGATGCTGATGTTTTGAGAATGAAGTGTTTACGGCTGATGACTAGACAAGAAAGGCCAAAAAAGAAAGAACAGCAAAGGCCGGAGCGGAAAGCTGCTGTAAGTATTACAACAAGCTGCAAACTAATATTTGAGGATTTCATTGTACTTGCATAAAGGCTGCTCATATAGAGTGAGATCTTGACAAATTCAGAGCACGTTCTTGACTTTCTAGGCGCAACGACAGAGTTCCTACATGTTAGGATGATGTAATCACTGTTACCTCCTTCATGAGAACAGAAGAGAAACAAAAAATGAGATTTTCCTGAAGGCTCATTGCTTAGCATCATCCCCCTTGCAAGCTTGTGAAAAATGTCAAACATATGCTTATAAAATTAGAAATAATATTTGCAGAGAGCGTTGTCTACAATATTGAAAGCTTTTTGTTGGATTCTACGAGCTCTTATCGATTCTGTATACTCTGTTTACCTTTGCGACGTACGGCTGTATTATATACAGTTTTGTTTTACTCTCATGCGTTCTAAGGGGACGTTTGGTTTCCTGTATTTCACTGTATTGTATTGTATTTTGGACTCCAGTTCTGTAAATTTTATCTTTGGTTTGCAGGATTGGAGAAATGGGGTTCATCTCAGGATTTTCAAACATAATAGAAATCCTGGATTTTGATCTCCATAAAAATTTTTCCGGACGTCAAAATTCAACATAGATAGTAGACACGAAAAAAATAAATTCCACACTTAGAAAATCCAACTAATTAAGCATAATATTTTATTTTACGGTTGAGAACATTTCAGTAATGTGGATAGACATAATACATGATTTATAAAATCTACCTAATCAAACATGTCCTAAGAACCTGTATTTGCATTGTGTTTAATAGTTTGGGATGGGAAATGAAACACTTCCATAATATTAGAATTTTCAAGATCTACCAATAGTAGTTGGGAAATGGAACCCTTCCGTAATATTGGAAACCGACCGAGGGCATAAACCGAATTCGGTAAGATTCAGGACCTTGTTGTTTCACTGCTATCACTTAGAACAAGATTTTGTTATATCACTAAAACAGTACAAATGATTCAAAAATGTATTGGGGTTAACTCGGCATGCGTTTCATCAGTCTAGTGGGCTTACGTGGTTTTAGAAAGGTTTCTTGATAAGTATTGTTATCTGGACGAGAATATGCGATAGAGAGTGGAGGAAAGTTGGGAAAGAGTGGTTGCAGGAGATTTTTTCTATTTATAGTTACTTTTTGACGAAATAAAAATTGCTGAACTCTTTGCAAAAACTGCGTTACAACAAGGCCAATGTCCACACACTTTTGACTTTCTTCCTCGTATTTTCGCACGTTATAAATATGACAAATTATACCAGAGATAACAACAAATTGGATCAGA
The DNA here is from genome assembly GCA_963693085.1 of Alisma plantago-aquatica. NCBI lineage: Eukaryota > Viridiplantae > Streptophyta > Magnoliopsida > Alismatales > Alismataceae > Alisma > Alisma plantago-aquatica. The sequence continues at coordinate 686,172,561 of OY856409.1, forward strand.
GATAACAATTAAATTTAAAAAAATTAATGACACTACTTTCCTTCTATTTTTGATATTTTATCTTAAAAAATAACAAATTATACTAGTAATAAGAACAAACCAGTCAAGAGATAATAATAAATTGGACTAGAAATGGTAACTAACACAAAAAATCAATTACAATACTTTTCTCCTATTTTTTGTATTTTCTCACTCTTATAAGATAATAAATTGGACCAGAGACACAACAAATTGAATCAGAGATTACAACAAATTGGATCGGAGATAACAACAAATTGGACCAGAGATAACATATATTGGACTAGAGATAACAACAAATTGGACCAAAGATAACAACAAATTGGACCAGCAATTGTCGACACTCTTTCGCCTTGCAGTGCCATCCATCGCTTGGATCAAGAACTCCACGGATGACACAAAAAACAAAGGAGGCAGAGAGAAGCATGACTCTTCTAGTCACCAACAAACATAGCTACCAAACACCAGCTGAGGGAGTAGTCCCGGGGGAGAAAGGCGGCGTCCTAAATGGCCACCACAACCCCCTCACCCGAGCCGAGGAAAGTCATACACTCTAGGTCACACCTCACATCTCCAGAGCATGGACACATGGAAATGTTATTAGAAGATTAATTTTAATAAAATAATACTACCATGACTTTACTCCTATTTAGGTTAACATTATTAGAACTCAAATCCAAAATATTAGCCAATGATATGTAATGAGGTGATAGTTAAGTGGTAAATACTACTTTATTATAATTCCTAAAAGATAATCTCAAAATATAAACTAAATAACATAATTGCATTCTAAATGGTCGACTTAATTTGGTTATACCACCTTAGATAATGTTTTGTATCCTAGTCTAAATGATGTACAATTTATAATTTACATCCTATCACAATCAAAGTATAGTCGGGGTTATTCAACTTACTAGCTAAGCCTAGATTATAGGGTAAATATCCCAAGGTCCTTACTTAGATGCGGCTTCTCTTGGAGGCCACCCGATCTCAACCCAACGGTTATGACATTGTCTTCCACCTTGGTTTAGAGACAAGATTAGGCACATACACGAGTCCTCTTGATCTACGGTCTCTCTATCCCTCTCTCTCTTTCTAAACTCCTCCTTATATCTATTTCTCTTTGCTATTTCTTTTGCCAAGACTTTTTGATCTTTATGATTTGTTGTGCTCATATTATCAAGAAAATTCCAAAACATAATTAACACCCAACCTGATGTAACTCCCAGAACCTTTTCCCACGCTAAGGATCTAAGCTCTGAATAGTGCTAAGTGGTGCCAAGGCCTTCTCGTTGATCCCTCGACTTATTTAAATCCTCGATTATGTTGATCATTGTGTGCAGTGGCACCACAAGGCCAAGTTCCATCTTCGGCAATGAAGGACCTGACCTAATATTTCTAGCATGCACGACCTTAATTAACGCTTATGTATGCAACTATGAACCTTGATCTTAATTTTTGGTACGTTTGAACTCACAAGGATTTATGCTATTCTTCACTAAAACCTCGAGTTCCCGGAGGTGGCCACGAACCTCGTTTGGATGCTCTAATGCATCATGGACCCCAATTTTCCCTATTGATAACTAGATCTTGCATTTATTTTTTATTCTAACTAGATTTACTGATTCTCTATTTCCTATGAGTTTTAATTTTGAGTACCTATCCTCTGAAGTGTTTGACTTCCCCGTGTCTTCCAAGAGTTTTCCACCCTTTTACTACGAGGAATGCTCCTAGTATTACTAGTTCCACTTCTAGGTGTTTTGGGGGATATGTTTTAGCTAGGGAAGATGGTATCCAATATTCTGTGTTGTGATGGTTTCCTAGATGTGTTCTATCCATGAAAGGTTCACAATGACCCTTCACGACATCTCTTGATCTAGTTAGGAGTCATCAGGTCCATGGGATAACATTGGCATCAAGGCAAATCCTACTCTCGCAAGTGTACCCATTCTTTTTGTGCATACTAGAGGTTGAAGGAGCTTTAGTAAAAGACTAGAAGAAGAGTGAGGAAGAAGATAGTACATGGTGATATGTCCCCTATGACCAATTGATTCTATAACATGGGTTTTGGCTATTTTAGTCCTTTTTCAATAATATTATTATGTACGACACCTTTATTTGATCTATTAAAATGAATGCACTACTCTATAACACATCTAACTTTGATGCATTTGGGGGCAATTCTATCATTGTACAAAGATTTTCATTTTTTCTTCTTCACTAAATTGATTAAACTTCAAAAATTATAGTAAATAATATAAATGTCCTAAAATAAATTAAAATATATTTTGTAATTAGAAAATTAAAACCTTTCATTTAGTATATGTTTTGGGGTATGATATGATTATTCATGAGAATTGAATTTCAAGGCATCATCATTTAATTGAAGTTAATTGTAGTTCTGTGACAAAGTGGATTTTAGCATAAGAATAAATTTATTACTCTTTTGACCTCATTATACTCACTCATGGTCTCAAATCAATTTTCTTGGCTTTATAATCATTATTGATACTCAAATACAAAATATGGTGATCAATGTAGTTTTTATACACATTATAACACCACAAATTGGATTCTTTCATCACTTTGTCCAAAGAAGCAAATTCACCAATAAAACTTCATCTTTTGGTTCTCAATCTTTTTCTCAGTATTCTCCATATTATTTTGAACCAATGATCCAAATTTCATAGCAATTGGACATCCCTATGATTTTCTATGAATTGTTACAGTTTATGTATAGAAAACCCCTTTATTTCCCTATCATTTGCTCTTTTTCTTGGCTTTGCCATGTTAGTGATCCAGACAAGGAATTCGAGACAATTTTTGACCCTTGGATCTGCCTCTCATAGTTCCAAGCCTAATCCAACATCCGTGAGGCCATCATCAACCTCCCGAAATCAATGGGGAGGTGTTTTTATGGCCGAGACTTGCAATCTCGTGCTCTTGACCTTGTTTAGAAATTCTAATCGAGAGGAAACGATCTCCTCATCAAACTGAAAGAACCCTACTTTGACTGGGTTTCTCACTTTGTTGTACCGCCAAAATGACTCCCTTGCTCTCCCCTCTCACTCTGGTGAGCATGGACACCACCTCAAACCCCTTAGCCCTTAACCTAGTCCTAATGCTATAAAAACCTCGAAATGGAACCCTTCCATCATTTCACAAGAGGCGCCCTCCTTTGTGGGTCCCATCGTACCTTGAAATGCCCCCGTTCTATGCTGCTCAGAACGGCGTTGCCTCCGCCCTCGGACGCTCCTGCTCCTCGCCTCCTCTCCCTTTTCTCTGGCCCCATCAGGTCCGCAGGGCTGAGACAAATTGGGACGACATAGTCACGACCTCCCTCGCCCACTCCTGCTCTCGGACCCCCTTTACGCTGGTGAGGTGCTCTACCTCACTTTTGGCCTCATGAGAGGACGCATGTGCATGAAGGGAATATGTCTCCGAACCACCATGTTCAAAGGAGAACCAAACCTGGTCTAGGGCTTAGTGAATCAGGGCTCAAACCGGCCAATCAAAGCTTGAACCGCCCGATTTAGCCACTGAATCGAATCCATAATCCACTGAACCATCAAGCCATGTGGCACGATCTAAGACGTCCAAATTCCAAATCCAACGATCAAATTTTTTTCACAAAATAAGGTATTTATCTCTCTCTGGAAAATATTCAATTAAATGCCCAAATCTTGTTTTAATCATAACAAATGTATCCTACCTCCAAAAATTATGAACAAATAATCAATTTTGATCAGAAAATTCTAATGAATTGAAGCCTAATTCTAGATGTTTCTCATTAATATCCCTAAATCTTAATCCTTTACTTATACTTTTGTCTAAATGACTCCATAAGCATGATTAGATTTTAGAAACCCTAATACTTGAATCTGATGATTATCTTGAGACACTAAAATCAGACTTGACTAGACTAGACCTAATCTTGTTGGCTTAGATACTTTTGAATATGTAACATGTACCTTGAAGATAATCTTGATGATGACATCTTATAATATGGTTGATCTAAATCTTGTGGCATATTTTTGATCTATTGTTCTAATACTTGATCCCTGACTTTACTCATTATACTAATCAGAACTTGATCTAATCTTGAACACCAATAATGCTAATATATCATGAGGATGATATAATAACTTGCATATTGACCATGACAATTAGGGTTAACACATGTACCTAGAATAACTAGGTGGGTCATTCACACTTGAAACATAATTGACACTTGAATAATGTTGAACATCGTGATATTGTTGATCATAAGTGAATGACCTAACCCCAAGGTAAAATAGGAATGAGTAACCCTAATCTAGAATCATGAAACATGATATTCTAAACATCATGATCTTGACCCTTGATCCAATCTTGAGATTTAGGATCTGACTCGAAGGTTTGACCTATTACTTGTTGGTTTGGTACTCTAAGTCTTTGGTGAAAGGTACACTATTATATCTCCTCCTTGGCTGTATTGAAGATACTTTTATGTATCTCTTGAATGTAAACTTGCCTATATAACTTGATTGAACTACTGCCTCCTATGATTAGTCTTCCATTTTCCCCTATATTATATTTTGAGAAAAACATGAGAACATAAATGATATTGCCCATTATGACTGCCCGTATAATGATGATGATGATGTTGGTAATGTTGATATTGAGTGCAAGTGACCTCCTCATTCGGAGGTGGAACTTGTACATTGGCCTCCTACCATATATGGAGAGAAGGAGCCTGGTGACCTCCCCCATCACGTTGGGGTGATGGAGTCACACAATATATATAAGCATGCTTCTCAATTACAACATAATTGGAACTCGTAATAAAAATTGAATTGTTTGAAATAAACATCTTGTCAAATAGATGTTGAATTTTGGAAAATGGCTTGTTATACTTTTTGAATATAAGTCCTTCCAAGTATACTCTTTTTCTATAAACTATTTTACTTGATTTTAATAGCGTACTGTGCAATTGCATAATTGTGTCATTATTTTCTTGATTTTAGGCAAACAAATGGAACACTGACTAAGATCGCTTCCGCACTCTCTATACTCTGATGACAAAGATAAATCGACAATATCTCCTATATTGGGTTAGTTTGTTTTTAAATCTCTTAGTTTTGAGTTATAATTTCTTATTGTATATGCCAGTGTGTGAGATCCTTTTTTGAGGAAAGGTAATGTTATATATTAAGAAAATGCATAACAAGCAAGTGAAAACCTGCTTATGTGAAGTACAAACAGCGAGTTTATGGAAAGAAAAATAGCAGCGGAATGAAAATAAGCGGAAAGAGGCATAGATGAGTTTGATGGGGGGAGGGACCCCTTAAAACAATGCTCTATCAAAAAAAGTTTTTGTCACCTATGAGATTGTCTTGATTTGATCAGATCAGGATTTAGAAATGAAATCATAGAAGTTGCTGCACTAAGCTGACCCCAGCCTCATCGTCCACCATAGCTTTAAGATCACAAAGAAACGCTGCTTCAGATTCACCATCGTCCGATTCATCCTTTCTTCCATCTGCTATTTTTCCTGTAGTTTAGTAAGAATGTGAAGATCGGCATCTATTTGTGTTATAATAATTTCTGCCAATTTTTTGGTGTTGTTGAAAGTTCTATTGTTTCTTTCCTTCCAAAGGTTCCAACAGATTGAGATGAAAAGATCATTACTTTTGAAATTTCTGTAATGTCTTAATGGTGTTATTTGGATGGGAAAAGTGACTTCTTGGAGATCAGGAAGGCGATTCCACATGTAGTGTGAAAATATTTTTTGAGAGAAAGTGCATTTAAAGAATATGTGGCTGACCGAATCACTATTTTTTTCACATATGGCACATATAAATGGTCCAATGAAACCCTTTTTTGTGATGTTATCACCTGTAAGAAGTTTATTGTGTAAAAGAAGCCATAAGAAAGTTTTGTATTTTTGTGGCCATTTTTGTTTCCATAGCTTTGATGATGTTGGGGAGATACCTCTGAATGTGAGAAAGTTGTAAGCAAGTTTGACCGAAAACACTTTCCCCCATTTCCAAGTGATGTTGTTTGAGGTGTTGTTTTCTAAAGAATTTGAGAATTTTCTGAATTCATTTTGACTTACCTGGGCAAGGACACATCTTTTGAATGAGTTTGATCTGTTACTAGTGATGAGTGAAAGGGCTTTATCAATTTTTAGGTTGAGGAGTTTTTTTGGAATTGACCAAGAAGTTTTGAGATTTAAAACGGAGCTATTTTCATACCATGGATCAGACCAGAAGGAGATGTTTTTGTGAGAATGGGGAGGTGTAATTAAGATATGTGAAATCGTTGTTATATTTTTATTGATGAATTTCCAGAGTGGGGAAGCAGAAGTCCGCTGGGTTTGGTGCCAAGGGGGTGAGTTAAGGTAGTATTTGTTAGTGATGAGATCTGTCCAAATTTTCTTTTAATTTTGGGTAAGACAGTCAATGATTTTGGCAATGAGGCAGAGAGAGTGTGTTTCAATGTTTATAATACCCCAACCCCCTTGATCAAGAGGAGCATAAATCATTTTCCAATTAACTAGATGATAGTGTTTCCCAGGTTTATCTTGTTTTTGTACATTGTTCCAAAGGAAGCTTCTTCTGATTTTGTCTATAATGGATTTAGTTTTTGAGGGTAAGGGTATGCAGCTTAAGAAGTGGGTTGTTATAGGTGTGATGACACTATTTAGCAGGGTGAGCCTCTCTGAGAGATTTAGGAAGTTGTTTTCCCAGCTGGTGAGTTTAGTGTTTATTTTTGAAATAATGGGTTTCCAAATAGCATTTGAAATGTTATATGGGGTGATGGGGAGACCCAGGTGCTTGATCGGGAAATCTTCTATTCTGCATTTTAGGAAGTCTTTTAGGTTTTCCGAAGATGATTGTGGAATGTTTACCCCAAAAATGGAGGATTTTTGAATGTTTACTTTTAGCCCAGAGATATAAGAGAAGATCCCTATGATCCTAAAAATGTTCTGGACAGAGGAAATATCTGGAGAGGAGAAAATGATGGTGTCATCAACAAATTGAATAATGTTTTCCTTGCAGTCATCAGGAGCCAAAATGAGTCCGTTTTGCTTTCCCATATGAATCATGCGAGAGAGGATGGTAGTTAATATGATGAAAAGGTAAGGAGAGAGAGGGTCCCCTTGTCTAAGTCCATTGGAATTCTGGAAATAGCCAAAAGGAACGCCATTGATGATTGTGGAGAAGTGATTTGTAGATATACATGCATGAATCCAAGAGATCCATTTGACCGGAAAATCAAAACCCTTGAGAGTCTGCAACAGACATTTCCAGTTAACAAAGTCGAAAGCTTTTTCGAAGTCCAATTTGATGGCAAGGAGGTTTTTTTTTGTGTGACAGAGATGGATTGGTTCATTTACCATTAAAAAGGCATCTTGGATGCTTCTGTTTTTTAGAAAGGCAGATTGGTTAAGAGGAATGATGTCATCCATGAGAGGTTTGATCCTATTAGCCAAAGTTTTTGTAATGATTTTGTACGAGGTGTTTATGAGACTGATAGGTCTGAAATGTGAGATTAATTCTGGTTTACTATTTTTTTATCAGAGTGATGAAGGTTTTATTGATGTATTTGATGATGTTATGAGGGTTTGGACTTGCATGGAAGGCGGAAAGAAAAGCTAAAAAGTCATGTTTGTAATGGTTCCAGTTTGCCAAGTAGAATTCCACATTAAGGCCATATGGATCAGGAGATTTATTTTGTCGAGATCAGAGATGGCAGATTGTAATTCCTCTAGTGTGAAAGGTTTAATGAGATCTTGGGGGATTTTTTTGTTTTTTTTGACAAATAGTATTCCATTGAAGGTTATTTAGACCAGATGGATTATGATTATTATTGAAGATTTTTTTGAAATGGTTTTTTATATGTGTTATGATGGATTGTTTATGAGATGTGAGGCTTCCATTTATCATGAGGTGAGTTATAACGTTATTTCTAAATTTTTGGTTGCATATTTTATGGAAGTATTTTGTATTTTTGTCATCTTCTTTGGCCCAAGTGATCTTGGCCCTCTGTCTCCATTTAGTATCAATTCTGTTATTTATGTATTCAAGGTCCGCTTTTATTGAAAGGATTAAAGCAGGATCAGCTGATGGGTCTTTTTCAACAAGGAGAAGTTGGTCTTCGAGGTTTTTTTGAGTATCATTTAAGGTCGAGGGATTTTGAATCATCCATTTTTTTATATGATTTTTGATGTGTTTAGTATTGTTTAAGATGTGAAGACCCATGTTTGAAGTTTGGGGGTTTGCAAGCATCCAGGTTTCAAGACAAGATCTGGAAAAGCTGTCCAAGGAAAGCCAGTTGTTTTCAAATCTAAAGGGACGAGATCCCCATGAGCAAGAGACAGTTTTGAGGATTAATGGAAAGTGGTCAGAAATAGTTCGGTGGGAGATATATACAGAAGAGAGGGGATGCTTATCTTCCCAAAGGTTTGAACAGATAAAATGGTCAAGTCGGGCAAAGGACTGGTTTCTAGACCACGTGAATAAGGCATTCGTGGGAACAAGATCGATAAGAGAATGGTTTGTAAGCATCTGGCTAAATTTTTTGTCGGCAACAGTCATGGGAGAGGGAGAAGGGTTTGAGTTGTGTCTATCAGAAATCTGGGTGATAAGGTTAAAGTCTCCACCAAGGACCTAGGGAGTCCGATGATAATTTGTGAAGAGACATTTTAACTCCTCAAGGAAGGGGGATTTGTCGTAACCTGGTTCCCCATAGATACCAGAGAACGACCAAAGGTAGTCATCAGAAAGATTTTTAAAGTCAATCGTTATCGAAAAATTTAGAATAGAGGATTTTAGCAATAAGAGAGCCTGATTATTGTAACCCACAATAATGCCATCTTTAGCCACTCAGGGATAGGCACTTCAAACCTTTTACCACTGTCTAGGCATCGAGATTGGGATTGGGGTAAAAATGATTTCGTGACTGTTGGTATCAGAGCATACACACTCTCATATACTTTAAGTAAATAATTTCTTAAGTCTCTTAAACCCAAGAAACCCTAAAATCCATAATGGTGAAAGTTGAGGAGTCTAGACTCGGGGTTTTGGCATAATTTATCCTATATGTCTTCACGGTGTTTGAGATTCTCCCCTCTACCTGGCCTTAATTGATCCAGAACTGGACCTAAAGGTTCGCTTGTGAAACCCTAGAGAATCTTCTAGCATCTCATCTCTTCTTTAAGGACTACCCCATGTCACCCATGTAGATGAAGATTAGGTAGTCTTCTCATCTCCTCATGTGGTGCTTCTCTTGTGACCTTTTGCCACATGATGTCTCGATTATGGGTAGCTTATGCATGGGAAAAATGAATATCACTAAAAATTTGAAAGTTGATACCATGATCTAACCTTAATTTAAAAACTAGATTTTGATCAACGAATCTTGTAATAAAATACCCATGTATGAACCCTTCATGAAAACTTGATTTAACCAAAATTAGATTACATATTTCCTATGTTTGAGGTAAATCTTGATTTGGTGAAATAAGAAGGATTTATACCTTATTCTTGATAAGGTTCCCACTTGACTAACTCCATGTTTCCCTATTGTTGACTAAACCTCAAAACATAGTTAAGAAATTCTTACCCTATTTTTGATACACATTATAATTATGTCACCAAATAATAAATCTTTATGACTCTCAAAATCATGATATAAGACTATGATACAAAATGACACACTCTCTATTTTTGATTAGTATGAGAATCAACAAAGTTATGAAATAATTTTGAATCCATGAAAACCTTGTAATCTGATATAATCTCATCTTGACCTATATGATTAAAGGACTCACAAATGAATGTACCTTATAGATGGCCCCACAAACTGGTAGTAAAAAAGAAAGTTCCTCTAGAACCAATAATGATCAAGGAGAAAAGATTAATAAAAGGAAGATTGAAAAGAAAATTGTTGAGCAAAAAGTCAAATATGATGTAGACAAAGGAAAAAGACCTAGGCTCTATGATGATGATAAATGATGCTTGGGAAGTACAAAACAAGCTACCAATGGATGCTATCACTAATGGGTGAGATACACAACATCGATAATTCTTGGAGGAGTCCAAGTCATCATGACTGCCTTTACCTCTACATCCAAGAATGTAGTCATGGAGATAGAAACAAAAATAGAGGTTGTAATTCCAAAGGAGGACATGTGCAATCACAACCATTGAAGTCCCCACTAGATCTAAATTTTGATATGGTGATTATGTAATCCGTTGTAACTTTTGAAATAAAGCCTTGTACTCACTGTATCTTGAGGAATGAAAATATGATGCTATATTTTTTAGCTTGCTATTCTATGATTCAGAACACATATTTGCATTTTAAAATTCATTTTTGATTTCAATTTTGACTCCCCATCCCTAAATTTTGAAAATTTGACTCGATCATGTTGGCCTACAAATGGACCATCCATTGTTGTAATCTTTGACTTAAAATCTTGAGATCTTGACTAGTTTGTATTTTTGAGGATGGTAATATTGAAAATACATATAAGGTTAATTTCCTAAAATGACCTAGGTATGGATCATTCACACACATCGAATATATTTGATAAAGAAATTGATATTGAAATTTTGAAAAATTGCTAGATTGTTGATATGGGTGATTGTCCACACAGGTGGTCTGGATAGGAATTAAAACCCCAGACTTACATATTTGGAACCTAAAATTTTGTTATTTGAATATTGAATCTTGAATAACAACATTGTTAGTGCATGACCCTCTTTGGTCCATGACACTTAATCTCGACTCTCGATCTCAATTTTATCAATATAGAGACATGACTTGAGAGTGAACTCAATTGGTGAACTTTGATCTTTGACCTCTATATTGATCAATGCAAGTTTCTGAGAGACAGTTGATGAGGTGATAATGTTGAGGACATAATTTTGATTTTATAGTTGAGGATACTCCAGTATTTAAGGATACGACCTTGATTTTGATGACCCCAATTTTGAGGTTGTTTTGAACTTTGGGGACAAAATTCCTTTTAAGGAGGGAAGGATGTGACAAAGTGGATTTTAGCATAAAAATAAAGTAATTACTCTTTTGACCTCATTATACTCACTCATGGTCTCAAATCATTTTTATTGGCTTCTTAATCATTATTGATTCTCAAATGCGAAATATGGTGATCAATGTAGTTATATACACATTATAACACCACAAATTGGATTCTTTCATAACTTTGTCCAAAGAAGCAATTTGGTCAATCAAAATTCATCTTTTGGTTCTCGATCTTTTCTAAGTATTCTCCATATTATTTTGAACTATGATCCAAATTTCATAGAAATTGACATTCCCATGATTTTCTATGAATTATTACAATTTATGTATAAAAAACCACTTTATTTCCCTTTTATTTGCTCTTTTTCTTAGCTTTGCTATGTCGGTGATCCAGACAAGGGATCCGAGATGATTTTTGGCCCTTGGATCTACCTCTCACGGATCCAAGCCTAATCTAGTAGCCGTGAGGTCATCATCAACCTCCCGCAATCAGTGGGAAGGTGTCTTTATGACGAAGACTTGCAATCTCACACTCTTGATCTCATTTTGAAATTCTAATAGAGAGGAAACAATCCCCTCACAAATTCAAATAGAAAGAACCCTACTTTGATTGGGTTTCTCGCCTTGTTGCACTGCCAAAATGACTCCCTTACTCTCCCCTCTCATTCCAGTGAGCATGGCCACCAACCAAACCCCTTAGCCCTAAACCTAGTCCTAATGCTATAAAACCCCCGAAATGGAACCCCTCCATTATTCCACAAGAGGAACCATCCTCTGCGTCTCCTATCGTACCTTAAAATGACCCCCATTCTCCTCCTCGTTATCTACTACTCAGAACAGCACCACCGCTGCCCTTGGGCGCTCCTGCTCCTTGCCTCCTCTCCCTTTTCTCTGGCCTCCATCAGGTCCACAAGGCTGAGACAAATTGGGATGGCATAGTCATGACCTTCCTCACCCACTCCTTCTCTTGGACCCCCTTTACGTCGGTGAGGTTCTCTACCTCACTTCTGGCCTCACAAGTAGATGCCTGCACATGAAGGGAATAGGTCTCTGAACCACCGGGTTCAAAGGAGAACTAAACTCGGTCCAAGGCTTAGTGAATCAGGGTTCAAACCGGCCAATCAAAGCTTGAATGAGCCGGTTTAGCCACTGAACCAGATCCATAATCCACTGGAACAAAGAGCCATGTGGCATGATCTAAGCCATACAAGTTCTGAATCCAACGATCAACTTTTTTTGCAAAATAAGGTATTTATCTCTCTCTGGAAAATATTTAATTAAATGCCCATATCTTGTTTAATCTTAATAAATGCATCCTAGCTCCAAAAATTATGAACAAATAATCAATTTTGATCTAAAAAATCCAATGAATCATTTAAAAATATTCTTGAAGCCTAATTATATATGTTTCTAACTAATATCCCTAAATCTTGACCCTTTACTTATACTTTTGTCTAAATGACTCCATAAGCATGATTAGATTTTGGAAACCCTAATACTTGAATCTGATGATTATCTTGAGACACTAAAATTAGACTTGACTAGAATAGACCTAATATTATTGTCTTAGCTACTTTTTAATATGTAACATGTACCTTGAAGATAATCTTGGTGATGACATCTTATAATATGATTGTTCTAAATCTTGTGGCATATTTTGATCTATTGATCTAATACTTGATCCTTGACTTTACGCATTATATTAATAAGAGCTTGATCTAATCTTAAACACCAATGATGATAATCTATCTTGAGGACAATCTAATAACTTTTATATTGACCATGATAATTAGGGTTAACGCATATACCTAGAATACCTAGATGGGTCATTCACACTTGAAAAATAATTGACACTTGAATAATGTTGAACATCATGATATTTTTGATTATAACTGAATGACCTAACCCCAAGGTAAAATAGGAATGAGTAACCCTAATCTTGAATCATGAAACATGATATTCTAAACATCATGATCTTGACCCTTGATCCAATCCTGTGATTTACGATCTGACTCAAGGTTTGACCTATTACTTATTGATTTTGTACTCTAAGTCTTCGGTGAAAGGTACACTATTATATCTGCTCCTTGGTTGTTTAAAGATACTTTTTATGTATCTCTTGACTATATACTTGGATATATAACTTGATTGAGCTACTATTCCCTATGATTAGTCTTTCATTTTTTGCTATATTATATTTTGAGAAAAATATGAGAACATAAATGATATTGCCTATTATGACTGCTTGTATATTGATGATGATGATGCTGTTGGTAATGTTGATAATGTTGATATTGAGTACAAGTGACCTCCTCATTCAGAGGTGGAACTTGTACATTGGCCTCCTACCTCATATGGAGAGAAGAATCCTGGTGACCTCCCCCACCGCGTTGGGATGATGGAGTCACACAAATATACAAGCATGCTTCTCGATTATAGCATAATGGGTACTCATAATAAAATTTGAATTGTTTGAAATAAACATCTTGTCAAATAAATGTTGGATTTTGGAAAATTTCTTGTTATACTTTTTGAATATAAGTCCTGCCAAGTATACTCTTTTACTACAAACCATTTTACTTGATTTTGATAGCGTATCATGCAATTGCATGATTGTGTCATGATTTTCTTGATTTTAGGAAAACAAATGGAACAATGACTAAGATCACTTCCGCACTCTATATACTCTGATGACAAGGATAAATTGGCAATATCTCCTATATTGGGTTAGTTTGTTCTTTAAATCTCTTATTTTTGAGTTATTATTTCTTATTGTATATGACTGTGTGTGAGATATTATTGGGACACTCAGGGACATGTGCTTCAATCCTTTTACCAATGTCTAGGCAATGGGATTGGGATTGGGGTAAAAATGGTTCCGTGACAAGTTCACACTACAATTTCTAAAATTACTATGATACATTTGCTGGACTACAAAACTAGGATTAGGGATTTTGAGTGATACATTAGGTTTGTCAACGAAGGTATGTTGCTAAAACCCTTATTTAATTATACAACTATCAAGTGACTATAATCACACATTCCCATTGATGAGGCTAATACCTTAATATCAAATTGTTCTTCAATTATCTTTGTGAAATCTTATTTTACTAATTTCTCCATTCTTGTCATTTATATTACATATCTCTTGTATTGTTCTTAAATGTCACTTAACGTTCTACAAAAATTAACATTGTTATCATCATTACTTAAATTATGCTTGAAAATGACTAAATTATTGCGCCTTCTTGATTATTATGCGTATTAGATAGATTTGACTGGGTTATCTAGAGTAATAGTGCCTAGGTGTTGGGGCCACATGTCACAACCATTTATATTTGGGTTTAGGTGTTGGAGCCTAGACCCAGGTGTTTGAGTGTTGGCACTCTCAACTATTTGACATACTTTATGCATATGATTGAGTTATTGGTGCATGGCTTCCTGTGGAATGGAAATCAATGTTGTTCCAACCCTAATTTTAGGTAGTCTTAGTCATATCATAATATGCATTGAAACTTATTATTTGTTTTGTGTAATATTATCTAACAAGAATTCTTGTTGTGACTATGTGTGTTTTCTTGAAGGCCTTGTCACTTTTAAACTTATATATTCTCTTGTATAACTTAGTATCTACTTATATACCCTCTTTCAATAGAAACAACTTCACATGATCAATACTACTCATCTAGATTTCCCACTAATTTATCATATAGTGCATACAAGTGTAACTGCTAAGCGTCCCCATTATTTTCCCCATTTTGGGTGTTGTGCCTAAAGCACCCAGGTTTAGGTGCTCTAGGAGAAAAGTATCAGAAGGAACCAACTTCACAACGACATGGTTTTTAGGATATCTTGAAATGAAAAATTTGCCCTTTGCAATTGGTCCTTATAGTTTACTTAGACTTTTATTTACTAATTATGACGCCCATGTGGGTGAAGAACTACTTTGACACAATTATGTAGTAGTTAGTTTTACTTATGCTTCTATGTAAAGATTTGATGTTATATTATATACACTTAATCACATTCTTTCCCATATTTTGAATTTTATTATATGCATTGAATGGGATGTGTGCTAGTTCTTCATGTAATTTGAGTTCCCCTCTCGGGTCCCACACATTACAAGTTGGAAGCAAATACATAACAATCGATGAATTTGACTATTTAAATGAGATTGTGACCATAGCTTAACCCTAACCTCTCTCTAATCTTGATTTATTACTGTGCTTGATTATGGTTCAGATTACACTTTGTTTGCCCCAATGTCTAGTTTCCTTACAGTTTTGGACTAGTTTATAAATTAAAAATAGTATGAGGACATAATTGACCCTCTTAAATTATTATGCTTTATTGAGCCTTGAGACAGACCAATAAAGATATCACCATCCTTAGCTTCAATTTCACCTTAATTGCCTTGATATAGTAATTTCATGAACATTTGTGGACTAATATGCAATTCTCCATAATCGAGAAAATAGATATCAAATTGAGTAGAAAGCATCTAAGAATCTGTACTAATTCATAATCTTTCTTGATTTTTTGGACTTCATATTCTTTTGGAACTTAGATCTGTATAAGGTTCCTTTTATTGATTCCTAGCCTTGATCTAGTCTAGTGGGTGTATAGATGAGGAGGCTGATAGATCCAACCATGGGCTTTGGTAGCTACAAGGATCTTGACAGTTGACATGCCCTTCATCTAGGATGAGTTTCTATAGGATGGTTCTCAAAAACCGTGGCCCAAGTGCCTCAATTCCTTGGACCACTTTTCCCTTTAATAGACTTATAAGTTAGGGGGATGTTTGGTCACATATAGCCAATATCCCACAACCCTCTAGCCTAATTTGGATGTCAAGACACCAAATGGAACTAGGAGGAGGAGATCCAAACCTATATACCCATGCTTGGAGGGTCATATGTTGCATCAAGTACTTGCATGTTGATGCACATCAATGCATGTTGAATATCAAGCAACTCCATGGTGTTTCCAAGTTTTCCAACCTTGATTGTTTCATAAAAAATGTAAGCTCATCTATCTTAATCTATTTTCTCTCTCTTTACCCATTCTTCCTACTCTACCTAAATCCATACCTTTCCATGGTGGTAACTTTGTCATCTAGCTAAATGTTGGGACCCTCTCTTTTAATGAGCATAAATGCCAACCATTAGAGAGAATCCTTAAATCTAAACCATGATTAAGCAAAAAAATACTTCATTGTCGACAAAGATGATAAACACGATATATGAAAATCATAGATAAATTTTTCCTTTTTGTTTCTTCACAATTTTCACAAACTATTGTCACATCAAGGACCTCATAATAAGATAACACAAATCTTATTCAACTCCACCAAAACTGAATCAAATATTATGGCTCATGTGCAGTTCAGTTCACATTAGATACATGTATATGAGTCATCAAACTTTGTATATTACCCATCCCGAGAAAGAGAGTGTACATGGACATTCTAATCTAACTATATTATTCTATTTATATCTTCTTTGTCATGACCCTTCCGCTGAATAGCATTATGCCTAAAAACATTGAAAACAACCTCATTACACTCATATAGAGCCCCAGTGAGTGGGTACCTCCCACTCAAGCTAGGTACATGCATCAACATCAGATTACCTATAATGAACTTAAAAGGAACTTGCAAATATTGAAAAGTCTAGTAGATAGTTCTAGCATTTAGTCAAATCTAGTTAACAATTGTAATATAATAATCATATAATGTAATCACTTAAACCAAATATAACTTTCAAATATCTTTTAGAGTATCTCTATGAACAAATCATTAGATACTTCTTACTTCATATTAATAGAAGGTTCATTAGATACTTCTTAGTTCATATTAACAATCCTTCTACATGGGTAACTCGTCAAGATCTAAGCATTTTGAATCAATACATAACAATAACATCATCTTTGTGGCATTTCACCAACTAGACTAGGAACACATTCTGTGGTCCTGAAGCTGAAGTACACATAAGACATGTCTACCAAACAATATTATCAAATGACAAGTAATTCAAATCACATCAGAGTGGATATTTAAACCCCAATATTTACTACATGTCAACAAAATAGATCAGAATATGAAACAGGGAGTCTCTATAATAACATGATTACTTTTTACAACAAGAGCATAATCAACAGATGGTAAATCATCAACTATTAGTATAAGGAATGAATCAAACATTCAAATCATTTTCTACACGACTTGTCATCTTTTATTCATTTTGCCTAAAACTACTTGTCTTGTATCACATCAAGTAGAAGTCACCACGCATGATTCTCATGTCAATGACTCACCATCACTATCTTAGGGTTTATCCAACCACCGTAAGATATCAACAACAGACCATGGACACCTCAGGGTTTCCTAAAGAGGCTCACATCCTCATCTCGGGTATACAAGATACAAACCAACAAAACAATATATCACATATCACAACATTTCTCATATTTTCACATTTCACATATTCTATTTCATCAGTGTCTATTCCTCATGGACATAGACTTTCATAGCAAGGATTTAGGTCCAGATCCACTATGTATGACTCATTCCTAAACCCTGGTGGTCTAACCTTTAAGGTCTCGATCCACACTGTGGAAAATCTTCTCATAATTCATCGATTACTACAAGGAGATCCATTTTGTTTCCCCAGTGTGACCCTCTGGGGAAACTCACCGTATTTAGGGCATCTAACTAGATGTTTCATCATTCCACTTGTTATTAATATTTCTTACCCATCTTAAAGGAATTAAAAACATCATATATCATATGTGTGTATTCTCATGTAACTAGAATAACATGGAACATATTGGGCTTAACAAAAAGACAATGATTAAAGAAAGTAGCAAAAAAAATATGTAGTTTGCAACACATAAGATTCTTTCCACTTTATACATCAATCTCCTAGAAATCATCATCAATCACTAGTACATATACTACCTTTAATGTCGGCTAAAATGGACATTCTACATCGGTTTCCAAATGACACCCAAGTGGGCGACACTAAAGGTAGAGGCCTACGATGTCAATTCTAAACCTGACGACAGAGCCGACCTCGATTGCAATAAAAAAAGAACCAACATTGGTAGGAGCCATATTCGTCAGTTATTTATAGAAAACCAATGACTATCTCCATATCCAAATAAAAAATTGGCCCGGGTTACGACCATAGTCGTTGGCTATTTTAGTAAAATCTGACGAATAACTCCATTTCCAAACAAAAAAGTGATCTAATGTTTGATCCATATCCGTCAGTTCAAAGTAAAACTAACAATAAAGATATACATAATTGTCGATTATGTTTTCAAAACCTACGCCTATCGCCATACCTAATTTTTTTTTTTGGACTAGGTTAGGGATATAGTCGTCGATTTTTTTACAAATAACCGACGCCAGAAGACCTATAATGATGGATGTTTAACATAACTAAAAACTAAGTGTCATTTTTTAAAAATATCAGGTTGCAGGCCTTTTGTCCAGCTGGTCAGCAAGATGCAGGACCTGTAGTTCAGTTCTGATTTATAAGTTTACAACATCCTGTAATTTTAGCCTAACAACATGCCATAAACTTGCAATAACAAAATGATCAAGACTATCTATATATCAAGACTATATATACATCCTATGATTCAAACACATGTAGAAACACAATTCATTCATTCACATGATTCACACACATGTAGAAACCTACAGTTCCATTCATTCATCCATTTTCACATTCACACACATGTAGAAACACAATTCATTCATTCAACTTTACATTCACACATTTATATAGATCAAATCTCAATAAGAAAATTAAAAAAAAGTCATTCATACATGTATATATAAGCACCACATATATACATAAATAATGACATCAAAATTTAGAAATGTCATTCTTTAATCATCACTCCAATCATAATGAAAAATTGCCTCCTTTTTAAAGGATTTTACCCATGGTTCTCTTATGTCATCTAATTGTTCTATCATATAGGGCACATGTACATCTAATAGCTTTTCCCCTGTAGTGAAGTCATTAGTTTTAAACACATGCAAAGAGAATGACATATATATATAATTAATAAGTTTAATAAGTCCCCTATATACTTATGATGATTAAGACTATATATTACTTATTGTATGTATTCGATATCGCATGTAGCATATCTGACAATTATGTCCATATACCACATCACGTAGTATCTACATGCCCAACCATTGTCTTGTACAACACACTATAAATTTCAATATACAAAATATTAATAAATAAAAATAATCATACTTCACATAAATATAATAGGAAACTACATCCACATTTTTTAAACTATCACTTTCTTTTTCTTGTCCACATTTCCTCCAGCTTTTTTGAAATCTTTTAAAGCCATATACATTATGTAACACATTGAATTGCATTAGTAAATAATCATGTAATAATAGATGTTAACAGATATAAATATAAAATTTTTCTCATGAGAATAATGGCCTTTTTCTAATCATGCCTTGAACGGTCTAATTTGTCCCCCTTAGGATCTAGATAATAAATAGTCATCGTCTCGGGGACAACAACCAATAACTCCCATGCTTACCTCTAGTGATAAGAAAGTAAAAAATATATAACATAAATCCACAATGAAATGCAATTTTTTAAGTAAATATTATAAGCAAAGTAAACTTACCCAAAATTATATGGATCGATTATTACGCTCTTGTTTACTTCACCAAAATATTTAAACGCAATAGAGCAGTATAAGGTAACTGATGTAGGGTCTTCATTTACAAGACTGATCAAGGATGGAACTAGAAATCCCACATGAGTCATAGAAAAATCTATACTGACCCTGTGTAAGTGGTTGCAAAACATATATTATGTATACATTAATATAAAAAAAACTCATCACATATAAAATGAGGTATATAGATATATAAATAAGATCTCACCATATCATAGTTCTATCATAGATGAATTCAGCCAAGCACAACAAAACAACTCTAAAATATCTTATCAAAATATATTATTATCATATGATTGGCCTATAGCATCCTCCACCATGAAAACAATAATAGGTGAATTTTCAAGATGTTTGCCTATCCATATTGCCATACCCCTACATTGAGGACCTATCGAGTCGAATAGGTCCTTTGCAAGCCAACTAGGTACTTCAGGAAGAGGTGGAGGTGGAGGAGGATGAGCTATAGCAGGTTTCTTGCCTTTGTCCTACATATATAATATCATATCAATTGTCATGTATATACATATACAAATTAACGTAATGTAAATTTACCATACATGATTAGTATAAATGACTCCTGTTTTGAGCCACAAGATCACTCTACCTTCTTCTTCACCAAGCGTGTCAGCATCTGGGTGGGTATATGGCAATGGATGCTGCCTCCAACCAGAGAAGACAAGCTTCGGGCTCACATGAACCACACCATTGGGTACTGGAATGCCATGAATCGTGTATCCTGGAAGGCGTGGGTAAGCCTCTCCCTTTGCAATGATGTATTGTTATAATTTTAGACGGCATGCCCTCAACCCCTAAAAATGTACTTAGATTATGTTATATATATACCAAAACACATCATCTTGAAAAGACTAGCTACTATGTCATAAAAATACTTATAGTGGACATGTGAGGTGGTGGGTCTACATGATTACTCCCAACCACATCTATTATAGAGTAAGAGAGACACAACATAAGTATTGTATGAGTGGCATCTTGAGACACTTGCCACTTGCTCATTGCTTCTTGGACTCTCTTATCAATTAACTCATCTGCCTATACATTGCCAAAAGTAACGCTCTTTGATTCCTGAATTCCCTTTGAAATAACATTCTAAAAAAAGAATAGGTTACCTCACCTTTTGAAAATCCCTCTTTTTAGACATGTTTGCGCTAATGGCCTAAAGAACGCTCTTAGGCCCACACCAGCACCTGCAACACTAACACATCTAAGATGCTCTGGGTTACCGAGAGCAAATGTCAATTCATCCCTTGTGCATCATCAATATAAATTGGTAAGTAAACATAACAATTATCACAACAACAACAACTTTAAATACTTTTTTTTCATACACAACTAGGGAGGAAGATTGTATATAACAAACATAACAAGCCAAGTTCTATGTTGGCTGCTCAATGTAACATATAGATTCATCCCATCGGTACAAAGCCAAAGTATTAGATTCATGACTTCTTCACCAAATTTAGGGTACAATAAATCAATCTTCTTCCACTGTGGCGAATCAGACGCATGTCATAGGATCCCATCATTATTTTTCTTAACCTCTGCATGCCACCTTAAATTCTCTGCATCTATCAGATTAGCAAACAAGCATTGAAACCGTGGTATTATAGTTAGATACCACACCACCGTGGCAGGAAAGCCAATTTTACACTTCCTCGAAGTCATCATTTTATACCTTGACGCCCCACATTTTGGAAAATCTTACAAATTGACACAGTCATTTTCAAATAATACATAATCATTCCGGCATGCATGCATCTTCTTAGCCTTCATTCTCATTGGGAATAATATTTTCTTTAACTCGTATGTTGAGATTGGAAGCTTGTTTCCTTCAGGAAGAATTTCTTTCAACAAATACAGCAATGACGTGAAGCTTTTATTGCTCCATCTATTGTTAGACTTCAGATTATACAATCTCAACACAACGCTCAACTTCGTAAACTTAGTACAACATGTGTATAATGGTCTCTCAGCATCATGCACAATGTTCCTAAACAAGGAAGGTGGATTGGTGTGCTCTACCCCACAACTATCCAACATCACATCAACGATGTCTATCGAATCAGTTTGTTCACATCAACATCATCGCCAACAATTTCTTCTTCAACACAAGTACTGTAACATTCCTGACCTGGGTTATGCTTTAACCCTAGGTGTTTTGATTAAGAAAGATGATTATATGCTTAATCTTATCTTGTGAAAAGTAATTAGGGCTCAAGAGGAACTTATGTTGCAATTCTAGTCCTGTTTGAATAATGTTGAAGCAATGTTTGCTTGTTTTGGACTAAAGTGCAAATTACCCAAGTTGAGGGGTTTAAGTGCAAATTGTGCATGATAATATGTTACTCATGTGTTGAAGAATCATGAGAGTGAAAATGATGCTGAGGTATGTCTATGGAAGCCTGAGTACCAAGAAAGAGCTGATAAAGCAATGTATGTGCATTAAAACCTAGTTTTGGTGTAATGTGCAATTTACCCAAAACATAGGGTTCAATTTGCAAATTACCACTTCAATAAGGTCCCTAATGTTTCTTGGAATAATTTAGAGAAAATAAAATGAGAGATTTGCCTCATTTGAATTAATTTGGAGGAGAGAGAATCTTGATATCAAAATAATCAAGATTAATGCCTAATTGAAACCCTAATTCAATTTAGTGCAAAAATAAATGTATTAATTAAAGGGCCTTCAACCAAAATTAAAATGGTTGGATTCATATGTGTGTGTGGACATCCTTGAGCTTTGCAAGGACCACGAAAATATCCAAGGGAGTGGATAACTCACTCACAATTTTATAAGAAAAAGAAATATCCACTCACATATGGATATTAATATAATATGATTTGAGGTGCTTAATTTGCTTTTCTTTAAATCATGGATAATTGAAAGGAATAAGAGGCAATAAAAATAGCCTCGGATATAAGGAAGTTGAGGGGGAAGAGGTGGCTCCATTTTTGGGATTAAATGAATTTTTATAAAGCATATTCTCTCTCATTGAATTTCTATAAAAAAACTCTTTACTAGCCAAATGAAAGGCTTTTTCGACCCCACTTCTTCTCCTTGCTTGGAAAACAACCAAGGGAGCTTGGGAATATCAGGAGGACGACCCCCAACCTGTTGGTAAGCTTCTTGATTCCTTTTCACCTTGAATCCATGGTGGAAATCACAAATCAATGCATGAATTCTTCCTAATTCGATCCCCTCTTCAATTCTAACCATTCCTTTTCTCTCAAACCTTGAGGATGAGCCTTGGAATGGTGAAAGGAGTTGCATACACCATTGTTTCCGTGATCTTGGAGCTTTGGAGCTCAATTGGAGGCGGGTTTTATAACTTGAACCCTCAATTTTGTTATTGCATTCAATTCCTTATCAAATAATGATCCTTTCTTCATTCATAATAATTGATTTGGTTGATTGGTGCAATCACCATGGAAATCACAGTAGGTTTTGTGAGTTTAGAGCTTGATGATGATTACATCACCATAAGAATACACCTCACCAAATATCCAAGGCAAACAGTTTCAACTTGTTGGTCCAAATGGTTTCACCAAACTGTTTGAAGACCAAACAGTTTCAAAACCGTTTGGTGTTTTGAGACCCAAACCGTTTGAGGGAGTTGACCATTTGGAAGGGTTGACCGTTTGAGGTCAGAACCCTAATACATGTTGGATGATAATATAAAGGATCCAATTGATTAATCCAATGCACAGTTAATCACCAAGTAGCAAACCCTAATCGGGTTAATTGCTGATTTGTAATTGATTGTGCTGAGTTTTTGGGTTGGTTAACCCAAACAGTTTCAAAACTGTTTGAGAATCACCCAAACGGTTTCAAAACCGTTTGGAGGACAACCAAGAACATTTCAAGGTCTAGGGTTGAGTATGGTTTGGTATTTGAATATCCAAATATATCAATTTGAAATGCAATCAATTGCTGATTTGATAATCAATCCAATGATCCAAACCCTAATTGGATGTTATGGATTTTGATGATAAAATGGGCAAACGGTTTCAAAACTGTTTAGAGGTCAAGCACCTCAAGACCGAATGAGGTCAAGCACCTCAAGACCGTTTGGATGGTCAAAGGTGGTGATTGATGGATTAAAGATCCAAGGGTTAATCATGGTTGAAGCTCAATAATTCAATTGATTGTAAGCTTCAATGTTGCTAATCATGATCAACCAATTGATGAAAGTACCTCAAGAACCCTTGAGGTTTTGGGACTGATTTGGTCCAAACGGTCTTGAGACCGTTTGAGTCCAAACGGTCTTGAAACCTTTTGGGGTCAAATGGTTTCAAAACCATTTGGAGGACAAACGGTTTCAAAACTGTTTGGTGATTGAAACTTCAAAACCGAATGGAGTTCAATTGTGATGCAATCATTTAGAAATTGAAGGTGATGATTATTCCAATAATCCAATGATTGATAGTGATGGTAATCAAAGAGGGTACAAAGGTTAAAGACCTAAAAGTACCTAAATGATTAAGTACCATTAAATGGGTAAACCCTAATCATGATAAGAACAATAATTTGGTACACCATGTCAATCATAGTTGTATGTACTTGAATGAAGGGTTTGATATGACCTAATCAAGTTGACATGATAATAGAATGGAATGCATACATGAATGTGATTTATGTGGTGATTAAGGGTATGATCCTTAGTAAAGAGATCATGAGACCCTAATCATGAGTATAAACCCTAATTGACAGGGTTATTGAACTCTAACCCCAATTGAGGGCAATTCTAAATGTAACCCTAACCAGGGTGAGGATGTAACCCTAATCCAGGATAATGATATGTGAAACTCCAATTTAGGGAAATGAGATGTAAAACCCTAATTGGGATGAATAGTGAATCTCTAATTATGAACAATTAAATGAAATCCTTATGGATATGAATAATATACCCAAATTGTGGGTGACTACAGTGGAAATCCTAATTAAGGATGATTCCATGTGAAATCCTATTCTAGGGTAATGCCATGAGAAACCCTGAGTTAGAATGATATATGTGTTACCCTGATGTAATGATGTGATGTGAGACTCAAATCTAGGGGGATGCCATATAATGATATGAGAAACCCTAGTTGAGGGTGATTTCATGAGAAACCCTAGTTGAGGGTGATTCCCTGAGAAACCCTAGTTGAGGGTGATTTCATGAGAAACCCTAGTTGTGGGTGATTCCATAAGAAACCCTAGTTGAGGGTGATTTCATGAGAAACCCTAGTTGAGGGTGATTCCATGAGAAACCCTAGTCGAGGGTGATTCCATGAGAAGCCCTAGTTGAGGGCGATTCCATGAGAAGCCCTAGTTGAGGGTGATTCCATGAGAAACCCTGATTTAGAATTAACACACATGAAGCCCTTATACTATGTTGTGATGAGAGGCCCTAAGAAGGGTGAAGGTATGTGAGACTCTAATGTGGAGTCATAATACATAAAGCACTAATCCTGGACAATATGACAATGAATCATAATCCTAATTTTAAGTAAGGGTATAAGGAAACCCTAATGATGAGATGGAAGGAGTTACCTTATAAAGGTGAAACATTTCATGTGGTTGATTATAAGATCCTTATTGTAAGAAATGTCTTTATCATTAGACAAGTCCACATCATTAAAGATAGTTGGACAATTCTAATGTGTGGCCTATGCATTATATGCTAAAGGTGAGAGTTTAGTGATGGAATGTATTAAGAGGGAAATACCTTAATACAAGATAAGTTGATTAACTCAAGAGAGTCTTGAATGATGAGAAAAGGGATACATCAAGATATGATAGTTATCACATTAAGCACTTCAGGGTTTATATACCTTGATACACTCCAAATCCAATATAATTGGGTAAGAAACATATGAAGTGCGTTATGCAACTATTACAATAAAATGTAATGAGTTGATGCACTTTGATAAGTTTTAATTAATGTACTTTGAGAATGGGGTTAAGCCAAATTGATGAGTATGATGTAGTCATACCATGATGAGGATGAGAAATGAACTCATACCTTGAATTGATGATCATTAATGCTATATGATGAGAGTAATGATCTTGAATAATAAATTATGATATCTTTGAATGCCCCAGAGGTATGGAATAATGAATTGAGGGTTGGATAGATAATATAATCATGAAACCCTAATTAATGAGAAATGGGGAACCCTAACCCTAATTTTGGGTAAAGGGAATGAAAAGCCCTATTTGATAGTAAACCCTAATTCCTGGTAAAGGAATAATGGTGTTAGTATTGAATCACATGATGTGATGAATGACTTGTATGACTGTTACTATGCTTAATAACCATGTAGGTATTATGAGATGATGAACATAGCCATGTTTGAGATGTGACATTTATATAATAAATGTTGATTGGCCTTATGTACCCTAATGTTGTTGTTGCTTAGTAAAAGTAGCAATGTGCATGGATTTTATGAGTCATATGAGTAAGTTGTTGCCTATAAAGAGGTGACAAGATATTTTGTGGCCTTGAGAGCCATGTGTGATGCTTGTGTAACAAGTATCATGAATGCCTTGGTCAGATGACCTGAAGGTGATAGTTACCTAATAGATGGTAATGATGATCAATGATGAGTTAAGGGTTTGAATACCTAGAACAATATGCTTATGGTGATGAGAATGTGAAGGGATGAGAATTCCCAGTTTTGAAATGAGGGACTGAGTTCCCAAGGTCTTTGAAAGACTGATAAGTATTTGATGAAAATGGTACATGTCTCTTTATAGCATTGTTGTAATAAGTCTTATTTGAGAACTTGGCTGATGCTAAAAGAATATGAAAATGTACTTAATTAATCAAGTGAAATATTTTCATGTAGAGCCCTGACCATAGGTCCATCATCGTCAGTAATAAGGTGATGGTGAAATGGGTGCTCCGTGGAAAAACCCGGAACGCATATTTTGAATATGTGGGGGTAAATGGGCGAAAAATATCCTTACGTCCGGTGAAGAGATTTGAGGGAAGGTAAACATCAAGCCTCTCAATCCTTCATGTGTCGGGATGGATGTATCATAAATCTCCCAATGGTTGGGGAAGATGTAACATTAATCTCCCAATGATATTTAATGTCAGGTCGAGGAGATAAACATTAAATCTCTCGATGGCCGATGAGAGTGCAGTTGACACTGCAACTCTATAGCGAAGTTCCACTATACCCTGGAAAGCTATTTTGATCAGTTAACATAGTCCTGCTTGTTGTCCCGCACTGACCGGGATGTGAGAGGTCATGGGAATCCAGCTCTTCCATAGACCTATGCATGGTACCGATTTTGACTTCGCAGTGGTCGGTTGGAGTATGAGCGGTATACCTCATCTCCTCAGGGCATAAGTGTGTTTGTAAAATGAAATCAGCAGTATAGAATGTTTGCTTCAGGATTGAATACGGAAATTCATTGGCTGATGTTACATTTCTTTTATATAACTATAGTTCATTGATGTTATTCATATCTGTTTATATTCCTTACAAGTAGATGGATGAACTATGATTCTACCATGTGTAGATGCAATGTTCTCTTTGGGAAAGGAGATTACTTCACTTTGTTCATATAATGACTTACCTGCTGTTGATTATATATATAAATCCTTCTACTCAGTTTATTTTAATAAATTGCTATAGCAATGTTTTGGCGGAGTGTTATATATCCCGTTGGGGCAATTTACAATTGTCTCACCCCCGTGGGATCCAACTTTTTAGGTGGACGCGGACAAAGAAGCAGAAATCCTTTCGTAGGGAAAAGACAACAACAGTAACAACATGGACAATAGTGAGATCTTAGGTGGAGATACTGTCTTTCAAGTTATGTAGTTAGAAAGTCCTATGTGTTGTCTCTGTACTCTCGGGTCCTCGGAGTTTATAGTTAGTGTTTTAATGAATCGTTTGAGATTTTGGCTTGATGTCTCGAGATTCATATGCTGTCTATATATAATGTTTATAAGGAAGCTGATGTTGTAATCTCTGAGAAGAGATTATATAGGTTATGTACGTTTGAACCGGTATGTAAATCTTATACAATGGTTCTTGATGGAAAAGATTTCCTATGTGTGGATCTCTTTGCAAAAAGTTTTAATTT
This sequence comes from Alisma plantago-aquatica, assembly GCA_963693085.1. Lineage (NCBI taxonomy): Eukaryota > Viridiplantae > Streptophyta > Magnoliopsida > Alismatales > Alismataceae > Alisma > Alisma plantago-aquatica. Next base: position 686,200,444 of record OY856409.1, read on the forward strand.
TTTAGTGATTTTCAGTAATTCGCTGCAAATGATTCGCTTCCGCTTAAGTAATTCTTGTTTTTGTGAGTTGGATGCCACAAATTAGTGGTATCAGAGCTCTAGGTTCACTGAGTCTACAGAGACATAGGACTAAGGTAGTAGAGTCTGTTCTGGTGTCATCCAGTGTATCTGATAGTGTCTTATGCTCGTATAAGAGAAGAAGAACTTAAAAATGACTGGGTCACATGAGGAGGTTGCTGCTGAAAGCTGCAATGTTGCACCAAGAAGAGGTGCATGGGAGTAGGCAAGAGAGAGACAATTGCTTGAGAATCCCCTAGCTGATCCAACTATAATAAGAAAATCCTTCTTTAAGTATTACTGTTGGAGAATTTAGGGCAACAGTAATGAATATAGTGGATCAAGCATGGACAGTGTAACTTATATTACCAGCCCCAATTATGATGTTTTAAATATCAACAAGATTTGTAATCAACATCAGCAGGTTGAAGCAAAAGGAAATGATGAATTTCTAGACTTAAATTGAGTCTGTGCTCAACCTTAGCATGTTGAATCAACCTTTGAGGCAGAGTTAGCCTGAGGTAGTGAATAATCCATGAATCATGACAGATTAGACAAGATAATGTCATTCAAATATGTCATTTTATGAATTCCTAGATTAATTGAGGAAGTAATTGATTAAGTTTTCCTTGTTTAGTCCTATGAGGACTTATGTTTTGCATAGTAAAACATTTCAAATGTTTTATGTTGTTCTTACCTCTATAAGAAAAGATGAGGCACATAAGCGATGCCTGGATAAAATCCAGGGATGTTAAACCTTATGCTTGTGATAACATGAAAAAGAAGGAATATGATAGTATACAAAGTGCATACCACTTAATCTTAATATTTATATACCCTGGCCAGGTATACAACTATTGATGATAAAGTGAGTATGGAAACTCTTAGATTGTTGTCTTTTTGGTTGCTATGATCAAGTAGTCATTCTGAGACAATATAATGAGTATCATGAAATCAGAAATATGGAATGAATAATGTGTCATATCCTAAGCATAAGAAAGAGAAGTCGAAGATAATCTCAGATGAGCATGTTGTATGAGGAACTAAAAGCATACTTCTCATAAGATAATAATAAGAATAAGGGAGATGAAGCTTGTTCAATAATGTTGCAAGTATAATAAAGATCTTTTCCATAATGAGGAAATGGGAAATGTGATGAGATCATAAAATGATCATAAACATGCTAGATGATAATAAAGAAAGGGATAATGACATGTAATCATCCTTATAAATTCCTATGATGAAGGCAAGGATCCTAGGATGAGACAAAGAGCAAATGGTTCATAATAGTTGAAAATACATGAATTAATAAGAGGAATGTGAATCCTTGTTTTCTTTCCTTTCTGGGACATGGCAATCAGGTGGGTCTTAGGACATTTGATGTGCATAAGATAAAAATGTTCAAGTGATGGATACTTAGAAAAGTATCGGTTTATCTTGGACTTTAGTTCCAAGGTGAAGACATATGTAACAATTAATGTTCCAAGATGAAAGGAAGATAAATATGTGATGTGTTCTTAACACATGTGATAGATACCAAGGTGAAATATTCTGGTATCTGAGAAATATCAGATAGTTTATGTTGGCTACCCGAAGTGGTCAACTATGAAATTAGTCTGATTATACAAAATAGTATGAACATCATATGTTAGGGGTTTATGCTTTGCATAACCATGATATTAATAAAGAATGTATGATGTTTTTATGAACAAGAAAAGTGTTACTTGACACAAAATTGAGTCCATGGTCAATGTTGATGAACAGTGGAGCATGTGTCTTATGTGTTGATTCTATGAGAATCTTGTATGGAAACACTTTGTGCTGATCAAAGTTTTATGGTGTCTCCATAATAAGGAGATTTTATGTGAAGACTAGATAGTATGGTGATTGAATATATCTGTCTTCCTTTATCTGGATTTTGGGGACGAAATCCTTGTTAGGGGTTTATAATTTGTAACATCCCTGACCTGGGTTATGCTTTAACCCTAGGTGTTTTGATTAATAAAGATGATTATATGCTTAATATTATCTTGTGAAAAGTAATTAGGGCTCAAGAGGAACTTATGTTGCAATTCTAGTCCTATTTGAATAATGTTGAAGCAATGCTTGCTTATTTTGGACTAAAGTGCAAATTACCCAAGTTGAGGGGTTTAAGTACAAATTGTGAATTATAATATGTTCCTCATGTGTTTAAGCATCATGAGAGTAAAAATGATGCTGAGGTATGGCTATGGAAGCCTGAGTACCAAGAAAGAGCTGATAAAGCAATGTATGTGCATTAAAACCTAGTTTTGGTGTAATGTGCAATTTACCCAAAACCTAGGGTTCAATATGCAAATTACCACTTCAATAAGGTCCCTAATGTTTCTTGGCATCATGTAGAGCAAAGAAAATGAGAGGGGCACCTCATTTGAATTAAGTTGGAGGAGAGAGAATCTTGATATTAAAATAATCAAGATTAATGCCTAATTGAAACCCTAATTCAATTTAGTGCAAAAATAAATGTATTAATTAAAGGGCCTTCAACCAAAATTAAAATAGTTGGATTCATATGTGTGTGTGGACATCCTTGAGCTTTTCAAGGACCACGAAAATATCTAAGGGAGTGGATAACTCACTCACAATTTTATAAGAAAAAGAAATATCCACTCACATATGGATATTAATATAATATGATTTGAGGTGCTTAATTTGCTTTTCTTTAAATCATGGATAATTGAGAGGAATAGGAGGCAAGAAATATATCCTTTGATCTAATGAAGTTGAGGGGGAAGAGATGGCTCCATTTTTGGGATTCAATGAATTTTTATAAAGCATATTCTCTCTAATTGAATTTCTATAAAAAGACTCTTTACTAGCCAAATGAAAGGCTTTTTCGACCCCACTTCTTTTCCTTGCTTGGAAAACGACCAAGGGATCTTGGGAGGATCAGGAGGACGACCCCCAACCTGTTGGTAAGCTTCTTTATTCCTTTTCACCTTGAGTCCATGGTGGAAATCACAAATCAATGCATGAATTCTTCCTAATTCGACCCCCTCTTCAATTCTAACCATTCCTTTTCAATCAAACCTTGAGGACGAGCCTTGGAATGGTGAAAGGAGTTGCATCCACCATTTTTTCCGTGATCTTGGAACTTTGGATCTCAATTGGAGGCGGGTTTGATAACTTGAACCCTCAATTTTGTTATTGCGTTCAATTCCTTATCAAATAATGATCCTTTCTTCATTCATAATAATTGATTTGGTTGATTGGTGCAATCACCATGGAAATCACAGCAGGTTTCGTGAGTTTAGATCTTGATGATGATGACATCATAATAAGCATACACCTCACCAAATATCCAAGGCAAACAGTTTCAACTTGTTGGTCCAAACGGTTTCACCAAACCGTTTGAAGAACAAACCGTTTCAAAACCGTTTGGTGTTTTGAGACCCAAATCGTTTGAGGGAGTTGACTGTTTGAGAGGGTTGACCATTTGAGGTCAGAAACCTAATACATGTTGTATGATAATCTAAAGGATCCAATTGATTAATCCAATGCATAGTTAATCACCAAGTAGCAAACCCTAATCGGGTTAATTGCTGATTTGTAATTGATTGTGTTGAGTTTTTGGGTTGGCAAACCCAAACGGTTTCAAAACCATTTGAGAATCACCCAAACGTTTTCAAAACCATTTGGAGGACAACCAAGACCATTTGAAGGTCTAGGGTTGAGTATGGTTTGGTATTTGAAGATCCAAAGATATCAATTTGAAATGCAATCAATTGCTGATTTGATAATCAATCCAATGATCCAAACCCTAATTGGATGTTATGGATTTTGATGATAAAATGGGCAAACAGCTTCAAAACCATTTAGAGGTCAAGCATCTCAAAACCGCATGAGGTCAAGCACCTCAAGACCATTTGGATGGTCAAAGGTGGTGATTGATGGATTAAAGATCCAAGGGTCAATCATGGTTGAAGCTCAATAATTCAATTGATTGTAGGCTTCAATGTTGCTAATCATGATCAACCAATTGATGAAAGTACCTCAAGAACCCTTGCGGTTTTGGGACTGATTTGGCCCAAACGGTCTTGAGACCATTTGAGTCCAAACGGTTTCAAAACCATTTGGTGATTGAAACTTCAAAACTGAATGGAGTTCAATTGTGATGCAATCATTTGGAAATTGAAGGTGATGATTATTCCAATAATCCAATGATTGATAGTGATGGTAATCAAAGAGGGTACAAAGGATAAAGACCTAAAAGTACCTAAATGATTAAGTACTATTAAAAGGGTAAAGCCTAATCATGATAAGAACAATAATTTGGTACACTATGTCAATCATAGTTGTATGTACTTGAATGAAGGGTTTGATATGATCTAATCAAGTTCACATGATAATAGAATGGAATTCATACATGAATGTGATTTATGTGGTGATTAAGGGTATGATCCTTAGTAAAGAGATCATGAGACCCTAGTCATGAGTATAAACCCTAATTGACAGGGTTATTGAACTCTAACCCCAATTAAGGGCAATTCTAAATGTAACCCTAATCCAGGGTGAGGATGTAACCCTAATCCAGGGTAATGATATGTGAAACTCCAATTTAGGGAAATGAGATGTAAAACCCTAATTGGGATGAATAGTGAATATCTAATCATGAACAATTAAATGAAATCCTTATGGAGATGAATAGTAGACCCAAATTGTGGGTGACTATAGTGGAAATCCTAATTAAGGATGATTTCATGTGAAATCCTATTCTAGGGTAATGCCATGAGAAACCCTGAGTTAGAATGATATATGTGTTACCCTGATGTAATGATGTGATGTGAGACTCAAATCCAGGGGGATGCCATATAATGATATGAGAAACCCTAGTTGAGGGTGATTTCATGAGAAACCCTAGTTGAGGCTGATTCCATGAGAAACCCTAGTTGAGGGTGATTTCATTAGTAACCCTAGTTGAGGGTGATTCCATGAGAAACCCTAGTTGAGGGTGATTTCATGAGAAACCCTAGTTGAGGGTGATTCCATGAGAAACCCTAGTTGAGGGCGATTCCATGAGAAGCCCTAGTTGAGGGTGATTCCATGAGAAACCCTGATTAACAATTAACACCACATGAAGCCCTAATACTATGTTGTAATGAGAGGCCCTAAGAAGGGTGAAGGTATGTGAGACTCTAATGTGGAGTCATAATACATAAAGAACTAACCATGGACAATATGACAATGAATCATAATCCTAATTTTAAGTAAGGGTATAAGGAAACCCTAATGATGAGATGGAAGGAGTTACCTTATAAAGGTGAAATATTTCATATGGTTGATTATAAGCAACCTTATTGTAAGAAATGTCTTTATAATTAGACAAGTCCACATCATTAAAGATAGTTGGACAATTCTAATGTGTGACCTATGCATTATATGCTAAAGGTGAGAGTTTAGTGATGGAATGTATTAAGAGCGAAATACCTTAATACAAGATAAGTTGATTAACTCAAGAGAGTCTTGAATGATGAGAAAAGTGATACATCAAGATATGATAGTTATCACATTAAGCACTTCAGGGTTTATATACCTTGATACACTCCAAATCCAATATAATTGGGTAAGAAACATATGAAGTGCGTTATGCAACTATTACAATAAAATGTAATGAGTTGATGCACTTTGATAAGTGTTAATTAATGTAATTTGAGAATGGGGTTAAGCCAAATTGATGAGTATGATGTAGTCATACCATGATGAGGATGAGAATTGAACTCATACCTTGAATTGATGATCATTAATGCTATATGATGAGAGTAATGATCTTGAATAATCAATTATGATATCTTTGAATGCCTCAGAGGTATGGAATAATGAATTGAGGCTTGGACAGATAATATAATCATGAAACCCTAATTAATGAGAAATGGGGAACCCTAACCCTAATTTTGGGTAAAGGGAATGAAAAGCCCTATTTGATAGTAAACCCTAATTCCTGGTAAAGGAATAATGGTGTTACTATTGAATCACATGATGTGATGAATGACTTGTATGACTGTTACTATGCTTAATAACCATGCATGTATTATGAGATGATGAACATAGCCAGGTTTGAGCTGTGACATTTATATAATAAATGTTGATTGGCCTTATGTGCCCTAATGTTGTTGTTGCTTAGTAAAAGTAGCAATGTGCATGGATTTTATGAGTCATATGAGTAAGTTGTTGCCTAGAAATAGGTGACAAGATATTTTGTGGCCTTGAGAGCCATGTGTTATGCTTATGTAACAAGTATCATGAATGCCTTGGTCAGATGACCTAAAGGTGACAGTTACCTAATAGATGGTAATGATGCTCAATGATGAGTTAAGGGTTTGAATACCCAGAACAATATGATTATGGTGATGAGAATGTGAAGGGATGAGAATTCCCAGTTTTGAAATGAGGGATTGAGTTCCCAAGGTCTTTGAAAGACTGATAAGTATTTGATGAAAATGGTACATGTCTATTTATAGAATTGTTGTAATAAGTCTTGTTTGAGAACTTGGCTAATGCTAAAAGAATATGAAAATGTACTTAATTAATCAAGTGAAATCTTTTCATGTAGAGTCCTGACCATAGATCCATCATCGTCAGTAATAAGGTGATGGTGAAACGGGTGCTCCGCGGCAAAACCAGGAACACATATTTTGAATATGTGGGGGTAAATGGGAGAAAAATATCCTTACGTTCGGTGAAGAGATTTGAGGGAAGGTAAACATCAAACCTCTCAATTCTTCATGTGTCGGGATGGATGTATCATTAATCTCTCGATGGTTGGGGAAGATGTAACATTAATATCCCAATGATATTTAATGTCGGGTCAAGGAGATAAACATTAAATCTCTCGATGGCTGATGAGAGTGCAGTTGATGCTGTAACTCTATAGAGAAGTTCCAGTATACCCTGGAAAGCTATTTTGAGCAGTTAACATAGTCCTGCTTATTATCCCGCATTGACCGGGATGTGAGAGGTCATGGGAATCTGGCTCTTCCATAGACCTATGTATGGTACCAATTTCGACTTCGCAGTGGTCAGTTGGAGTATGAGCGGCATACCTCATCTCCTCATGGAATAAGTGTGTTTGTAAAATGAAATCAGCCGTATAGTATGTTTGCTTAAGGATTGAATACGGAAATTCATTGGCTGATGTTACATTTCTTTTATATAATTGTTGTTCATTGATGTTATTCATATCTATTTGTATTCCTTACAAATAGATGGATGAACTGTGATTCTACCATGTGTAGATGCAATGTTCTCCTTCGGAAAAGATATTACTTCACTTTGTTCATATAATGACTTACCTCCTGTTGATTATATATATAAATCCTTCTGCTCAGTTTATTTTAATAAACTGCTATAACAATGTTTTGGAGGAGAGTTATATCTCCCGCTGGGGCAATTTACAATTGTCTCACCCCCATGGGATCCAACGTTTTAGGTGGATGCGGACAAAGAAGCAGAAATCCTTTCACAGGGAAAAGATAGCAGTTGTAACAATAAGGACAACAGTGAGATCTCAGGTGGAGATACTGTCTGTCAAGTTATGTAGTTAGAAAGTCCTATGTGTCGTCTCTGTACTATCAGTGTTGGGTTTTAGGGGAGGCAGAGAAGGCAACAGAAACAAAAAATTTTCTCCTCCCCAAACCCAGAACAAGGAAACACGTCAACGTATATACAATAGGAAGGGATGGTTTGTGGAATCATACCTTATCCCGAGGCTTGCTCGGGGACAATACCTCGCGGCTTGCGTGGTCTTCACTTCCGATCTTGGACGGTGTCTGTGCAGCTCCTGGTCGCACTGGGACTGCTGACTCCTGGTCTCACCGGGACTGTCGGGATTGACAACTGTCCTCCGAGTGGTAGAAATCTCCCACCTCTGAAGTAGTCCACACGGACCACCTGGAACTCCAATCTCCTTGTCCCACAAGGAATTGGAAGGAGCGTACCCTCCTGTCGGTGTACTAGTCACCGACACACTCTTCTGCCACCAGTCACTTTCTACAGTTGTCTTTCCCTTACTGTGCCTCCCTTATCGGGTAGCACTTGCTCGAGCTCTCTTAGTTACCAAAAACAGAGAGAACGACAACTTTACAGAGCAACTGGTTGCACTGAGTTGTTCTTTGAGAAGCCCCCAATACCCCTATATATAGGAGGGTCATGGGACAGGGTTCTCTATCCCGGGCAATGCGGGACTAAAGCAGGAGTAGAAGGGTTCGAGATTTTCCACAAAAACAACCAACTGCGCAACCTGAACTGATCATTTCATTTCTGAAATGGTCAGTTTGGGACCTGAGCCGGTCGATTGACACCTCAACCGATCGGTTGGGACCCATGAAACGGTCGGTTCACTTCTGAACCGGTCGGTTCGTGGTCTTGGTCAGTTCCCGATTGACTTTTCTTCTTTTGTTTCTAATTGGTATCAAATACCAATCCTTGTTCCAATCAAATTGGGCAAGTGAAACGAAAAGAAATTTCTCACCAATCCTACTTTCCCAACTTGCTCGGTTGCATCAGTTGAACCGATCATTTCAACACTTGAAGCAATTGTTTCACCCTGTCCATGAGCCGATCGACTCACCACCTGAGCCGATCAGTTCACCAAGCTCAGCCGATCGGTTCATCACATGAGCTGATCGATTGGGAGTGCAGATTGTGCAGAAACATTCAATTGCAGTTTCAATCAATCCGATACTCTAATCAATCAGTCCAACACCTTGAACATTATGATACTGAGCTATCAATTGATTGAGTGTTTAATTGAAGTACTAAACTTCTTTAGTAATCAATCTAAACATTGTTTGTGGACAAAACTCCTCTTCCAGGTTAAATCCTATGTGTGTGACCCTACATGTCCATTTCACGTTGGCAGTAAAAGTCCATAACACTTATGACTTCACAAGCAAAGAGCGGTGCCTAGTCACACATCAATGCTACCCAAGTGAAATAGAAAGTTGGAGAACAACTTTCAATCCTACAATTCGTGAATGGTGTTACAGTGAATGTATAATTCCTTTGTCACTAATATCCTGAATGAACTCGAGGCATGGAACAGTCATCCTGTCAATGTTCATTCACTTTCTTGATCTCAGAGTATATTGGAAGAGATATGTATGACATCAATATTGCATACTAATTTACACATGCGTGCATGCCTTTATCAATCCTACTCATCAAGCGGCCATGGATATCAAACTCCCTCAGGAGGGACAAATCCCATATCTATCACTCACCCCTCAAAAGCCCCATGTGTCAAAGCCACCCAATCATCACCTTTATAACAAACCATGTTTCCGGACTGCGTTTGATAATGTCAAAGTGTGCCCAATGACATGTGTTGAGTGTAGTGATTTCAGGTCAAAGAATCACACTCACCACCATCACTGTGAGTACTGACTGTGACTACCATGTCATGGTTCCATGTGTCAAACTCACAGTGGGTCTGTCCGGTACACTTGTTCTCTAACAAGTACCTATGTGTTTGGTTTGATATCTCTATATCATGACTAATGATATTCTGTCATCAACCAACACCACAATCTAGTCTTGTATGTCATTGCTGTCTATCTACCTTCCACAATGACATCTGACTAGGGACATAACAAGAATGTACAAACTCTTAGCATCCGTATGATCTCATCGTTCAGGTCCTCAACCTGATAGCATACGTCATTGAGTACTGTCACTCTCTAGACATTCAATTTGTTCTATCACTATCTCATATGACTGAACCAGAAAGAATTGGAAGCTTGCCTTTGATGTTTATCAAATCAATCTTAATGTATCCCACCAATCATCCCATGATTGGCTCTCAGGGCATACATACCAACAGACTCCCACTTGCACTACGAGCCAATCACCCTTGAATCATATTCATAATGATCTTCAAACATGTCCCACATGTTACTGTGCTCTAGTGCAAACATAGTGAGTTATGGCAACACCTTGCCAAAGTCAGTTTTTAACTGCATGTCTTTCATCTCTTCGCTGTACGTCACACATATGAGATGGAGTTGCCGTAATATGCAATCTAGTATTCTTTTGCTAACCTTTAGCCAAATTGTATGATCAAGGATTCCATACTTGTCATCAATGAGCGGAATATCTATAAGTTCATCTCATGAACTTCCAGACCCATATAGTATCCACTGTTGTTCTCTAACACACGGATACTCGACATTTCCCTTTTAAATGGTTTTATTGGAACACTTCCAATTATCAACAAACTTTCACTTTTATATATCCTATATATATTTTGCGATTAATTTTTTGTCCTTTCGGAAGTTCGCATCAATGTAACTCTTTACATTGAACTCTTCATTATCTCCATAGAACTAGTACTTCTCAAGTACTTATCAAGTTCTCATGGTATACCAGTAACCCTTACTGGAAGTAGACAGACATCCACTCGTCATGTCCCACATACGAGTTATCAGGATGAGCACATCATATTTCCATGTCCTACATATAAGATGATGAATGCATTTTGTTTTTGCCATGTCGATACATGCAAGATAATGTGATGATTACATACATGATAGATCCATATCTATTCTTAGTGTTCCCATTCTTCATAAGAATTGGACACTTGGCCTTGGGATACTAACTCCATGTAACATGGACAAGTTTTCTCCCACTGAATATGTGCATACTGAACTCTTCAGTACATATTGCCAATGTATGCTTTCTCTTTTCAGGTCAAGAGGTTTTCGAGAACTATCTCTATATATCTCTATTCCTATCACATAGGAAACATCTCTATCTTCCTTTAAGATAATTTCCACTTTTGGATTTCCATTTCACATCAATATGTGGAATGTGAACACGCTCCCACTAAATCACAGATCCCTTCTTTATCTTTGGCATATCAATCAAACCCTTTGACTATATTATCAAAGTAAAGATCCAATTCTGAGTTGCTTGTACTCAGTCAATCACATTGATTAGTCCATTGTAACTTATAGACTTCATTTGCATTAGTGAATTCAAAACCTTATAGGTTGTGTCACGTACACATCCTTGTTTTATTCCTCATAGGAATGCAGTTTTAGTATCCATATGCCAAATGTCTTAGTCATTAAGTTGCAATCAACAAGCATCATCCTTTTCAAAATGTTATCCATGTGTCTTAACACTTAAGATTCATTTGCACTTATGGATTTCACCCAATGGGTGCTACCATCAAGGTCATACCTTATGGTTCACATGGACGCCATTTAGGATGTAATGGTCATAAACCATAACTCAAAATTCGGTTCCTCATATTCATCTAGATAGTTGACTCATCACATGATAAATGAGGTGTATCCGTCAAGGATATAAGAACTTACAACTCCTTGTGATTCTTAATGTCCTTTATTAGTGTGAGGTATTCTTTTATTAAGAAGAATTCAATTATTTGATAATCATTCTCTAACTCTATAGAGTATGATTCCTTCTTGATTTAGACATCACCATGCCTTAATCATGAGTTCACTATGATACACTATCATAATCACTCATAAGGATCTCAAACATTTGGTCCAAGTATTTCATTCATTGATCTCATCAAGAATTAACACTTTACCAAATTCATACTTCATCTATGATATCCTTCAAGATATTCATATTGGTATTTCTCTAAACACCATTTGAAATATTAGCATGTATTCCAATAGGTATGTAAATACATCACATGTATCATACCTAATAGGACAATCATTCTCCCACTACCTTTAGTGAAGATTGATTAATCATGTCCAAGATATTCATGCCTCTTACTGCTTCTCTAACCAAAAGAGTCTAGATTTATCCATCACATGGAAACTAGAAATGAATTTCTCATGATTGATGCTAATTTGATTGTTTGAGTTATCTATAACTTTTAGGTATCATTTTATCTTATGCATATCAAATACCACAAGATAAATAAGGCATTGCCACAAAGATCATATCTTAAAAGATTGAAACATCAACTTTATTAATTGCCATCATTGTCATACAATATGCAAAAATAAAGTGTTTCTATCTATTGGCAAATATGAAATAGCAGTTCATAACTGTATTACATGCCTTTAAGGCTGAAAATAAACTAAAGTACTCCTATCTATGGAGGCAACACTTGCCCCAATTATTGAGTGCTTTACACTTTACATCTTGGTATCATATACCTCAAAAGTGTTACAAGTTTACTTTCATGACACCTTTAAGTAGAGACGTCTGTCGCCTCCTTCTTCTTTTGTTCTTCCAGATATAGAGGGCAATCCCTCATACACCCTTTCCCCATGTGCCTTGAGGCTGAAGATGGCTTGGATTGCTGGCTAGCATCAGAACACTTCTTTGCTTTGCCCTTGTTCTTGCCCTTAAGAAATACCTTTTCTTTGATCACATCAAAGATTATGGTTTGTCTTTCTTCATCTTTGCCTCTACTATCCTCAACATGTACAACAACTCTGTCAACGCTTGTCAAAGTTGTTCATGTTGTAGCTTATCATGAATTGTATGATTCTCGCAACATTTGCAGTATCATATCAATAGCCAACTCTTAGCTCAGAGGGAATCCTTCTTAGTTAGGTTTTCCACATACCCAATCACATTGAGTGTGTGAATACCTTACTGGATCTCCTTCTGTCATGACATACTAAGACAATGTCTTAGAGACATCATATGTCTCATGTTGTCTCTACAACTCATAGTTCAGAGAACACAACATCAATCACTCCTCATCAATGTCTTCCTTGGTATGCTTCCATAAGCATACTTTTAGCCATTGATATGGTGGGATCGAGTTCATCTGGTTCTGGTATAACTAGGACTTAGAGCTTTCTCTCTTTGATTGAGAACACTTCTCAACGTCCTAACCAATCGTGGAAAAATTCCCATTTAATTTGTTAGTTTTCCAGGACGGATCGTAAAGAAAAGTAATTTTTGTTTGTTGCCATTTGTACTACAAAAGGAAATATGCAATTTTAGTCCAAAAACTTATTTTTGACTTATTTGATTGATTTGAAAAGTTGATGATATAATTATGCCTTTAATTAATTATCGCTTCCACTATTTTAGTTCAAGTTGATAGCCCTCACCATCAATTCGGAAGATTGCAGCGTACAACCTTCTAGTGGGCAAGATCTTGAAATCCTCCAAGTCATGTACCAGCTAGGGCTGTCACCCACAATTTAGATCTCTTAGGTAGACAACTCTTGCCAATTGCATCATATACAACTCTTGATAAGATGTCATATACAACTCCTTTCCATGATCATCTCCACACCTCAAGGTACTAAATCCCATCTAGATCACCTTGTTAAGTCTGACCCAAAGTAAACACGATGAATATGCACCTTGCTAGGGTAGACCCACATATCCACCTTCACGCTTCCACGAGATAGATGGTGCACCACGCTAGGGCGTGCCCACACTTGGTCGATCAAGTTTTTCACGTGTGTTGCATTTGGAAGGCATCTAAAACTTAATATTTAATGAGGGATTTGGTTTTATATACATATACATATCCAATCACCACAATATATAGTACATATCATATACATGCTATATCCCACAGAAAACATGCGAAACGATAAAAGCGATGATTATGGCCATCCTAATGTGATTCCTCGAGCCAAGAGGAATCACGGTCATCTAGGTCTACATCACATGCAACCTGTACAAGATGAATTCTGTGCTTTGCCTTTCTGGGTTTGATCAACTCATCACATGACTGATCGGCTCGCCATTAGGCCGGTCGGCTGGGTGCCACCAGTCGATCAGTTGGATCCTCCAACCGATCAGTTCACCTGGTCTTTGTGCATCTCATCATGGCCGCCACCCGCTCGTCTCACTCCTCGAACCGGTCATCAACCGATCGGCTCACTCGTTGAACCGATCATCTCGAACGTCAACCGATCGGTTCACTCCTTGAACCGATCGTCTCAGCTATCGTTAGGATGTCCTCCGTTCTTTGACATAACAGGAAATAAAATTATATCCTATTTTACATTGTAAAAAGAGAAACCTCGAGTTACATTTGAGGGGAGCAAAGGTAGGAAAGAAATCTCGAATTATTTCGAGTTACATCAGGAATAGGAGAAAGGGAATCGGTGCGCAGACCGAGATGTAAGCAACCACATACAACCATACACAGATAGGGTTTATTGGATATAACCACGCTATACATCCACCACAAAACTCGTTTAAGGGCGACACACATCGAGTGCATTAATATTACATATCATATATGTATATTGGGATTTGTGGATTTAGGACTGGACATGCATACATCCAATTTTATTCGCATCGTATGCAATAAATAAAGGCGACAAACCAAAATCGATCATATCGATAATCCTAAAGTATAGAGCAGTTGACATGGATCTGATACCACTATTGGGTTTTAGGGGAGACAGAGAAGGCAGTGGAAACAAAAAATTTTCTCCTCCCCAAACCCAGAACAAGGAAACGCGTCAATGTCTATACAATAGGAAGGGATGGTTTGTGGAATCATACCTTATCCCAAGGCTTGCTCGGAGACAATACCCGACGACTTGCGCGGTCTTCACCTCCGATCTTGGACGGTGTCTGTGCAGCTCCTGGTTGCACCGGGACTGTCGGGGTTGATAAGTGTCCTCCGAGTGGCAGAAATATCCCGCCTCTGAAGTAGTCCACACAGACCACCTGGAACTCCAATCTCCTTGTCCCACAAGGAATTGGAAGGAGTCGCACCCTCCTGTCAGCGTACTAGTCACCGACACACTCTCATGCCACCAGTCACTTTCTGTAGTTGTCTTTCTCTTGCTGCACCTCCATTATCGAGTAGCACTTGCTCGGGCTCTCTCGGTTACCAAAACCAGAGACAACGAGTACTTTACAGAGCAACTGGTTGCACTGAGTTGTTCTTTGAGAAGCCCCCAATACCCCTATATATAGGAGGGTCATGGGACAGGGTTCTCTATCCCGGGCAATGCGGAACTAAAGCAGGAGTAGAAGGATTCGAGATTTTCCACAAAAACAACCAACTGCGCAACCTGAACTGATCGTTTCATTTATGAAATGGTCGGTTGGGGACCTGAGCTGGTCGGTTGACACCTCAACCGATCGGTTGGGACCCATGAAACGGCCGGTTCACTTCTGAACCAGTCGGTTCGTGGTCTTGGTCAGTTCCCGATTGACTTTTCTTCTTTTGTTTCTAATTGGTATCAAATACCAATCCTTGTTTCAATCAAATTGGGCAAGTGAAATGAAAAGAAATTTCTCACTAATCCTACTTTCCCAACTTGCTCTGTTGCATTAGTTGAACCGATCGTTTCAACACTTGAAGCAATCATTTCACCCTGTCTATGAGCTGATCGACTCACCACCTGAGCCGATTGGTTCACCAAGCTCAGCCGATCGGTTCATCACATGAGCTGATCGGTTGGGAGTGCAGATTGTGTAGAAACATTCAATTGCAGTTTCAATCAATCCAATACTCTAATCAATCAGTCCAACACCTTGAACATTATGATATTGAGCTATCAACTGATTGAGTGTTTAATTGAAGTACTAAACTCCTTTAGTAATCAATCTAAACATTATTTGTGGACAAAACTCCTCTTCCAGGTTAAATCTTATGTGTGTGACCCTGCAGGTCCATTTCACATTGGCAGTGAAAGTCCATAACACTTCTGACTTCACAAGAAAAGAGCGGTGCCTAGTCACACATCAGTGCTACCCAAGTGAAATAGAAAGTTGGAGAACAACTTTCAATCCTACAATCTGTGAATGGTGTTACAATGAATGTATAATTCCTTTGTCACTGATATCCTGAATGAACTTGAGGCATGGAACAGTCATCCTATCAATGTTCATTCACTTTCTTGATCTCAGAGTAGATTGGAAGAGATATGTATGAAATCAATATCACATACTGATTCCCAAATGTGTGCACGCCTTTCTCAATCCTACTCATCAAGCGGCCATGGATATCAAACTCCCCCAGGAGGGACAAATCCCATATCTATCACTCACCCCTCAAAAGCCCCATGTGTCAAAGCCACCCAATCATCACCTTTATAACAACCCATGTTTCAGGACTGCGTTTGATGATGTCAAAGTGTGCCCAATGACATGTGTTGACTGTAGTGATTTCAGGTCAAAGAATCACACTCACCACCATCACTGTGAGTACTGACTGTGACTACCATGTCATGGTTCCATGTGTCAAACTCACGGTGGGTCTGTCCGGTACACTTGTTCTCTAACAAGTACCTATGTGTTTGGTTTGATATCTCTATATCATGACTAATGAGATTCTGTCATCAACCAACACCACAATATAGTCTTGTGTGTCATTGCTGTCTATCTACCTTCCACAATGACATCCGACTAGGGACATAACAAGAATGTACAAACTCTTAGCATCCGTATGATCTCATCGTTCAGGTCCTTAACCTGAAAGCATACGTCATTGAATACTGTCATTCTCTAGACATTCAATCTGTTCTATCACTATCTCATATGACTGAACCAGAAAGAATTGGAAGCTTGCCTTTGTTGTTTATCAAATCAATCTTAATGTATCCCACCAATCATCCCATGATTGGCTCTCAGGGCATACATACCAACACTCGGGTCCTCATAGTTTATAGTTAGTGTTTTAATGAATCATTTGAGATTTTGGCTTGATGCCTCGAGATTTGTATGTTGTATGTATATAATGTTTATAAGGCAGCTGATGTTGTAATCTCTGAGAAGAGATGGTACAAGTTATGTACGTTTGAACTGGTATGTAAATGTTATACAATGGTTCTTGATGGAAAAGATTTCCTATGTGTGGATCTCTTTGCAAAAAGTTTTAATTTTTAGTGATTTTCAGTAATCCTCTGCAAATGATTTGCTTCCGCTTAAGTAATTCTTGTTTTTGTGAGTTGGATGCCACAAGTACTGCTATCGACATCTATTGATCTTAGGTTTGAAATCTCTCCATGCCAGTACCATTCTATATAGTCTTGTACAATCCTATTGCAAATGACATGAATTTTGATTTCGTCACCAATGCTGACTTCAAGTTGTTACTGCAATGCCTACATAGACAACAAGACCTATCTCCAGGTTGTTTCCTATGTTCCTCTACAAATCTTATAAACTGATCAAGACCAAAAATAAACTCTGAGGTGCAGTGATTTGGAATGGACACCCATGGTCTATCCATTCTATGATCAAAGAGAAAACAAGTATTAGGGTTTAGGGTTTACAAATTAAGTTAATGATTTACAAATAGATTAGGGTTTATTGTTTTAGATTTAGGGATAAGGGTTTAAAGTAAGGTTTATGGTTAAAATAATAGGGTCTAGGGTTAAAATATCAGGATTCAGGGTTCAATAATAAATGTGTGTACCACCTATCACATTCTTGAACACCTAGTCTCACTAGTAAGTGTATAATGTATGTATTCAGATTTCAAGAAAATTTCAGCAACATTTTCTTGCAGTTCTCCAAGTACAAACATATGTACTTAGAGAACAAATAGGGAAGTGCTGATGAAACATCTTGAAAACCAAATATACATTATACAATTACATCCTAAGTGAGATTAAGTGTTCAAGAACAGTCCCAAACTGGGGACTATCCAAGATTTACTCCTAATGAGTAAATCTCAAACATGTTTCTAGGCTAATGTTAGAAATGTATATATGTTGTCATTCCTACACCTATGATCATAGTTTCATCGTTCATATCCTAGGTGTTATGGAACATCATTTAATTCAACTCAATATTGATTATGTTCCCAAACACAAGTACAATTTAGATGAACCATAATAGGGTATTTCATCAATTGTTCTACCCCATGGCTTATAATCTAAAATTGTGCCAATAAAACTCATCCATATGCATATTTATAAGAACAACCTTCTTATATATACCTATTCTTTCCTCGTATATTGGTTTTCTTATGATTATTCCATATCCATATTGAATTATGAAGACATGTATATCTATACCTATGCATCTAGGTTTGTGGTTAATATAGTTAATACAAATTTCTTTAAGAAAAATATAGAAATGGATGCAAACCAAAGAAGAAAAGATAGAAAATAGAGAAACTTTTGTCATTTACAATCCAAAACAACTCATATTCATACATTTTGATGTCATATAAATCAAAGAAGTGAAATGGATGAAATAGTATAACTTTTTGGGCAACGGTCGATATTTGTGGCATGAAGTGGCATAAATCTACAAGTTTTAGAGATTAGGTTGAGGGTTGATGTCGAGTGGATGCAAGATTAAGACTTTGATCAATATTGTGCATTAAGATGTGTGTCCAAAACATACACAACTTAGGAACATAGGGCGCATACCTTCTTAGATGACAACAAAGAGGGGACAACAACCAAATAAGAGATGATGGTGATGGTGATGATGATGGCTAGATTCAGTAGTGGCAAGCTCCAACAACAGCGAGCTCTAGTGAAGATCTGCAGCAGTGGAGACGACAAGCTCCAACAGCTCCAACAGTGGTGGCGGTGGTGAATGAACAACGAAAGAATAGTAGAGACGGCAGCGGTAAAACTAGAATTGCTAGAGATAGGTCTGGTGAAGAATGAAATAGAGAATGCTGGAAGGGGAAGAAATTTTGTGGGTCTTAAGTGAGACATAGTCGTCAGTTATACCAAAAGCTGACAACTAAGGACTTAATCATCAGTTTCTAGAGAAAAATCGATGACTAACTCCTAAATCAAAAAATGGACACTGGCGAAGGACAATAGTCGTCGGTTATGTCTGCAAAAATCAATGAATAAGTACAAATCTAAACAAAAATATTTACCCTTGGGTTAGGGTCATAGTCTTCAGTTAGTTTTGAAGAATCAAAGATTAACTCCTAAACTAAAAAAAAATAGACCCCAATTTAGGGCCATATTCTTTGGTTTAAAACGACACCGATGATACAGTTCTAAAATAGTCATCGGTTACAACTGGCATAACCGACGTCTATATATGTATCCAAATATTTTTTTTGATATAGTGTTAGGACCATAGTCATCAGTTATCCAATAAAAATCGACGACAAAGAAGGAAATTGCGGGGGGGGGGGGGGGTAAATATTTTCATAGGGACAAGGTGTGCAAACACATAGTCGTCGGTTTCATCTACAAAAATGACACTATAGACCCATCCACCAAATTTTTTTTATCTCACCAATGGAGATCAGTTGTCAGTTAATTATTAGAGATGATGACTAATGAGGGGATATATTTTTCTTTGGGGACATGACACAAAGTATGTATAGTCAGTTTTAAGAAAAACTGACACCATATTGAAAATTTTAGAGGCAAATGTTTTCCCTAAAAAATATATTCCACGGGTAATTTTAGATGTCGGTTTCTATGAAAAGAAACCGACGTTAAAATAAAAGTGGTACCAGTGTCTTTTCTAAATCGGCATGACTTCAACATATGGTGACGGTTGGATTAATTAACCAACGTTGTTGTGCTTTGGCGTCCATTTTTTTGGGTAACCAATGCCACCAAAACTGACGTTTTATGTCATTTCTATACTAGTGAAGGGGCTTTCAGCCCAATATATAATCTCATTGTTTAGCATTTACCTAATCATGGTTTTATCATCATCAGTGGGCTTTCATCTCAAGATATAATCTCATTGTCTAGTACTTACCCTCATCAAGGTTTCTCAAATATATTTAGTGCATGTTAATTCAATCTCAACATAGTTCTTATCTATTCATTCTATCACAATTCTCAACAAATATTCACAAGGACATTAGAGCTAGAGATACAAAAATCATATAGATATCTTATATTATTCATCATAGTCAGAATAGTTTTTTCATACAATATATACTTATTCCATCCAATTTCAATAGATGCAAATAAACTTCATGCATAAACATACATAGCAAACTTAGTTCTCTTATTCTTTTATTTTGCATTCTTCAGTTAGGGTTACTAATCAACACATGTCTAATATCATTTTAAGTCCATCAAAATAGTCCATTCTCATAGTACAAGTATTCTATCAAACAATCACAATACAATAATACAATCTTGTAAATCAATTCAGATGCTTGAACCTTGTCCTTTAATTAAATTCGACTATAATTACATGCATTCTTTAATCCCTCATTTGAGATCGTTATTCATTAGCATCATCTAACTCATCATTTTAAGGTTAGTGTTAGTTTCTTCGATTCATCTATTAATTCTCTTCTTTTTCGTTCATTTCACATAAATTAGTCTCAACTTCTTTCATGTCATGTTCATTACATTATTAGAATCAATCATTCTTAATTCACTTGATATACAATGCTTCTCTTCTCATTGACATCCATTAAAGTCCAATTTTAGTGTATTTCAATCAATTTGGATTAAGCCACATGTAATTAAAATAAAATATTAAAGACTTCATCGTAATAACTTCATTAGTTTCATCTTTAATTTGCCATCACCATTCAATATATCTTTCTTCATATCATTACTTATAGTTAGATAAGTGTACCATGTCATTGACTTCTAATGACATTCCCATAATCAACAATGATCATTCCTTATTGTACAACTCACTTTATATAAGGAGTGAGACCCAAAGGGGATCCACTCCCTACTAAAATTTGAAGAATAAAACATCCATTCCAAACACACTCAAAAGATATACTAGAGAGGGTGTAATATTTTCAAATCTTAATTAGGCTCCGATTGGTTTCTTGTAACTTAAGTTTTTTAAGAACTCATTTTCTAGGAACTGAACTTCTGTTCCTGGAAATTAAATTCATATGATTGGTTTAACATTTGACCTTTTTAACAAAATGAATTTCATATGATTGTTTTGTTGTAACTCGGTTGTAGAATATCAAAAACTTTCAGAGTTCACCTTGATGGTACCAGTGAGAAAGCTCAATGCAAATTTTGATACACTACATCAATAAACTTTAAATAGAAATAAATATGTACGAGCATAGCCTTGCGGCCATACGAGTATGGATTAGATTTATACAAGTACTGTATTAATAAATTAACTTTAGCTTGTTTTCCACTGTCTGATTTCATTGTGCATCACGGACATCTGAACAACAATGAACATCTGCATAATCGAACAAAAACATGGTGGCTTAATTTTTTTAAAACTTATCAACATCCAGACGAGTTTGCCTTTGTGAAAAAGCTAGACACATTGTTGTGAGTTGCAGGTAACAAAAGTAATATAACTGCTTGATGCACTACTATAGATCGGATGTCGATGGCTTTGATCAATTTGTTGTATTTGTGGCAGCATTTATCCGTGATTGATCAAAGGAAATAGAGAAAAGTAAGAGTCGATTGTGTGCTTTTCAAAATGAATATGATAATTTAGGGTTTTGTTTATTTCCCTTTGCGACAACATCTTCATGATCAAAGGAAAAAAAGGAGTCAAAGAGTAACTTGTTGCACTCTAGCAATGGATCTGGTTACAAGGCATTCACTTTATTTCCCTACCCATGACGAATAATTCTGTTGTTGATCAACCAAAGGAAAACTGATGGAGAAAGGGGTGAAGGAAAGTGACACATGCGAGAGGCCCTGAGCGGAGGCGACGAAAGCATGGAGCTTGTTTTCCGCCCAATTTTATCCAAAAGTCTGGAACTCATATCTATATATATGTTGGGAAGTCTACGAAAAGTCAGGGAACTCCAGTTCCCAAATTTTACACAACTAATCACCTAAAACTAAAAAGGGAACTTGACTTCCCATGTTTTCTGAGTAAGTTACAACGAACCAATCAGAGCCTTAATGGTAATCAAAACAACCGAAGTGTAGCAACTGAATATAAAACATGACTATATTTAATTATTTACAAAAGTACATCATCATCTCTCATATAGGGTTTACATAGAAGGTACAAAATAAGAATCTAGTAGAGGGAAATCTAAACTATATCAAGATTGTCTCCAAGTTTCAACTCCTTAAGCTAAGTCAATGTTAACTGTCATGTTCTCCTTGACCTACACCTGGGGTTGGAAGTCCATGTTAACTGCCATGTTCTCCTTGACCTACACCTGGGGTTGGAAGCATACCCCAGCAAGAGGAGAAAAATAGATGACATCAGTAAAAAGTTGGTATGTGCATACTAAAATGAAATTGAGAAATATAATAAAATAAAGGATGTCAAATAAAATGCTTCCCATAGAAAAAAAGGACTACCCAAATGGGTATCAAGAAAAATGATCTACAATAACAAAAAAGATACTTGCCATAAAATAATAATAAAAGTGGTGCCATAAAAGCACACAAAATCTTTGGGCACAAAACCCATCCCTATAATAACAACCTGCATGCATGTAGAATAACATTAACATTTATGGTATATGGCATCACCACCATAACCACATATTATGGCATCACCAATATAATCTTCAGGGAGTAATGACATCACAACACAATTACCCAGGGACAAGAATCACCATCTGCACGCTCTGTTGGTAAAATGCACAATAGGTACCACCACCTAATGTACACATATACAAGTTGTAATGCCCGGGCCCACTACCCAAGGCTCTAGTAGAGTTTCAGGAATGACGACTGTCCCCACAGACCACCACTAGCCTTAACTACGCACTTTTTCCACATTGACACGCAAGCCATAATCAACTTCCCGACTGGTCACCCATCCTAGTACTACTCCAAGCTAAGCACACTTAAATATGGAGTTCTTTAATGATGGGCTCACAGAAAAGGGGGTGCACCTTGGTGATATGGGTAGTCCAATCATTCCTTTTAAGATCATCATATCCGAGGCCTCAAATCCTGGGATGTTACAATCTCCCCCACTTAGACTCTTGACATCCTCGTCAAGGCTCAAGTATATGGCCTCATAATTTGACCCCATTTCAGTGCAGACCCACAATGGCCCATGGACACCCAGCTCCCGATCACAGAATACTAGCGCAAGGGTGGCTACATCAACCATGGACAACCCTTTCCTACATGCATGGACCGCATGGCTCAAGACTGGCATGCCATGTCCATGTGGGCCCCACCTACTGGAGGGGTTATGGCTCTGATACCATTTGTAACGCCCGGGCCCACTGCCCAAGGCTCTAGTAGAGTTTCAGGAATGACGATTGTCCCCACAGACCACCACTAGCCTTAACTACATACTTTGTCCACACTGACGTGCAAGCCAGGATCAACTTCCCGACTGGTCACCCATCCTAGTACTACTCCAAGCTAAGCACGCTTAGCTATGGAGTTCTTTAGTGACAGGCTCACAGAAAAGGAGGTGCACCTTGGTGATATGGGTAGTCCAATCATTCCTTTTAAGATCATCATATCCGAGACCTCAAATTCTGGGATGTTACACAAGTTATTCAAAGAAAACATGCATAATGTAGAGGCAAGTAAGAAGTATAGTCAGATACATAAAATTGCCATCACATAAATAGACAATATAAACATCCACCTCAAAGTGGGCACAAGATATCACATATCATCAAATAGTGTTCCAATATGAACAAAGCATAAGTTAGAGTCCAAGAGAATATCAAATTAGATAGCACAATCACAAGATCAGTAACAAATACGGTAGTTCACATGAACCATGATTTTCAAAGAAAAAGAGATAATGTGTAGCCAAGTGTCCATAAGACCAAGAGAAAGATAAAAGTAGGTCAATGGCTCAATGAAAATAATAGGAGATGCAAACATACCTTATTTCAGAGTCCTAGAAACACTCTTCATCAATCTAGTTGTTTCCAAGATCAACTTTTCCTAATTACAAATTATTCACATGTATTAGGGTTTATAATGTGTAAAGAAACCCTAATTCTAGACCTTTTTAGAAAACTTCGGATTTTGACTCCAAACATCTCACCGATCGACTTATTAGGTTCTATTAATCAAGAAAACATATTTTTATGTTAATTTTGGAGTTTATATGACAAATTTACAATTTTTGTGAATTTTATGAATATATTTCATTTCCCAAAAACCATCCTTCAAAAAACATGGAAATAAGACACTGAAACATTTTATTATGTCGAGATCATTTTTGAGATTCCAAAACATATTTATTTATAATTTTTGGATCTTCTAATAAAAAGATATGATTTTTACAAGATTCATTTTATTTACTAATTTATTTGTGAAATTAAATTGCAAGAAACCAATTTGCCCTTGAATCAAAAATCAAAGATTTACGCTATGAAAGGATATAAATGCACAATTTTGTCTGGCATGACAAGCAACAAAAGTCGAATTAAAATGTGATGATTTATAAGAATAGCCATAATGAGAAAAAAATAAAAGAGAATCGAGGGGTAAAAAGGGGAAACACAAGGGATCATCTCCTTCCCTACTACACATGCCATGGCCAGATGAGCAAGGAGAATCATGTCTAAGAGTTTGGGAAAAACTTCATTCGTCACTCATTTATGAAACTAACTAGTCGATCATAATGAAAAAGTGCCAACGTTATTTACCTGAGGTCCAATTACGCTCCGAAAAAGCAAGACATCACATAGAGGTTCCATAGTTGCAAATCAAGAACCACGTTTGGCGGTGGATGAAATGAAAATGCAAGGAGAAAGTAAATCGGATGAGAGTCTTTAATTGTATGTTTCATATGAGGGTAGGGTCCTAGTTATATGAATTTAAGTTTCAAGGGGTGTATGAGAAGTTGCTTTGGAAGACTTGAGGAATAATTTTAGACGTTTCCAGAATTCTCCATTATAGGGCTCGAGTAGGGTATGGATGGATGTGAAATTCAATTTACAATCCAATGTAACTCATTTCATGAAGTTTTGTTAAGAAACGAGGGAGTTATGCCCTAAATAATGGCTGTCTGCAATTACTGTTCATGCGGGCGGCGATGAATGTCATTGAATACGACCTTCCAACTTTGTTCTTTTAACACATTTAATATACAAAACTTTCTATAATTATTTGAGGGTGCAAATAAAGTCTAAATAAATCCAAATTTGGTAAGTTAACTAATTTTGGAATGAGCAATCCGATTTTGCATTATTCTATTTTTTGAAGACTTCTAATATTTTATTCAATATTTTTAAATATTATCACTTATTTTATCCCTTTAATGAGTTAGAGGCATCTAGAAACTTTCTAAAAATATAAAACTTGACCTGTAAGCAATAATAAATGTGAGGAACATGATTTTACCATTAATTATTTTTAACATATTTTGTAATATTTTTGTTCTCTAAATTATACTCTCTCTCCTAAATTAACTAAAATATTTGAGATTGTTCAAATTTGATAGAAAATTTACCTATAGGCTAATTTTAGCATGTTGATTTCGAATGTGAGATATTTTTCTCATTTGGAGTCATTTAATAATTCCTTTTAATATATTTAACTCTTATTCTTATTTTCTTTCCCAGTTAAAATAAAATAGTTATTATCATGCAAATAATGTGAAACTTCACCCTCAAGCAAACTAAAAAATATGAAACATGAATTGGTTATTAATTTTATCTCCTGGTATTTTTTAATATATTATTTAATATTTTGGACTTTTACATACTTTCTCTCCCCTAATCTACATATGTATATTAAAGATTATTCAAATTATATAAAAATTCACCCAAAGGCTATTTTTAATGTGTAGATTACGAATCTAAGATTATTTTCCATTGTTTGAGTCATTAATTGATTTATCCCATATTTTGAAGGAAAATCAAAATTTTTTTTCTAAATAAAATTGATATAATTATTATTATCCTAAATTTGTGAAACTTGGCATCTAAACCATATCATATCCAAAGAAAATGAATCTAATTTTTTCTTATCCGATTCATCTTCCTTTTATCAATTTTAGCCCATTATTCATTATTAACACTATTTATCATATTAAATAATTCAATATCACATCATCTTGTTTAGGGAGATATTATTTATTTATTTTTCTCATTTCTTGTTCCAAAAAAACTATAGAAAATTCTAGATCAATATTTTTATCATTATTATTATCATTGTTCCATTTGTACCCCATATTTACACATTACAACCAAATGGATTATATATTATATTCATCATTTATCTAATGTGACATATTTTATGTATCCATTAATGGTCTTATGATTAATATGAGAATATTATGCATATATGTTAAGATGGATTATTCATGCATTACATATTATGGTTACCATTAACTACCATTAGGTATATCCTCAATCTTGTTTGGATAAGCCCAAAGAACTAAGGTCTCTAACCTCTTAACTTTGGAATAAGATAAGGTTCTAGATTTTAGAATGTTACAATTTACCACCCCTTAAAGAGATTTCGTCCTCGAAATCTAAAAATAAACTATTTACCACACCTTAAAAGATTCAACCTAACAAATCACATTGTATATCCCCAAGGTACAATGTTCACTTTGCATCTTTTAATTGTGAATATTTTAGGGGTTTAAGTTGGCTATTTATCCAACTAAAAAGTCATAACCAACTAGGGTTTAGATTTAGGTCCTAGTTACTCTAACCTAACAACCCTAAGGCAAACAATGATCAAAGAGGATAGGTCAACTACACCTTTATATTATTCCACATATTCCTAGCCACCTCTTGATAGAAAATTCTACGATTAAGATTCTCTTTTAACTAATTATAGGGTTTCTCTAACTAGGCTTCATAAATATATTCATTGTGACTCAGTTTGAGAAAACATCAACAAAATCCAAAAGACATTATTTTTGTATATATAGTATTATAAGGAAAATAATTTGATGCAAAAACTTTTGCTATAGAAAACTGAAATTAGGGTCTAAAATCAAAGCGAGAACCAAGTCACAATATTTCCATAATATGATCTCCTTATCCTACTAGTACCTCATCCTTAACATCTAATATCATCCTCAAGTCAAATCTTATAGCATACGAATATATATATATATATATATATATATATATATATATATATATATATATATATATATATATATATATATATATATATATATATATATATATATATATATATATATATGACAACCAACCAATTATGGACACAAAGCTCATATGAAGATCAGAAACTCTGGCATCCTGCAAGTCATCCAACACTTTTGTGAGGTTCTAGACTAACCAACATGAGCCATTCTCTAAGTGAAGACTAGTCATTTGGTTGGCAAAATCGGTTGAATGGTATGGGTTTCTTCATAGGCACTTAGTAGAAAATCAGTCGCCCGACCTACTCTACTAGTCAGGCAATTGCAATCTTCACCATGCAAAATATATACAAGGACATTTAGGTAGTTGCCCAACCTATCACACCAATCGGCTAACTAGGTTTGGGCCATCAAAATGATGAGTGGCCAGTCTCCCTACTGGTCCAACCCTAAGAGATGTAAATTTCTAGTCCTTGATTGAGTGATTTTGTGGGCCCAGTGGCACTCATATAAATAGTATTTTAACATGATGGATAAGGAAGACTTTGTAGCCCCAGAACATGAGTTTTATAAGTAGAAGAACAAAGCAGAAGCAAAGAACGACACCCTTCTCCTGGGGTCTCATTGAACTATTATGTTGCCAAAGTTGGTGACCTGCCTCCTCCTGGGTCTCATTGAACTATTATGTTGCCAAAGTTGGTGACCTACTCACCAAAGTTTACAAATGCATCAATCCACACATTTTGTGACATGGCTTCTCCTCTTCACCATTGTTCTTGTGTTTAATCTTGCTCTATGAGTGAGTAGTTTCCCTTTATGGGCCATAAGGATTAATCTCGTGACCCTTACTCAGCATTGCACATTGTTAAACTTCATTACTACTGACATATGATTGTTTTCATTTGTTTCTTGTGTGCCTTGTGGATTAACGATCCCATATGCATGTCTATTATAATCCTAGATGGGTATTCCCTGGGGTGATGGGCTAGTGATTCAATGGTACCGAGACCTCGAGACTATGGGAAAATCTACTATGTGAACTTCAACTATGAAGTGATACATAATTCATTATGCTCAATATAAATAGTTGAAGTGATGAAGAATGTAATGTAGGATAGAGTATACAGGGGGGCCTGGTGAAACCCACTCTACTCCAGTGCTTTAAATTATACTACAACTTAGTTATTGCATACCATTAAACCAATCATTCTAAATATTTGTCTAAATTAAATCATATTTGTGGTTTCTTAAAATTGTTGTCTCTAAGGTTTGATCCCAACTCTATACTATAATAAAAATTGTTTGCTTGTGTATCTAACTATTGTACATATTTTAGGTCAAAATCTAGGTATTTTTTCCTAGGTGTGCAATAAACTACATATCATGATTTCCTTGGTTTGTTCACTTCACTATTTGAGTTGTCATCCCAGTAGGCCCCTTATTTCTAGCTCCAACATTTAACTAATTACTACACATTTTATAGGTTATTTCTGAATGACTTACTCTAGTTGGCTACATGGAGAAGATCTTACCCAACTGCCACCCTTCCCTAGGTCCATTTCTGTACATACTTTCTAAACATGACCCAATCATGCCGCAATCATAGCAGTAGTTTGGTAGGCATTCATAGAGGATGTCATCTACACAATCTTCCCTTATACACTCTTCATCTTTTTCTTTGTCTTGTGCGAATTCTCCACATTGATGATAATTTTGAATCTCTTGGCTTTAATCTTGTGAAGTATCATTTCTACCAGTCTCCAAGAAACTTCCCACCTTTCCAATAACAATGGCAACTGTTTTGTCTAATCAACAACCTCTATGGATATTGTATAGTCTGGTCAACATTGGTGACTCATTGATAATCAAGTTAGAAGGTTGGATGATGTTGCTAGCTTCTTTTGAAAGGATGAGATACTATTAAAACTCCATGTAACCCCTTCTAGGACCTTGTCTCTATGTTTTATTCCCCCAAAGTGAATAATCATAACACCATTTTTTTCTCGAAATATAATTTTCTCATGAGGTCCTAGATCATGCTCATTGTCCTTTCAAAAGCATTGAAATTGTATGGCTAATACATTATCACCCTTGCCTCTAGGATGAGGTCCATATGATTTTTATTTAGGTTGTCATATTTCTCTAAGAATGTTGTGATGTCCGCATCATTTATGCTTAGTGCTCGGCATTGTCTAGATATATCCTCTGCCATGAAGTGCATCAGTAGAGGCCCAAATAGGGTGGGAAATCACATATTGGTGAGCCCGTTGCCTCCAATACCAACCTCTAGGAGAGATGTTGCCACATAACCATTTATTACCTTATGTCCACACTCCTAATGGCTACACAAACAAAGGTGAGTGGACCTAGGTGCTCATTCCTAAAACGGATCACATAACATATGCATCAATAAAACCACTAATAAGAACAGAGTAAAAGATAACATGGCATAAAAGGAAACTAAACAAGTACCTGACATAAAATCTTCGTCTTAGTAAGACTAGAATATTATCATATAAGAGTAGAAGCAACGATCATAGATGAGATTCTTAGTGTATGTGTTACCTAAAATCATAAAATGGACACATATCAGCACAACTACGTTGAGTATGCTTAAAATATATAAATTCATAGGTTTAAGAGACCATATATGCTTTCCAAAACATAATGTAATAGAAAGAAACAAAGTACCAACATGAAATACTTTATTATTAACATGTAAGTGTGTTTAGGTGCATTTCCATTATACTTAGCAACATTTCATTAGTATTGAGCAGCTTCCCATTGGAAGGGCTTGTGAGAAGCATATGAGGCTCAAAGCCCAAGTGTCATCCTATTTATACGTGAGGGACCCCAAGACCAAAGTCAATGTGCTAACCCTGCTTGTCTTGTGTCGTTAACCCCAGAATACAGTCAGGTGCACAAGTCTTGTATAATGGACAATTTCAATTATGTTCAATGTTTGTTCAACATATTTCAAGAAAAATGAGCATACTAATCATAGGGAACAAGTATCCCAGACAAGTACATAAAGCCAGTACAAGCAAGTTCAATACCACTAGTCTAGCCAATAGGATGATAAACAATACCTTGAGTAGAACACAAGATTAACAATTGATTAGAAAACCATAACTAGCAACTTTGACTAGATCTCAGCATTTGGGTCATCATAAAGATCCTAAAATTACAAATAGGTATAATTGGATTAACATCAACAAGATTTTGACTCATGAATCATTATTAAGGGGGTTGGATGTGTCACCTAAGTTTATGTACTCATTCCTTTCAACATAGTTTTCAATGTATCAAACTAGGTCATGCATAGGTGTTATTGAGATACCTAGTATATAATTTATTTATTATCACTTAGATCAGGGAAGTATGATTAGAGTTTCAGGATTCCAAATAGAGAAATCATAAGATTTGAGCAAGCTTATTCATCATAATCATTAATATTGTTATACCTAGTCATATTGGGTCATTATCATGCAAGGTTGTCATCATTAGAGTATAGATGGGGTAGAGAGTTAGATGTCATAAATATCATCAAGATATTGATTTGAGATCATTATGTGATATGGATGATCATTAGGTCAAGATTTGCGTAAGGTTGGATATTCAATTATCAACATCCATATTAGATTACACTTCAAGTCAATATTAGGGCATTTAAGCACATTAGGGAATAAGAGTGATTTGTAAGATATTTAGGGGTACAAGGCATGAGAATAATTGATTTCCAGACCACATAAAGTCTTGAGTCACTCCAAATCAATAAAATCATAAGGTTTAACATTCATAAAAAATGAGCACATAAGGTCATATTAAGACACATTATTACTAGATCATAATTGTCAATGAACCAGCTTGATCGGATATGATTGCATATGAGGGTGAAATATACTAATCTAGAGCATGCATGGAGGTTAGAAGCATAGTTTAATGAGTTATAACATTAAATAATGGACCTTTTGCATATATGTCCATATTAAGTCATTTAAGCAACATAGATCACATTAAGGTTCATATGGTGAGCAAAGGTCAAAACTTATCACATTCAAATGTTTGACATATTGTTATTAGGTAAAGATAATATTCTAGGAGATAAGGAGCAAGCTTGTTCATATAAGGGCATAACATGTAGAAAGAGAACAAAAGCTATCATCTTCATTATATCAGAGTAACTACGAGCAAAGTTAGGTCATGAAATTAGTCCCATTAGATAGATCTAGTTCTCTAGTTCAAAATTCATATATTATATGACCCCAAATGATGATGAAATATGACCTTTGTAAGAAATAACATTTAATCGTGAATATTTGAGAGGGGAGGCAATGAAGAAATACCATTCTAAGAAAAAAAATGGGGGGGATGTTGGATCATAGATTCATTATTGGCGTGGAGGCACCCTTCTAGCATTGGGAGAGTGAGGTAGTGGCATGGGCCCTTGACCCCATAGTCTGCATTTGACCAACATACCCTAATGCTTGGGCGACCCACTACGAGAAGGGTGGATGGAGTTTGTTGGATCTACACAATTGGTTCAGCCCACCCTAGATTTTAAATTCCATAACACATCACCTTTGCGGTGCCCAGGACACCTAAAAGGTTGGAACCGCCACGGTAGCAAGCTATCTGTTCTCCTTGGCTAGCCAACACATGTGTGTGTTGATGCTCACAAGGTGGTTGATTGTATTCAGTGGTGCACTAAGAAGCTTCTCATGCTCTTATCATGAGCTTTTGTGTCTCAACGGCAAAACACCCAAAGTGGATCTAGGAAGTGTTTTCCATGACTAGAGGAGAAGAAAAGAAGATGGAGAGAGGGATATAGGGGACATTTTTTTTATCAGTAAGCACGAGACTCCTCTTGATTCCTTCAAAATTTTTTATGTCCAAGTGTAAGAGCTAGGCTCCAAAAATCATAAAAAATAAAAATGCCTATC
Organism: Alisma plantago-aquatica; assembly: GCA_963693085.1. Taxonomy (NCBI): domain Eukaryota; kingdom Viridiplantae; phylum Streptophyta; class Magnoliopsida; order Alismatales; family Alismataceae; genus Alisma; species Alisma plantago-aquatica. Next base: position 686,232,312 of record OY856409.1, read on the forward strand.
TATGCATGACAAACCATGCAAGATTATATAAATCACTTTGGATGCTCCTCCACACACTTTTGGCGGATGGGGCAACATCATCAAAAATGGTTCTATTTATTTGGTACCATATATGGTAGAGGATGAGGACAAGTAGGAGCCTTTCTTTGCGGCCAGTGAGCATGAGAAAATCATCTCTATTCTTTGAGATGGAGGGTAGGTTGTTTTTGGCCCTATGCCATATTTCTTCAGACAAACTACACGTCTAGAAGATATGATTGAGGTTTTCATTGCAGGAGCAATAGAGGGAGCAGCGTGAAGCCAGAGCAATCCCTCTTTTTTGTAAATTTTCTTCAGTCATAAGATTGCCATGGAAGATCTTCCAACAACTAACCTTCATTGGGGGGGGGGGCTTTAGTCGAACAGAGCCACATAGCCCAATTAATAGTGGCATGGTTTATTCTTCAAAGGTGCCACACCTTCTTCAGAATAAATTCCTTCATACGTCTATAGTAACGTAGGTCCTCGTCCTAGGAAATGTGGACCTCATAGTAGATTCCCTCCAAAGCTTCACCCCCTCTAACTCTCGGGATATCCCAAGCTCTATTAGTGATAATGTTACTTAAAATTGCATCATTTTTTAGTTTGGATCTCAGTGTCAGCGAGTTGTGATCATTGATGTATTGAGATAAGAATTGGCCATTGACCCAAGGGTCTTTCCATAAGTAGACAGAGCTAGAGTCTCCAATTATAAATCTAACCAGAGGCAAAATTTTATCCCTGACTTTGAGCAAGGCTCAGAGCATCCAGCTCTATGACTGTTTGAGGTGACATGACGAGAGAGAGTTAGTTTTCAGGTACTTACTGTGAATCCACCTGACCCACAATGATTTTTTATTGTTGGCTATATCCCACAGTAGGCACATCATCCCTGTTGTGTTCGAGTCCTCCACTTTACGGATATCAAGTCTAGCCTCCTTCTTTGGCCTGCATATTACATCCCAGGCAATGGTATGTAAGTGTTTACTTTCATCTGTATCCCCCTATAGGAAGTAACAGAATAGGCTCTCAATCTCTGTCATGGTGGCCTTCGGGATGGGGAAAAAACCTGTCCAGGAGAGGTGATAAGATGACAGTGTGGACATGATGAGCTCAAGTCTGCCTGCCATGGAAAGAAGTCTAGACTTCCAGGCTTCTAGCTTTGTCTTGATTTTGTCTATAAGGGGTGAGCACATCATTTTTGTAAGCTTCCCTGCAAAAATAGGTACACCCAGGGATTTAACTGGTAGATTCACTGCTTCAATCCCCATCCTAGAACTGAGGGACAAAGGGGCTGTCTGACTTAAGATAAGATGGATTTTAGTTAGGTTCAAATCTAAACCCAAGACTACTTTGAAGATTTTCATACAATGCATGATACCATCAACACTTTGCTCATCTGCTTCAGCAAACATGAGGAGATCATCTACAAAAATTTGGTGTGACACCTCGACCTCATGAGATCGCAAGGGCTTGATTTTCTTTTCTTCTATAGCTTGGTTGATGATTGTGGTTAGTCCTTGCATCCCTACAATGAATAAGTAGGGTGCAAGTGGGACCCCTTGACGAATTCCACTTGTATCTTGTATTAGTTCAGATGGCACCCCATTTATAAGAATCTAGAATGAGGCAGAATTCATACATTCTACAACCCAATGGAGCCAACAAGGAGGGAATCCCATTCCTTTCATGATATAGAGAATATAATTGCTATCAATGGAGTCATATGCTTTACTCATGTCAGCTTTGAGGCACATCTTTTCCTGGACATTAGTTTTGTTGAAGTCTTAAATAAGCTCATTTGCAAGCAGAATCACATCTGGAATCCTCCTTTCTTTCACCAAGGCGCACTAATGCACACTAATGAGTGTGGGCAGGATGTTCCTGAGTTGATTTGCCATGATTTTGGAAATCACCTTATATGTAAAATTGCATAAAGAGATCGGTCTCCAATCACCCACTATTTGAGGTTGTTTTATCTTTGGTACCAGTATAGGTCTTATTCAACTCTTTTAACATTTTACCTTTCAGGAAAAAAAATCCTTTATCGCCTTGCAGAAATCCTCCTTGATGGTTTCCCAGGAAGTCTTGAAAAAGTGAGCATTCATACCATCGGGGCCAGGAGCCTTGTCATTATTTGCATTCATAACTATGTTTTGAATCTCTTCATTAGTTACCAGGGTACATATATCATGAACTTGTTGATCTGTCAGCTTTGGTAAGTTCTTCCAATCATAGGCATTGGGGTCAGCCCTCGTAGAGTTTAAGATTCTATTGTAGTGTTGGACAAAAGCATTAGAAATTTCTGTCTCCTTTCTAATGGTACCCCCATCCATTTCAATAACTTTGATCTGGTTCCTTTGTCTCCTTATCTTCAGCGAGGCATAGAAAAACTAGGTGTTGGAGTCACCATTCTTTAGCCAAAAGATGTGAGATTTCTATCTAACTAGGGACTCCTCAATGTACTTAGCTTCAATAGCTTCCTCCTTTTTGGTTTTTGCTATCTCCCATAGGAGAGAATCATCGGGGTAATTATCAGATAGCTCATATGCCTTTAATGCTTCTTTCACTTTATTTGTAGCTGAATCAGTCAGGTCTCCAATATGTTCCCAATTCTAGGTCTGAAGAGTTCTTTTTGTATGCTTTATTTTCTGACATAGCTTATATAGTGGGGTGCCAGTGATTGAGGTTTAACAAGCTTTATGTATAGTATTAGACAACCCAGGGAGGGAAGCCCATGCATTAAAGTACATGGTAGGGTATTTGGCTTTATCCTTCTTTTCATCTAAGTGTAATACCAGGGCACAATGATCACTGTAAATTGTAGGCATGGTTTTCAATCATACATTTTAAAAGGAGTGTTACGACTCCACCTTCCGATAACCCCCAATTAAGGGAGGCCGAGAGGTTGAAGCCGCACCCATAAAATTCCGGATCAAAGGTTCAACATATAACCAATAACAATTATTAAATTCTAACAGACTATACTGAAAATGGTAATAAAATTTTTCTTTATCATACCTTTGAAAAGTTGGAAGTACTAAACTTCTAACCACAGATGAACTACTCTAACTAGTTCCTCCTTGTTCTTTAATTCTTGAATTCACAATGTGTCACCTTACTGTTTTGTGCTTTGGATTATGTACCTAAATTGCCGACAAACAAAACCACGGTCAGTCGGTATGTGGGGAAAACAATAATCAAACATTTATGCTAACAATGTAATCAAGCATTTAGTCTTTTTAACAATCAAGATTACATTTTAATATAACATCCGCGATCCACAAGTTCCATAACCTCTGAGCTGTCCCTGCAGTGGACCTGTATACCATACTACAACCCCTCATGATCCACCGAATCGGTAAACCAGTTTCTAGAGTTGAGTCACATGGTAAACCGAAGAGTCTCATGAACCACACAAGGCAATCCAGTTTCTAACTCTCGGTATGCTGAAGAGTCTCATGAACCGCACAAGGCAATCTAGTTTCTAACTCTCGGCAATCCTAGACATTTCTCTAGGTATTACCCCCTTTTCAGCCTTTTTAAAGCAACAGAGGTGAACAAGGATCTAGCCAGTTATATGCATACTTATGATGATAATCATAGTCACTTTATAGTTGCATGAAATAAATAGACATTCAACAGTTATTTCAGGCAACCGATAAATCATTCGGAAATCGCCGGGAAACTAAAGCAATTATTCATAAGCGTAACCACATACCTTTTAATTGCACTTTTCAAGATAGAAAGAGAAACCCAATCAATAAGCAAAACCTGAAATAAAAGGACAATTTCCTTTTATTAATATTTATCCACTTTCATTATTCAAATTAGGATTCCAATTCCATAATTAGGGTTTCTTCTGGAAATTAGGGTTTTACTTCTTCTTTCATCATTAACATTCTTAATTTGTCAATTCTCATAAAACTCCTAGTTTCTCATTCAATTCCCTTTATTAGACAACCGATTTCCTTATTTCATAAAAATATGGTTTTTATCTCCTTTTATCCCAAATTGGGGTTTCCATGCAAATTAACCTTCTTTTGAACATAATAATTCCAAGTTAAGCATTTTTGCATTCAAATAACAAATTAAACTATCATTATCATTATCAGAGTCAAACTTGACGATTTGACTTGTTAAATTACCAAATTACCCTCTCAACATGCAATTAGGGTTTCTTATCAATATTTAATGAACTTTATTAGCCAAATAAAGTACTTTTGCAAAACTAGGTGGAATTAGGTTCTGGAATTATTTTTATCGTGTTCTTTGCATTTTTCTATGCAGCTTTCATATATAAAGTTTTCTCATATGAGTTTCCTATCAATTTCTATTAATTTCGCAAGATAAATCCTTTTTCTGTAATTTTGGTCAGAGAGAGATTTTACCGGAAATTTGGTAGCCGCTCGATCAGTGTGCCCCCTGGTCCACGTCTGATCTGACGTTCAGCGTCGTGCGTCTCCTTCCACTTACGCGCCTTGCCGCTCGAGTCGTTGGATCTCGCGTGTCCACGGTGGTTCACAATCCAACCGTCTCAGCCAACCTTCGACCTGGCCGTTAGATCACGATCTAACGGCAGCTGCGCTTCGTCCCCCTCGTCCTCAGTTCTTTCTAAATGCGGCAGAGCCGCGGCGGCGCTCTCGCCGGAGCAAGCTCGATCGAGAGCTTGGGCGAGCAAGGAAAAGCAATAGCAGGCCGTTTAAGATCGCAATGGCACCAGGGATCGAAGGATCCCCTTTTATAGACCATGGGAGGTCCCCTCTGGGGTTCCCAACTCGACCGCCAGACCTACTCCCAGCCCGATTGGGCATTTCCAAAGTACACCATGAAAGCCCCCAAATCCTAGGTCTAGATCCTTCGCTAGGATCTCCCGATCCCAATGGGACCCAATTCGTGAGTGCACATGCACAGATCCAATCGGAAAATCGAGGGGAAATTCCCCTGTGGGCGCTACAGTCCGAGTCCCTTTGGGACTCTGGACGATGACCGCGACCCGTTGGATTAGAATCCAAGGGTCAGCGTCATCTGCGCTTAACCACAAAGGAAAACAGTTTCCAAATAAATGAATTTTAATTCCTATTCTCATTGATTCTTAGAAAAAATCATATCTCCCAACTGGATAGGTATTTCTTTCCCAAATTTTGAGGGAAACTTGAATTCAGTGTTATCTTTCATCCCTCCAAATTTTGTGTCATAATAATACTGATTCGATCCCTTTTTCTTGTAATGCAAGTTATTATTATATTAATCACATTTTTCCTTCTTTTCCTTAATCCTTTTATTATTATTCCCTGATTTTGAGTTCCTTGAACTCCAAGGTATCCATTATCTCGAATTCTTATTTTTGGGGAAATATTCCACATCCTTTTTCTTATTTTATGGAATTCTTTATGTATTCTTCAATCATATCAATTTGGGCTTCAATTAAAGCAAGGCCCATTAAGAAACATGCAATCAATTATTCATGGAATCCATTTCAGTCCACATCACATTAATCATGGAATTCATCATATCATTATTTGTTCACTTAGCTTTAATATGAGAAATTTCATTTCTCATTAATTAAACCCAAAAATTGGGGTTATAACATCCTTCCCCTCTTATAGAAATTTTGTCCTCAAAATTCAAAAAAGCAAACAAACAACAATTCAGGATAAGACTTTTCCCATGTCCATCATTGGCCCCTATGTGGCTTTACCGTACTCATGGCGCTTCCAAAGAACCTTTACCATCACATATCCTTTTCCTTGAGTCCTTTCATCCTGGCGTCTATAAACTACACAGGTGACTCAGGCCATTTCAGCCTCCCTTGGGGCTCACTCGATTCATTGCTCAGCACATGGTCGGGGTACCTCACATAGTGCTCTAAATTGGACACCTAGAAAACATCACACATTACTCTATCCTGAGGGGTAGGGTCAAAACCTAACCATCTCCACCCATCCATCTCTAATGGACCCATGTATCGGGGACTCAGCTTTCTCAGCTATAACTCAGAGGGGTCGGATTCTCACATTATATTCTCCCACATTACACTGCATGTTAGTTTACTTTACATCTGCTCATGACTCTCGTCATCTCTAGGCTCCTTTTAGCCATTGCATGATCAAAGTGACTTTCGTCTTCATGCACTGTGGTCCTTTTCTAATCATCATGTGGTCCTTTCACCAACATCACCTTACTGAAGTGGTGACCGACTCAACCTCCCTTATAGAGCTTCTTAGAATCCCGATATTGGATATGGTGGTCATTGTCACATCTTTCATAGGACAATAACTATCTTTAGATATCACCCTGAACGAGCACACATGCCCTCATCAGACCCTTTAGTCTGGATCATACTAACCATGGTTAGGGGTGATAAACTATACTACATAGAGTTCTCAATGTACCTACTTCCACTTTATGGAAGTGAACCTTTTAGGTCAAACTCAAGAACCTTTGAACTCGCTTCATGGTGTAGTTGAACCATCTTTCTCATGGGTAGTTCAACAAAACTCTTTCTTTCTCATGTCCTCTAGGTAAGGCGACCTACCATAACCCATATTGCATTTCAACCTTTCCTTGGTCCAAGGGAGACCCATCACCACATCCATAGTATTGATCTCCCATCCCTCTCAAGGACTCTTTTGTCCTCTATATCGATACACTGGGTTATTGGGGTTCGTCCTTTACCTCCTGGCTTGCATGGCCATAAACCACATGCAACCTCATCTTAAGCATCCAAAGTGCTATCTCCATTTCCATGGTGTATCATGATTTCCTGTATGTCATGATTCTTCAAGATCGATTCCTCTGAAACCCTAAACCACTCATGTCGGGGTTTCATCACCAAAGAAGTGCATCTGAGGTTCCACCACCACCCTTTTATTGCATCAAAGAGTAGACTGGCTAACCAAACAACCCTTAACTTTTCAACACATCTTTTCACATTTGAGTGTTATCCAAACACCACTCCTTTTCAAACTTAGGGTTAGCCAAACAAGTCAGATGTATCTCAACCAGCGCATCCATTACCACCTCACATCCTTAGCTATTAGGTAACGTTGAAGACACATACTTCCATGTATTTAACCTATTATCTCCCCTTAAACTCACTATCTATCTTCATTAAGAACACTCTCTGATTTCATCATCGTGGTGATTAAACTCAACCTGGTATAACTTGTAAGTTCCACTTAGCTCAGGATAAACACATCCTCATAAGGTGACTATCTTCCATGTATCATTCTTTTTACCAGGTTAGGTTATCTTCTCTATCCCCATTTCTCGTGGCAACGTTCCATCCTACATCATCTCTTATCCTTAGTGTATGCCATGCGTAATGTACTATCTCTCACTCCCATAACAAGAGGAAATAAGCATTTGGCTGCAGTCCAAATACATAGTTCTTCCTGTTCCAAGAGTAGAGATGGTACATCCCACCTTGCCAGTACACCTTTAAATCTAAGTTGCAACGTGCCACATATGTCTCTTCATCACGAACATCATGATATCAAACTAATCTTGAACCTTCTGAGGTTTATATCCTTGGTCATCTCCTCTAGGTCTATAGGGTACCGACTCTTTTGGGGTCATCCCTCTTCCCTCGTGCATCAAGCGAGTGCCCTACTCATCTGCCCTTTGGGTCCCATGAGTTCATGAAGGTGATCAATCTCCTAACCCATGGCCCTCAGACAATGATAGCTGTTACCTCCCGACCCTATGGTCATGTGCAACTGGGGAATTACGAAACTCCTACTTTCATCGGTCTTATCCCTATCTGACCCTAGGATAGACTTAGGATTATCCATTATAGTACATGTTCACTTAGAACCTTACCCAAATCTTCTGCATTCATGGGCTGTCCTTCATCCTTTCATAGGGATCATGGCAACCTGCCTACCTTGGCCAGCCCCATACCGGTTACTTCCATGGTAACACATCTACATGCACTTAGACATGACTATCTATGGGTCTACAGGTTCATTCTCATACCATGTACTCTTCACTTAACTTCTCAAGATTCTATGAGACCTCTTTTAAACTAACAAAACTGATATACATCCCACCAAAGGGGTCCCTCTCCCAAGATGGGAGGAAAACTATCCCTTGACCACGAGGTCACAAAAGCTCTTAGGTCTAGGGTTTACATCCACACGAGTCTACTTAACCCTAGCAAGCCATTAAGGCATGAGAAGATCACTTATTGTACCATGCTAGGTCATACTTGTCCTCTTTCCTCAATGTTGGATCAAGATCATACCTTTCTTTATCATCAACCTAGCTGTGAGGGGTCCATCAAACACACCTTAATCTTAAGGGGCTTCTCTTTTCCTCTATTCACGATGATTACTATGCTTGCTTCTATAGGAACTCATCTCTCATCATGATCATCAGGTACACCACTTCCCCTCTTAGGCCTAGGGACCCTAGGTTCACTTGTAGGTGTCCAACTGCATACTCTATCCACGAACCAAGCATGCAAAAGGCATGACATGCACTTCTTGTAATCCTTCAACTCGAGCAACGCTTAGATTTGGATTTTCCTCAAGGACAAACCATAAGGTACAAGGCCTCATAACCTATTACTAATCCACTTCAGGGTATACAAAACATCTTCTTCCTACCTCGGAAGGTAAACATCTCTACCATAGGCACGTAGGTACCAGAAGCTTCATCTTTTCTCAAGGTTTCGGTCCCTCTAAAGACAACCAAGGTATCATCAACTTTTAGGGACCGATCATGAGGCAACCACTATCATCCATTGTTCATGGTTTTAGGCTTCCAACCTTCTTGCTGGGTTTCCTTCTCTCTCTAGAGCTAACCCTACATCCAACCTCACCATTAGAGGTCCTCTCTTTATGAAGGTTCAACCTCAAAGGCATGCTCTACATGGGTGAAGCCTAGGTTTGAACTTATGGTTGCTCAAGATCATCCATAACCCTTTATGCTCCATCATGATTCCTTATCCCGGGTTTCATCCTACCGTCATCACTATGACGTACCCTAGGTGCCATCTATACCCTACTTGCACAAGCCCATAGGGTTTCTAAGGTCCTTCACTAACCTCATCATCTAAGGAGTTATCCTTTACCCTGACATGCACGATCCTTCCCAGGGTTTAGGTCATCCATGGATCATATGGCATCCCAAAGGCATGTCCCTTCAAACACCTGGTCCAACTCATCTCTCTCTAACCATCACTTAGGGTTAGGGTTAGCATCATCCTCATAGGATGTGCCAGGTCTCTACTAGAAATGGAGATCTCTATCTCCAAGACTGACTTATCCTCCTGACAAGAAGGTCTAGCCTCAGGTCTCTCCTGAGGACATGACATCTTATGTCATACGACCTAAGCATGTATCTATTATTTATTTTGCGCTTAATCTATTAAGCTTATGTCCATGACATCTTATTTACATGCCTTTCATTAATTTAGTGGAGGATTCCTTAAACCTTATTAACCTTACCCATACCTCAAGAGGGTGAGGAGAAGAAAGGAAACCCTAATCCTTTATGTCCTTATCAGAATTTTGTGATGAGAAGGGATGAATAGGATGAGAAGTCCTAAAGGTATCTTATTTCGATTCATACCCTAAGACTTTGGCCAGGCGGTCACACGGATCTGGGAGTCCTCGTATTCCGACTAGCGGTGCGGAGGAAAATCTTGCCAGCCCCCGGTCGTGATCCCTTTCTAGACACCTCCGTCTTTTGGATACTCCTCTAATAACTCCCTTGGGTTCTATGGAGTTTGTAAAATTTAATAATTATTAATGGTTAAATGAGGAACCCAGGCTCTGATACCAAATGTTACGACTCCACCTTCCGATAACCCCCAATTAAGGGAGACCGAGAGGTTGAAGCCGCACCCATAAAATTTTAGATCAAAGGTTCAACATATAACCAATAACAATTATTAAATTCTAACAGACTATACTGAAAATGGTAATAAAATTTTTCTTTATCATACCTTTGAAAAGTTGGAAGTACTAAACTTCTAACCACAGATGAACTACTCTAACTAGTTCGTCCTTGTTCTTTAATTCTTGAATTCACAATGTGTCACCTTACTGTTTTGTGCTTTGGATTATGTACCTAAATCGCCGACAAACAAAACCACGGTCATTCGGTATGTGGGGAAAACAATAATCAAACATTTATGCTAACAATGTAATCAAGCAATTAGTCCTTTTAACAATCAAGATTACATTTTAATATAACATCCGCGATCCACAAGTTCCATAACCTCTGAGCTGTCCCTGCAGTGGACCTGTATACCATACTACAACCCCTCATGATCCACCGAATCGGTAAACCAGTTTCTAGAGTTGAGTCACATGGTAAACCGAAGAGTCTCATGAACCACACAAGGCAATCTAGTTTCTAACTCTCGGTATGCTGAAGAGTCTCATGAACCGCACAAGGCAATCCAGTTTCTAACTCTCGGCAATCCTAGACCTTTTTCTAGGTATTACCCCCTTTTCAGCCTTTTTAAAGCAACAGAGGTGAACAAGGATCTAGCCAGTTATATGCATACTTATGATGATAATCATAGTCACTTTATAGTTGCATGAAATAAATAGACATTCAACAGTTATTTCAGGCAACCGATAAATCATTCGGAAATCGTCGGGAAACTAAAGCGATTATTCATAAGCGTAACCACATACCTTTTAATTGCACTTTTCAAGATAGAAAGAGAAACCCAATCAATAAGCAAAACCTGAAATAAAAGGACAATTTCCTTTTATTAATATTTATCCACTTTCATTATTCAAATTAGGATTCCAATTCCATAATTAGGGTTTCTTCTAGAAATTAGGGTTTTACTTCTTCTTTCATCATTAACATTCTTAATTTGTCAATTCTCATAAAACTCCTAATTTCTCATTCAATTCCCTTTATTAGACAACCGATTTCCTTATTTCATAAAAATATGGTTTTTATCTCCTTTTATCCCAAATTGGGGTTTCCATGCAAATTAACCTTCTTTTGAACATAATAATTCCAAGTTAAGCATTTTTGCATTCAAATAACAAATTAAACTATCATTATCATTATCAGAGTCAAACTTGACGATTTGACTTGTTAAATTACCAAATTACCCTCTCAACATGCAATTAGGGTTTCTTATCAATATTTAATGAACTTTATTAGCCAAATAAAGTACTTTTGCAAAACTAGGTGGAATTAGGTTCTAGAATTATTTTTATCGTGTTCTTTGCATTTTTCTATGCAACTTTCATATATAAAGTTTTCTCATATGAGTTTCCTATCAATTTCTATTAATTTCGCAAGATAAATCCTTTTTCTGTAATTTTGGTCAGAGAGAGATTTTACCGGAAATTTGGTAGCCGCTCGATCAGTGCGCCCCCTGGTCCGCGCCTGATCCGACGTTCAGTGTCGCGCGTCTCCTTCCACTTACGTGCCTCGCCGCTCGAGTCGTTGGATCCCGCGTGTCCACGGTGGTTCACAATCCAACCGTCTCAGCCAACCTTCGACCTGGCCGTTAGATCACGATCTAACGGCAGCTGCGCTTCGTCCCCCTCGTCCTCAGTTCTTTCTAAACGTGGCAGAGCCGCGGCGGCGCTCTCGCCGGAGCAAGCTCGACCGAGAGCTTGGGCGAGCAAGGAAAAGCAATAGCAGGCCATTTGAGATCGCAATGGCACCAGGGATCGAAGGATCCCCTTTTATAGACCATGGGAGGTCCCCTCTGGGGTTCCCAACTCGACCGCCAGACCTACTCCCAGCCCGATTGGGTGTTTCCAAAGTACACCACGAAAGCCCCCAAATCCTAGGTCTAGATCCTTCGCTAGGATCTCCCGATCCCAATGGGACCCAATTCGTGAGTGCACATGCACAGATCCAATCGGAAAATCGAGGGGAAATTCCCCTGTGGGCGCTACAGTCCGAGTCCCTTTGGGACTCTGGACGATGACCGCGACCCGTTGGATTAGAATCCAAGGGTCAGCGTCGTCTGCGCTTAACCACAAAGGAAAACAGTTTCCAAATAAATGAATTTTAATTCCTATTCTCATTGATTCTTAGAAAAAATCATATCTTCCAACTGGATAGGTATTTCTTTCCCAAATTTTGAGGGAAACTTGAATTCAGTGTTATCTTTCATCCCTCCAAATTTGGTGTCATAATAATACTGATTCGATCCCTTTTTCTTGTAATGCAAGTTATTATTATATTAATCACATTTTTCCTTCTTTTCCTTAATCCTTTTATTATTATTCCCTGATTTTGAGTTCCTTGAACTCCAAGGTATCCATTATCTCGAATTCTTATTTTTGGGGAAATATTCCACATCCTTTTTCTTATTTTATGGAATTCTTTATGTATTCTTCAATCATATCAATTTGGGCTTCAATTAAAGCAAGGCCCATTAAGAAACATGCAATCAATTATTCATGGAATCCATTTCAGTCCACATCACATTAATCATGGAATTCATCATATCATTATTTGTTCACTTAGCTTTAATATGAGAAATTTCATTTCTCATTAATTAAACCCAAAAATTGGGGTTATAAACCCAATCAATAAGCAAAACCTGAAATAAAAGGACAATTTCCTTTTATTAATATTTATCCACTTTCATTATTCAAATTAGGATTCCAATTCCATAATTAGGGTTTCTTCTAGAAATTAGGAGTTTTATGAGAATTGACAAATTAAGAATGTTAATGATGAAAGAAGAAGTAAAACCCTAATTTCTAGAAGAAACCCTAATTATGGAATTGGAATCCTAATTTGAATAATGAAAGTGGATAAATATTAATAAAAGGAAATTGTCCTTTTATTTCAGGTTTTGCTTATTGATTGGGTTTCTCTTTCTATCTTGAAAAGTGCAATTAAAAGGTATGTGGTTACACTTATGAATAATCGCTTTAGTTTCTCGGCGATTTCCGAATGATTTATCGGTTGCCTGAAAATACTGTTGAATGTCTATTTATTTCATGCAACTATAAAGTGACTATGATTATCATCATAAGTATGCATATAACTGGCTAGATCCTTGTTCACCTCTGTTGCTTTAAAAAGGCTGAAAAGGGGGTAATACCTAGAGAAAGGTTTAGGATTGTCGAGAGTTAGAAACTGGATTGCCTTGTGCGGTTCATGAGACTCTTCAGCATACCGAGAGTTAGAAACTGGATTGCCTTGTGTGGTTCATGAGACTCTTCGGTTTACCATGTGACTCAACTCTAGAAACTGGTTTACCGATTCGGTGGATCATGAGGGGTTGTAGTATGGTATACAGGTCCACTGCAGGGACAGCTCAGAGGTTATGGAACTTGTGGATCGCGGATGTTATATTAAAATGTAATCTTGATTGTTAAAAAGACTAATTGCTTGATTACATTGTTAGCATAAATGTTTGATTATTGTTTTCCCCACATACCGACTGACCGTGGTTTTGTTTGTCGGCGATTTAGGTACATAATCCAAAGCACAAAATAGTAAGGTGACACATTGTGAATTCAAGAATTAAAGAACAAGGAGGAACTAGTTAGAGTAGTTCATCTGTGGTTAGAAGTTTAGTACTTCCAACTTTTCAAAGGTATGATAAAGAAAAAATTTATTACCATTTTCAGTATAGTCTGTTAGAATTTAATAATTGTTATTGGTTATATGTTGAACCTTTGATCCGGAATTTTATGGGTGCGGCTTCAACCTCTCGGTCTCCCTTAATTGGGGGTTATCGAAAGGTGGAGTCGTAACAAGGAGTCTAGAACGTGCATAGTAGTCAGAGCTCTATCTATTTTACTTCTGGTATTGTTTCTACCTTCTTGCTGGTTGTTCCAGGTGTAAAATGGACCTTTGGCTTCTATCTCCAGAAGATCATTGTGTTGTATATCTTCATTGAAGTCTCTCATTGATTTCACAGATGGAGCAGACCTCCCTTTTCTCTCTTCGACTCTTCTGACAACATTGAAATCCCCAATGATGATCCAAGGGGCTTTGATAGTTGATTTGATCATTCTCAAAGCTTCCTACAAATCTTATCTCTTTACGTCTTCATTTGCAGTGTAGATAGCAGTGACTTACATCTTTTCATCTCCATAGGAAAGTTCAAATGGATATTTTGTCTGGCTTCTTTTAACATGACAATGTTATAGTCATTTTGTTCCCAGAGAACAAGGATTCTGATCTTATTACAGATCCTCGAGTTGTCTAACCAACTCGTTTTAGGCCTGAAGTGCCTAATCATTCTGTCAATCTTTCTTCTTTTTACTTTAACCTCAGTGAGAATAGCTATATATGTTTTAGTTCTTCTCAATTCATCTCAGACCACATCCTGCTTGTCCCAGCATTACAGGCCACAGACATTCCAAGCTGAGATGATGGGGTGTTCAACCATTGACACTGTGGGTTGACTTGCCGCCAACCACAACTTTAGGATTTTGTTCATCTTCTTCCAGGTTATGGTACCTATTGTTGGTTGATTTGCCTTGAGTTTCAACATGCGGGACACTCTGGCTTCTAGTGTTTCTTTTCCTTTGAGGACTAATGGTCTTTCTTGGCTTTTCAAAGCCATCATTGTCCACTGATTTATCCTTCACAGGAGGATTTTGTTGTTCAGCTGCTTCGATTGTTACTTGTTGGTTCTCTGAAGAGCCTCCTTCTTCAGCGTTCTCATTGGCATTTTGTCGACTAGGTGAGTTCTGTTCTTTCTCCTTCGAGCTCTCAGGCTACATCTCACTAGTAGGCTTCAAACACAGAGTCTTATTGTGCCCAAAGGTACCACAGTGAGGGCACTTTTTTGGCACCCACTCATACTCTATCTTGACTTCGTATCCAAAACCTTCATCAGTCTTTAGCTTGACTGTAGTCGGGAACTTGGACGACGCCTCCATTAGGACATTTATCCTTGCATAGTCAATTCTCGATCAAGCCTTCATCTGTCTGTCCAGACATTGAGGTTTCCCCAAGAAGGAAGCAATTCTAGCTAGCATTTTTTTTCTCCAGAGCTCAAGCGGCAAGTTAAGGATCTTCATCCACACCGAAACAGAGGACAACTTCTCTTGTTCTAGTGGTCCACCCTTATCCCACTTCTTTAGGATCATAGGTTTTCCTTTTATGTGTCATGGACCCCCTTCCAAGGCATTTGTTAAGTTAGTGCTCTCTTAGAAATTTATAATAAAGCTTCCACTGGCCCGTCCCAAAACCTCCATTGTTCCCGACGGCTTCCACATCTGTGTTAGATGGTCCTGTAATGTAGGTATGTGCAGACGAAATCCAATAATGTATCTAACCACAATGTTCTTCCACATCATAGCATTTTCATCAACTTCCATCTACGGTATAATAATGGTATCATCTTCCAAGACAATTTGGGTCTCTTGCAATCTAGTGTCAACATCCCCGACTGGGTTTTTGAACATGGGCATCCATGCTTTTGGTCTCGTTGCCACTCTGACATCTTCTGCACCCAGTTGTCTCCTCTGCACAGGTCTTCTTCCTCCTCCATAGGGTCCTGGATGACGGGGGCCATGGCCAGTCACGCCGCCAGTCGGTCCTCCTACGCATGTGGCCATCCTAGGGTTTTTGGATATAGGGAACATAAAAGAGGGAAACTAAGGTGGAATATTGAAAATGGAGTACAAAATATTTTTGGCAAATGAATTTTGTCTAAAAGTGCCAAGAAGAGGTTCTATTAGTTGCCCCAAAACCTAGTGTTTGCACTAGTACAATTGGAGCTTGAAGATGACTATCAGTCATCATATTAGGTGGGTGGAATCCATGGATCATGATCCAAAGGCTAAGATTCATTGAAACATTAACTAGGAGTGGACTGCTGACATGAACAAGTGAGGGGCTGCCACCTTGGTTGGGTCGTGCTGTACATTAGGCCCAATAGCTTCAAATCTGATTAGAAACCATTCATTCAACAAAGATATTCAAATAGACACACCTTGTGATTTATAGTTCTGATTGAGGCAACTTTTGTGTCTTTATATTTATAATTGAATCTTCTATAATGTAATATACATTTCATAGCAAGAAGAGTTCATTAGGGGTTCAATTTTGATCGTAAGTTTATGACACAAAATAAGCATGACAAACTCAAATTAAAGTCATAAATAAGTACAAAGTGATATTTCATCGAATCTAACTCATCAATTGAGCATAAAGTGAATCTAAGTCATCAGATTGGGGTAAGGGAGGTCATCGAGTACATTCAAGCATCTAATTACTCAAGTTGTACATAAATTGTATGAAAGATAAAATCTTGGTTATAAAAAATATGTAACCTTATGTCACCAATTGTCATCACATGAATAGACGAGTCGGGAGCAGGGCCATTTTATTCTATATATGTGCAATTGGAAATTAAGGGATATTATATTTATATTCCATATGACAACAAAGTGTTTGTTTCCTGAACTAGTATATTCCTTGAAAAGGAATTCATTTTCTGAATAAAGTGGTGGGAGAAAAATAGATCTCAAATAAGTTCAAGGCCATCAATATAATATTGAACCCAAGGAGGCAGATGAGGAATAAGGAGAATCACAAGCTGTTTGGATTCTCAAATTTCTCATACAACATAAGAACCTTGAAGGTCTAATTGTACACATCCAGAGACATTTAGATTTATTGTGACTCAATCAAATGATTTTTTGGTCATGAATGACGAGAGAGAATAGCCACAATGAGTTCATTATAGGACCATATTCTAAGAAATGGCTTGAGGCCATGAAGTCTAATGGGCTCTGGATAGACCAACAATGGATGGACTTTGGTGGATGCACTAAAGGAGTAAAACTCATAGGGATAAAATGGGTTTTAAAAAATAAGACTAACATGGATGATGTTGTACAAACCTATAAAGGGTGATTGGTTGCAAAAGGTTACAAACAACTTCAAGATGTTGATTATGATGAAAAATTTTCACCAATTTCATGGTTAAATTCATCACAATTATGCGTGCCATTGCAACTTATTCATAAAATGGACGTTAAAACTACATTCCCTAACATTGACCTTATAGAGGATGTGTATATGACACGAACCAAAGGTTTTATCACTCCAAATGAAGCCAATAAAGTTTGCTAGCTACAAAGGTCAATCTATGGATTGAAGCAAACATACATAAAATAAAATCTTTATTCTAATGACACACCAAAGAGTTTGAGTTTATCACAAATGGAAACAAACCTTGTACTTACAAGAAGGTAAGTGAGAGAAAAATTGTATTTCTCATCTTGTATGTGGATTACATAATATTAATAGGAAATGACTTACCTACTCTACACTTAGTTAATACTTGGTTGGGAAATACCTTCTCTGTGAAGGACTTAGGTAAAGCATCATATATTCTACGAATCAAGATCTATAGAGATAGGTATAGAAGGCTTCTTGGTTTACATTGAAACACATACATATAAAAAGTGATGTAGAGTTTTAACACGCAAGGCTCTAGTATAGGAAATTTACTCATATCTCATGGAATAAGTCTCTCTAGACCCCAATATCACAAATCTTTAAAGGGAACACACGAGTAAGATTCCATGTGCCTCAACTATTGGATCTATCATGTATGTGATGTTATGCACATGCCATGATGATCTATTCTTTGAGAATAATGAGTAGATACTAGTCAAGTCCTAGTGAAGGTCACTTGATTGATATTAATAATGTAATGGTTTACTTGAAAAGAATTATAGTTCTATTATGGATATATAGAGATCAAGAGTTAATTGTAAAGCATTACATTGATGCCAACTTCCAAACTAAAAAAGGAATAAAATGGATCACAAATAAGTTTTTCTTTTTGTGTAAATGATAGAGTTGTAATTTGTAATAGTTTAAAATAAGATAGAATAGTTTATTGTATAGAGGAGACTGAGTATGTTGTATCCAATGCAAAAAAGGAAGCAATATGGATCAAGAAGTATATTAGTGAACTTAGGGTGGTTCCAACCACTAAAGATGCAGTAGATCTTTACCAGGATAATAATGGAGCCAGTATGATAAGGAACCTAGATCACATAAACTTTAAAACTACAAATTAAGGTATTACCATCTCATGTAAGAGATGGTACAATTGGGAGATGTAAATATTTACATAGAATCAACTAAAATCAATATTTTTGATCTATTGACAAAAGTAATTTCATAGTAGAAGCATGACGATCATGTTAGATCACCTAGGATTAGAATAAGGATGATTGCCTCTGGTGCAAGTGGGAGATTGTAGGTTTATGCCTGGAGAGCCATTGTGTGATGATTTTAGTGGGATACTTTGCACATGATTTTATAATTAATAAAACACAAACCCACTTAATATATGTGTTTCAATATTGAGATAGTGACAAAACATAATATATGTTAAAATTTTAACTAGTACACTCTGTCAAAAATATTTCCAATCTTTGGGGATGTGAGCGGTGCATGAGGCAAAAGGTGGTGGCGATGGCAATGTGAGGAGGTATAATGACATGTTTTCAAATTAGTCATCTAAATAGGGTTTACTTGGATGATTGTATGATTAACCAGATTGATCATTATTTAAAGATTCATTAATGATAGTAATTTAATTTTGATGTTTTAAATATAATGATAAGATTAAATCATACTTTGATTCACATAATTAGGTTTTAAGAATTAAAAAGCCGAATTGGCCAAAATTAGAGTTTGATGGCATTTGAATACAAAATTTGATAAGTATAGTAGTGTACTAAATGATTTTTAGTATTTTATAGACAACTCTTATTTAGTTGAAATTTGGATATGATTTGAAAAAACAAATTTGAATACTTCAAAAAATCAAAAAAATTAATATTTTTATTATATGTTTTTTGGTCGAGTTTTCCAAGGACAAACTTAGTCAGTCAAGTTTTCAAATTGAAATATAATAGTACGATGATTAAATTTTATCTTTTTATTGGTATATCCAATTGGTATCAAATTTTAGCTGTAGTTGGGAAACCCTATTATATAAATCATGTTAATCTTTGTAATTTTTGTATAATGTTTAATTTCTACATAGAGGGGTGTCGGTCGAGTTTGTAACTCGACCGACCATGCCGCAGACTACAATATAGAAGTGTAGAATTTGATTTTTATTTATTTATTGGTAACTCTAAATGATATAAAATTTTAACTACATCTATAAACTCAATGATAAATAACATGCTAATTCGTCAAAAAAATGGAGGAAGTTTGATCTCTTAAGTAAATGATTTACTGAAACATTTTAATGATAGAAAATTCAACTAAAATAAGAGAAATTATAGTGAGGGGGCAATGTGCAAATTATACCAGTACATCCATTGATCTATATGATCAAACCTAAAACACTAGGAGCTTGATAATGTGTTGCTTAGCACTTACAATCACTAAGATGTTTATCCTAGAGTTTAATCCTTTTTCTACTTCCGATTAAGGCTAGTATAGAAAGGGTCGATCCCACAGGACAACTTATTAAGATTGTTATCTCTAATCCCAATTATTTGAAGAACTTATTTTATTTGTTTTTGGTATTTTTTTAATATTTGGAACAGAAAGTAAAAGTCAAGTTTTGGGGGTTGGTGATTAAAACTAAGGAAAGAAATACAAGAATAAAAATGCACTTAACAAGAATATACATTTGTCCTGTCACAAGGAAAATTAAGATTGTTGTTAGCACAAGAAATACTATTATGAATGAAAAGACAAGGAATTTAAAGAAAGCAAAAGCAAGCGGTGATTAAATCAAGAGATGAGAATCATGTCTTTAGGGGTTTTCACCACCTTAGCCTAGGCAAAAACAAACTAATCCTTTAAAAATGACGGATTCGATGAAGGCAAGTGAATTAATAAAAATCCACTAAAGATTGACACCACATGAGCCCATTGGTCCTGGTGCTCATGCTTCTTAGCACATCATCCTAAAAGAAGAAGATCCACAGTCATTTTAAAACTTCTATGCAATTGGGTTTGTTGTTCTAAATCTGAACTTCTACGGTCATATCCATCCAGATTAACTTTTGATCAAAGAAATTAATTACTTTGATAGATCAATTAGTTATCAAATCCAAAAGCTATCTAGAATCGCTTTTTTAAAGAAAAATTGATAAAGCCATGGCTAAGGGGTTATTCCCCTTGCCTCGATAAAGAACTACTCACTCATAGAAAATGAGTAAAGAGAGACGGAGGGAGGAAGTGATCTAGCCATCTTCAAGTCTTACGACTACTGATCCTCGATTAGAGACAATGAAGATGGCTGCCTCTTCCTACCTTGCTCGATTTCTCAGGAGAGGGGAGGAGGAGAAAAGAAAATACTAGATCTAAACCATAACAGAATAACAGAATAACATATAACAAAGATGCAAAGCCACTTTATTCCAGATCTAGAAGAAGAATACAAGGAAAATTGCTTCAGAGCACTAATACAAGAAAACCTGAGATGCCCAAGGAGGATGAAGTGCCCCTCCTTTTATAAGAGAAGGAGGGGGTATACATTAGGTTTAGGGCAAAAGAAATAGCCACCGGCGGCTGCTAACTTTCTAGATCTAGTCAATAGAGGAAACAATTGATTGCTTTGCATTCCTTTTGCATTAATTTCTCACAACAGAAATTTCGAGCATTTTTTGGGCTAGTAAAAAATTCGAAAGCGGTCCGAAAATATTTTTTTCCTGTAGATAATTGAATCATTTTTCCAATGCATACTTGTACAAAAAATTATGCCTTGGGATGTGGGAGTTATACCAATTTTAGTGAAAGGTATATACTAAAATCAGACTCTGTGGGAAAACGTAAGGCTACATTCACTGGTTAATTGTGCAGCCAAATAAATACCAAAATTGCCGCAATATATATATTTTTTGTAGCCAATAAAATTCTCTTTTGATTCCATACTTTATCTTGAAATTCTTCCTTTAGACGCAAAAGATATGGCTATTTTGGTGACAAGTATCTCATGCACTGCGGGAATATTTGAAAAGTCTCATATCTTCATCTTTTATTTTCTCGATTTAATTACTTAGATAATTCCTGAAAATTAAGAAAAATATCATAAGAATTCAGGAAAAGTATATCAAGAAGATGAAAGTACTGTTTATTTTTGAATTAGCTAAAATTAACAAAAAAAGTCCTAATTAATTATTCTAAATGAAGCAAAAATAAGAGATGAATATGCATTCATCAAAATACCCCAAACTTAAACTTTGCTCGTCCCGAATAACATTAAAATCAAGAAATACTTTCAAGACATACTCTCAACCTATCATCCTCAATCTTCTAACAACCACTTGATTCCTTCCACCAAAATATGGCCAAGCGACCCTGACTTTCTGAATTCACGAAAAGTGACTTTTATATTTCCTACTTCACAAACTTGTATTTATTCAAGACATGTAATAAAACAGATTTTCATTTCACCTTTGCATTTGGTACTCCAATTTTTTTTATTTTAAAGTTTTACACAAGAACAGGGCTGATTTTGGATGGTTGGGGTTTTTGTAGTTTTCCCCTGGGTAGAAAATTGGAGTGAAGGAGGTATGGAAGAAGGACAGTTTCTCCTCTATTCGACTCGAGAACTTTTTATTTAGTGGACATGCAGTTACATTGACCACATTTTTTTTCTTTGATTTTTGGTGATACACCCAATTGCGTGGGTATGGAAGAAGCGGAAGAGGGGGAATGGGGCCCCAAATTTAGTGTTTTGGCACTATTGGCTTTTATTCTTTTTGATGAATGGAAAGATTTGGAAGTGGTGGAAGAAGAGTAGAAGAGGTTGTTCTTGTGCAACTTTTTTTTTAATCTTTTTTTAGAGTACCATGCATTGGTTCAACTATTACCGAATCATGCAAAAAGTCAAGAAAATTTATAAAAGTTGTACATGATAAGAAAGCATCACTCTTGAATCCTATCAGTCCTCTATGGCTTGCCATCTTTTCCAAGGAGTGATTATTATTTGAGGTCCTAAGTGACAGGAGGATTTCTAGTCATGAAAGTTTCAACATTTTAGTTACAAGGTAGTTACATCATTAAGGGGAGTATTTTGACAAATGATCATATCAAGGTCGACTAGATATGGGCTTTTTACAATCAAGAAAAAAAATTGGCCGACTAGATTAGGGCCAAAAACTAAAGTAACTAATGAAAATAAAGATGAAAAGAAAAAATAAAACAAATAAGGAAAAGATAGGGGATGGATCACGTACCACCCACCCCACCCCGGACTTAGAATTTTGCTCATCCCGAGCAAACTCTTAGACTGAGATGGAGGGAAGAGGATCACGGCAGTGGCGAATAGTATGGTGGTGGAGGAGTGGATGAGGAGGCATGGTTGTGGTAGTGACTTGGTTGATTTCCTCGGAACCACTCCATCATCTTTGCTTGTGTGATAACCCCAATTTTGGGTACAATTAGTGAGAAGTGTGATTTCTCATATTAAAGATAATTGAACAAATGATGATATGATTTGTTTTGAATAAATGGGTTCCTTTCACAATAGCCTTTTTGTTTGATTTTTGGGATTTATTGGCTATTGGGCCCAATAACAAGGAAATAACAAAGAAAATTCAATTAGTGAATGAATAATTGAATATTTGAGAAAAGAAATATGTAGAAACCTCTGGAAGGCAAATCCAAAGAGGATTTCGTGCCTAGAGTAGCAAAAAGAAAGCAATGAGGATATAAAGGATTAATTCAATATTTCTTTTTGAAGAAAGAAATTGATAATAATGGAAACATGTTGAAAATAAGAGGAAAAATGTATAATTGAACGATCCTTTGTGGAATTTCGTGTTCCAAGAATTACTAATGATAAAAGGAATACCAATTGAGGAAAATAGAAGAGGAATAAAAAGAAAATATCAATGTTTCAAAATAAGGAAATAATGTGAGTATACAATTAATGTATTAAGTGATATTGCTAAAAAGAAAGCAATTGCTATTAAGGGAAAATAGATATTCGTTCCATGGATTAAAGGGAAAGAATAAAGGGGATCAGAAAGAGGAAAAATCAAATTACTAATAGCAAAAGAAAAGACACCTAAAAGGTTAGAGAGAGAGAAGGAATACTTCTCTTTGAAGGAATAAGTTTCCTTTTAGGAAACAGACTCTTTGATTTAAGGATAGCCAGCCTATGGCTTCTTTACCTACCTTTATATAAAGGGGGTTGACCCTTTTGGGTCGAGTCTAGAGATGTCCCACTCTCTCTCTCTCCCTTCTTCTTGGTTTTTACACATGAAACCCTTATCCTCTAGTGGTGCTTTCTTGGGAGTAACATGGAGGTGCATATTCATCTGGAGGGAGGCCTGATGTCCTCGAAGGCCTATGCCTGATCAGATGATGTTCTCGAGCATCCCACTGCATGCAGCACCTATAGCACGGCTGCGAGTGGATGCGGACACGGCCAACATGAGATAGCCCACTTAGGCGCGAGCTGCAGACCGCCATGTGTGCGGGGAGAGGCATCGGAGGTAGGGGTACCATCCCAGATGGTCGCCGATTGTAAGAGAGGAAGAGTCGCACCTGTGGTTGCTGCAAAAGACGGCTAGGGCAGCAGGGTTGCGGCCATGTTTGCTTCAGATACCTGTCACATTAGCGGTGGATTGGAGGAACTGAAGGGGCGCCGGAGACCTACGGAGCTAGGGGACTCATCCCCGGGGACCGTCGGAGTCCAGGAGAGGAAGAGGAGCGCCGTCCATGGCGCCTAGGGTTGCAGCCGCGGCACTGCGGGAGGAAGAAGATGGGTGAGTTGGCATTGGACGTTTATGCCCTCCAAGGACTAAAGGCGCGATCGAATTACGCAGGGGTAAAATCGTAATTTCGAAATGTTTCCCAAACAAACCAACGTTGCATGGAGATGGCTACGTGGCGCTCCCGGATTGGCCCAAAATAGGTAATTTTTCTAAATTCATAACTAAATACTCGTAGCTCGGATGATAAAAGTTTATATATGAAAGTTGATCAGAAAGACGTGAGGAATCGAAATAAAATATGTTTATAATCCAATTCCTCGTGAAATTTGAAAAGTAGTGTAGTTTATCAACTTTAACATAATGATAATTAAAGAAACCCTATTTTGATATGATTAAAGTGATTAATAGGGTTTAATGGATCATTGGAGTTGATTTTAACCTGTTAAATACAAAATGATACATTATGTTCAAAAATGAAGAACTTTGCACATGATTAGTCCAATTTAGTGTTGTTATGCATAAATATACTTGAAATGTGAAAAGTACATAAAGTTATCATCTTTAATGAGTTAATTAAGGAAAAACCCTTAGATTTGATGATAAATGGACTTAATGACGTTATTTGGATAATTCAAGCCAATGGTTAATAAAAGTGAAAATAGGATTTAAAAAGATGATCTTTTTATATAGTAGGTTTAATTTAGGGTTCTATGTACATGAATATGCCTTAATGGGATTAGAAACCCTAATTTATGTTGATATGAATTCTAATGGTTTTAATTGTACAAATCGACGAATAAAATAGAAATATGATGATAATTGAGTACCAAAGATCTTTAATGTGAATCATTTGGATAATTAGTGTTTCCTAGTGTATAAAGTGGAAATAGTGATAAATAAGGTTCATATATGTGGGTTGAACTATAATGAAATATGATTGGTCAATTTGAAAGAAATCAAAGATGATAATTAGCCGTAGTGTTTTGGATATGACCTAAAAGGATAAAGATAATAGTTTTAGTGTAAAAGAAGCATATTAGACTTAATTGACATTCAATTGTGTCTATGATGCAGAAATTAGGGTTTGTGAACTAAAAGAGCATTAAAAGTGATAAATGCATAATAAAGGCTAAAACTCTAATAAAACCCTAAAGTTGGCCTAGAAATTATAAGGTGGAATCCAAGTTGATCTTGAGGATGTTTGAATAAAACCATGACACTTGAATGTTATGCATTATTTTCAGGATATTGTTGATTGCTTGTTAATTGTGTTGACTGTTAATGCATGGACATCAAGTTACTATGGATCAGGTATGTGGTTACTTATGGTTAACCGCTTATGTTTCCTGATGTTTCCCGAATGTTTAATCGCATTGAATGCAACTAAACAGTTTGGATGTTTATTTCTGTCATGCAAAGTATAAAGTGACTATGACTATCACTTAATGTATATGCCTTCTAGCTCAATCCTTGATTCCCTCTGTGTCGTAATGGCTGACCTGATAAAAGACTACCTATAGGGTAGGTACATCAGGTCATGAATGACTTTGACTACCTAGAGGGTAGGGTCATGAATGACTTTGACTACCTAGAGGGTAGGGTCATGAATGACTTTGGCTGCCTAGAGGGCAGGTCCATCAAGTCACCTTAATAGAGGTACCATATAAGTCCTTACAGGGACAACACAGAGTTGTGGATAGGTATGGATTTAGTAGTTTGGCTTAAAACATAATCTTGGTTGTGAAATGATTAATTGATTGATTACATGGTTATCATAGTTGCATAATTATATGTTTCCCCCACATACCAGCTTCGGCTGACCGACGTTTTGTTTGTCAGCGTTTTAGGTACAATGAAAAGAACAATCAGTAAAGTGGCACATGTGATATTAAAAGAGAATTAAAGTACAAAGGAGGAGTAGATAGATTAGTATCGGTGTGGATAGAAGTTTAGAGATCCAAGTTTTCAAAAGGTATGTAAATAAAAATTTTATTACCATTTCCAGTATAGTCTGTTAGAATTTAATAATTGTTTATGGTTATATGTCGAACCTTTGATCCGGGATTAATGGGTGCGGCTCAACCTCTTGGTCTCCCTTAATTGGGGGTTATCGGGAGGTGGGGTCGTAACATTTGGTATCAGAGCATAGGTTCCTCATTTAACCACTAATAATTATTAAATTTTACGAACGCCATAGAACCCAAGGGAGTTATTAGAGGAGTATCCGAAAGACGGAGGTGTCTAGAAAGGGATCACGACCGGGGGCTGGCAAGATTTTCCTCCGCACTGCTAGTCAAAATACGAGGACTCCCAGACCCGTGTGACCGCCTGGCCAAAGTCTTAGGGTATGAATCGAAATAAGATACCTTTAGGACTTCTCATCTTATTCATCCCTTCTCATCACCAAATTCTGATAAGGATCTAAAGGATTAGGTTTTTCTTTCTTCTCCTCACCCTCTTGAGGTACGGGTAAGGTTAATAAGGTTTAAGGAATCCTCCACCAAATTAATGAAAAGCATGTAAATAAGATGTCATGGAGATAAGATTAA
This sequence comes from Alisma plantago-aquatica, assembly GCA_963693085.1. Lineage (NCBI taxonomy): Eukaryota > Viridiplantae > Streptophyta > Magnoliopsida > Alismatales > Alismataceae > Alisma > Alisma plantago-aquatica. The sequence continues at coordinate 686,258,509 of OY856409.1, forward strand.
TAGAGTAAGTGTAAATTAAAGAATAGATACATGCTTAGGTCGTATGACATAAGTTGTCATGTCCTCAGAAGAAACCTGAGGCTAGACCTTCTTGTCAGGAGGATATGTTAGTCTTGGAGATAGAGATCTCCATTGCAAGTAGAGACCCAGCACATCCTCTGAGGATAATGCTAACCCTAACCCTAAGTAAAGGTTAGAGAGAGATGAGTTGGACCAGGTGTTTGAAAGGACATGCCTTTGGATGCCATACGATCCATGGGTGACCTAGCACCTTTGCAACCCAACCCTGGGAAGGGTCGTACATGTTAGGGTAAAGGATAGCTTCTTAGATGATGATGTTAGTGAAGGACCATAGAAACCCTATGGGCTTGTACCAGTAGGGCATAGCTGGAACCTAGGGCACGTCATAGTGCTGACGGTAGGATGAAACCCTGGATAAGGAATCATGATGGAGCATAAAGGGTTATGGATGATCTTGAGCGACCATAAGTTCGAACCTAGGCTTCACCCATGTAGAGCATGCCTTTGAGGTTGAACCTTCATGAAGCGAGGACCTCTAATGGTGAGGTTGGATGTAGGGTTAGCTCTAGAGAGAGCAGGAAACCCAGTAAGAAGGTTGGAAGCCTAAAATCCTGAACAATGGATGACAGTGGTTGCCTCATGATCGATCCCTGGAAGTTGATGATATCCTGGTTTCCTTTATAGGGACCAAACCCTAGATAGTGAAGATGAAGAATATGGTGCCTATGTGCCTGCAGTATAGGTGTTTACCTTCCGTGGTTGGAAAAAGCGTTCCTTAGACCTAGAAAGGTTTAGTAGCGGGTTATGAGGCCTTGTACCTTGTTGGTTGTCCTTGAGGAGGACGCAACACTAAGTGTTGCTTGAGTTGAAGGATGATAAGGAGTGTGTGTCATGCCTTTTTCATGCTTGGTTTGTAGAGACAGAGCATGTAGTGAACCTAGGGTTCCTAGGCCTAAGAGGGGAAGTGGTGTACCTAAGGCTCACGATGAGAAATTGAGTTCCTATAGAAATGAGCACGGTACTCCTCATGTATAGAGGAAAAAGGGGAGCCCTTTAAGTTTAAAGTATGTTTGATGAACCCCTCACAAATAGGTTGATGATAAAGGGAAAGTTTGATCTTGATCCAACATCGAGGAAAGAAGGACAAGTATGACCTAGCATTGTACAATAAGTGATCTGCTCGTTCCTTAATGGCTTGCTAGGGTTAAGTATAACCCTAGACCTAAGAGCTTTTGTGATCTTAGAGATAGTTTTCCTCCCATCATGGGAGAGGGACCCCCTTTGGAAGGGTGTATGTCAGTTTTGGTGGTTCAAGGTAACCTAAAAGAGGTCTCATAGGATCTTGAGAAGCTAAGTGAAAGGTACATAGTATGAGATTGAATCTACAGACCCATAGATATCCATCTCTATTGCATGTGAATGTGTTTCCATGGAGGTAACCAATATGGGGCTTGACCAAGGTAGGCAGGTTGCCATAATGCCTATGAACGGATGAGGGTCAGCCCAAGAATGCAGAAAGAGAGATGATGAAGACTTGGGTAAGATTCTAAGTGAACATGTACTATAATGGAGAATCCTAAGTCTATCCTAGGGTCAGGTAGGGATAAGACCGATGAAAGTAGGAGTTTCCTAATTCCCCAGTTGCACATGACCATAGGGTCGGGAGGTAACAGCTATCTTTGTCTGAGGGCCATGAGTTAGGAGATTGATCACCTTCATGAACTCATGGACCCAAATGGCATATGAGTAGGGAACTCTCTTGATGCATGAGGGAAGAGGGATGACCCCAAAAGAGTCGGTACCCTATAGACCTAGAGGAGATGACCAAGGATATAAACCTCAGTAGGTTCAAGACTAGTTTGATATCATGTTGTTTTTGATGAAGAGACATATGTGGCACATTGCAACTTAGATTTAAAGGTGTACAGGCAAGGTGGGATGTACCATCTCTACTCTTGGAACAAGAAGAACTCTGTATTTGGACTGCAGCCAAATGCTTATTTCCTCTTGTTATGGGGGTGAGAGATAGGACATTACGCATGCCATACATCAAGGATAAGAGATGATGTAGGTTGGAACGTTGCCACGAGAAATGGGGATAGAGAAGATAACCTACCCTGGTAAAGTGAATGATACATGGATGGTTTGCAAACACTAAGAGGAATGAGGTAGTCACCTTATGAGGAAGTTTTGATCATGAGCTATGTGGAACTTACAAGATATACCAGGTTGAGTTTGATCACCATGATGATGGAATCAGAGAGTGTTCTTATGAAGATAAACATATAGTTTGAGGTTACATGATAAGTGAAATGCATGAAAGTGTAATGTTACCTAAAACCTAAGGATGTGAAGTGGTAATGGGTGCTCTGGTTAAGATACATATGACTTGTTTGATTAGAAGCTAGAAGAGGTTGTTTGGCTAACTCTAAGTTTGAAAAGGACAGGTGTTTGGATAACACTCAGATGTAACAAGACGTGTTGAAAAGTTAAGGGTTTCTAGTCTAGTCCATGAGGTAATGAAAGGACGGTGGTAGAACCTCAGATGAACTTCTTTGTAAGAGAAGGTGATGAAACCCCGACTAGAGTGGTTTAGGGTTTCAGAGGATTTGATCTTGAAAGAATCGTGACATACAGGAAATCATGGATGAAGATCATCATACACCGTGGAAAATGGCCATAGCACTTTAGATGCTTAAGATGAGGTTGCATGTGGTTTATGGCCATACAAGCCAGGAGGTAAAGGACGAACCCCAGTAACCCAGTGTATCGATATAGAGGACAAAAGAGTCCTTGAGAGGGAATGGAAGCTCAACACTATGGATGTTGTGATAGGTCTTCCCTGGGCCAAAGAAGGTCAAGATACAATATGAGTTATGGTAGGTCGCCTTACCTAGATAATATGAGAAAGGAAGAGTTCTGTCAAGGGACAGATCTGGTTGAACTACCCATGAGAGAGATGGTTCAACAACACCATGAAGTGAGCTCAAAGGTTCTTGAGTTTGACCTAAAGGTTCAATTCCATAAAGTGGAAGTAGGTACATGAAAAACTCAATATTAGTATAGTTTATCCAGACTAAAGGGTCTGATGAGGGCATGTGTGCTCATTCAGGGTGGTATCTAGAGACAGTTCTTGTCCTATGAAAGATGTGACAATGACCACCATAGCCAGTGTCGGGTTTTATAGGAAGCTCTGTAAGAGAGGTTGTGTCGGTCACCACTTCAGTAAGGTGATGTTGGTGAAAGGGGCCACATGATGGTTAGAAAAGGGCCACATGATGGTTAGAAACGGACCACAGTATGTGTAGATGAAGTCACTTTGATCGTGCAAGGGCTGAAAAGAGCCTAGAGACGATGAGAGTCGTGAGCAGATGCAAAGTAGACCGACATACAAGTTACTGTGGGAGAAAATGTGACATGAAAATCCGACCCCTCTAAGTTATAACTAAGAGAGATGAGTCCCCGATACATGGGTCCATTAGAGATGGATGGGTGGAGAAGGTTAGGTTTGACCCTACCCCTCAGGATAGAGTAATGGGAGATGTTTTCCATGTGTCCAATTTAGAGCGCTATGTGAGGTACCCCGACCATGTGCTAAGCAATGAACCTAGTGAGCCCCAAGGGAGGCTGAAATGGCCTGAGTCACCTGTGTAGTTTATAGACGCCAGGATGAAAGGACTCAGAGAAAAGAATATGTGATAATAAAGGTTCTTTGGAAATGCCATGGGTACGGCAAAGCCACATAGGGGCCAATGATGGGCATGGAAAAGTCTTATCCTGAATTGTTTGTTTGCTTGCCTGAATTTTGAGGACAAAATTCCTATAAGAGGTGAAGGATGTTATAACCCCAATTTTGGGTACAATTAGTGAGAAGTGTGATTTCTCATATTAAAGATAATTGAACAAATAATTATATGATTTGTTTTGAATAAATGGGTTCCTTTCACAATAGCCTTGTTGTTTGATTTTTGGGCTTTATTGGCTATTGGGCCCAATAACAAGGAAATAACAAAGAAAATTCAATTAGTGAATGAATAATTGAATATTTGAGAAAAGAAATATGTAGAAACCTCTAGAAGGCAAATCCAAAGAGGATTTCGTGCCTCTTGGGTTCCTTGGATTCCAAGGAGTCCAGAGTAGCAAAAAGAAAGCAATGAGGAAAGAAAGGATTAATTCAATATTTCTTTTTGAAGAAAGAAATTGATAATAATGGAAACATGTTGAAAATAAGAGGAAAAAGGTATAATTGAACGATCCTTTGTGGAATTTCGTGTTCCAAGAATTCCTAATGATAAAAGGAATACCAATTGAGGAAAATAGAAGAGGAATAAAAAGAAAATATCAATGTTTCAAAATAAGGAAATAATGTGAGTATACAATTAATGTATTAAGTGATATTGCTAAAAAGAAAGCAATTGCTATTAAGGGAAAATAGATATTCGTTCCATGGATTAAAGGGAAAGAATAAAGGGGATAAGAAAGAGGAAAAATCAAATTACTAATAGCAAAAGAAAAGACACCCAAAAGGTTAGAGAGAGAGAAGGAATACTTCTCTTTGAAGGAATAAGTTTCCTTTTAGGAAACAGACCCTTTGATTTAAGGATAGCTAGCCTATGGCTTCTTTACCTACCTTTATATAAAGGGGGTTGACCCTTTTGGGTCGAGTCCAGAGATGTCCCACTCTCTCTCTCTCCCTTCTTCTTGGTTTTTACACATGAAACCCTTATCCTCTAGTGGTGCTTTCTTGGGAGTAACATGGAGGTGCAGATTCATCTGGAGGGAGGCATGATGTCCTCAAAGGCCTATGCCTGATCAGATGATGTTCTCGAGCATCCCACTGCATGCAGCACCTATAGCATGTCTGCGAGTGGATGTGGACACGGCCAGCATGAGATATCCCACTTAGGCATGAGCTGCGGACCGCCATGTGTGCGGGGAGAGGCGTCGGAGGTAGGGGTACCATCCTATATGGTCGCCGATCGTAAGAGAGGAAGGGGTCGCACTTGTGGTTGTTGTAAAAGACGGCTAGGGCAGCAGGGTTGCGGCCATGTTTGCTTCAGATACCCGTCACCTTGGTGGTGGCTTGGAGGACCTGAAGGGGCGGCGGAGACCTACGGAGCTAGGGGACTCATCCCCGGGGACCGTCGGAGTCCAGGAGAGGAAGAGGAGCGTCGTCCATGGCGCCTAGGGCTGCAGCCGCGGCACTGCGGGAGGAAGAAGATGGGTGAGTTGGCATTGGACGTTTATGCCCTCCAAGGAATAAAGGCGTGATCGACTTACGCAGGGGTAAAATCGTGATTCCGAAATGTTTCCCAAACAATCCAACGTTTCATGGAGATGGCTACGTGGCGCTCCTGGATTGGCCCAAAATAGGTAATTTTTCTAAATTCATAACTAAATACTCGTAGCTCGGATGACAAAAGTTTATATATGAAAGTTGATCAGAAAGACGTGAGGAATCAAAATAAAATATTTTTATAATCCAATTCCTCGTGCAATTTGAAAAGTAGTGTAGTTTATCAACTTTAACATAATGATAATTAAAGAAACCCTATTTTGATATGATTAAAGTGATTAATAGGGTTTAATGGATCATTGGAGTTGATTTTAACCTGTTAAATACAAAATGATACATTATGTTCAAAAATGAAGAACTTTGCACATGATTAGTCCAATTTAGTGTTGTTATGCTTAAATATACTTGAAATGTGAAAAGTACATAAAGTTATCATCTTTAATGAGTTAATTAAGGAAAAACCCTTAGATTTGATGATAAATGGACTTAATGACGTTATTTGGATAATTCAAGCCAATGGTTAATAAAAGTGAAAATAGGATTTAAAAAGATGATCTTTTTGTATAGTTGGTTTAATTTAGGGTTCTATGTACATGAATATGCCTTAATGGGATTAGAAACCCTAATTTATGTAGATATGAATTCTAATGGTTTTAATTGTACAAATCGACGAATAAAATAGAAATATGATGATAATTGAGTACCAAAGATCTTTAATGTGAATTATTTGGATAATTAGTGTTTCCTAGTGTATAAAGTGGAAATAGTGATAAATAAGGTTCATATATGTGGGTTGAACTATAATGAAATATGATTGGTCAATTTGAAAGAAATCGAAGATGATAATTAGCCTTAGTGTTTTGGATATGACCTAAAAGGATAAAGATAATAGTTTTAGTGTAAAAGAAGCATATTAGACTTAATTGACATTCAATTGTGCCTATGATGCAGAAATTAGGGTTTGTGAACTAAAAGAGCATTAAAAGTGATAAATGCATAATAAATGCTAAAACTCTAATAAAACCCTAAAGTTGGCCTAGAAATTATAAGGTGGAATCCAAGTTGATCTTGAGGATGTTTGAATAAAACCATGACACTTGAATGTTATGCATTATTTTCAGGATATTGTTGATTGCTTGTTAATTGTGTTGACTGTTAATGCATGGACATCAAGTTACTATGGATCAGGTATGTGGTTACTTATGGTTAACCGCTTATGTTTCCCGATGTTTCCCGAATGTTTAATCACATTGAATGCAACTAAACAGTTTGGATGTTTATTTCTGTCATGTAAAGTATAAAGTGACTATGACTATCACTTAATGTATATGCCTTCTAGCTCAATCCTTGATTCCCTCTGTGTCGTAATGGCTGACCTGATAAAAGACTACCTAGAGGGTAGGTACATCAGGTCATGAATGACTTTGACTACCTAGAGGGTAGGGTCATGAATGACTTTGACTACCTAGAGGGTAGGGTCATGAATGACTTTGGCTGCCTAGAGGGCAGGTCCATCAAGTCACCTTAATAGAGGTACCATATAAGTCCTTACAGGGACAACACAGAGTTGTGGATAGGTATGGATTGAGTAGTTTGGCTTAAAACGTAATCTTGGTTGTTAAATGATTAATTGAATGATTACATGGTTATCATAGTTGCATAATTATCTGTTTCCCCCACATACCAGCTTCGGCTGACTGACGTTTTGTTTGTCGGCGTTTTAGGTACAATGAAAAGAACAATCAGTAAAGTGGCACATGTGATATTAAAAGAGAATTAAAGTACAAAGGAGGAGTAGATAGATTAGTATCGGTGTGGATAGAAGTTTAGAGATCCAAGTTTTCAAAAGGTATGTAAAGAAAAAATTTATTACCATTTCCAGTATAGTCTGTTAGAATTTAATAATTGTTTATGGTTATATGTCGAACCTTTGATCCGAGATTAATGGGTGCGGATCAACCTCTTGGTCTCCCTTAATTGGGGGTTATCGGGAGGTGGGGTCGTAACAGCTTGTGTGTCTCGAAATGTATCCGGAATGGCTTGGCGTACGTCAGTATACCAAGGATAAAAATTGAAATCAAGATGGTTAGGTCCCCATGGTTTGACATATGGTGGAGAATAGTCATATTGAATCTCATTTGTATAAGGATAATTATTATAAGAATCATTGTTTTGACAAAATTGTAGTTGTTCGATTATATGTTGTCCACTAGTATCAATGGGGATTGGGATGAAGGGATGATAGTCAGAGTATCCATTCATGACATTTGGTTGCACTGCTTGGGTAGTGATATGTAGTAATGGCTCAAAAGACATTTGGTGATTATCATAGAGCAGTTCCTCAAAGGGAGAGGGAGGAGAGGAAATGGGTATGGTCATAGATGGGTGAGGGGGTTGTGGGAGGGGAACTTCTTGAGTGGTAATGTTGGTTGTACCCATAGTATGAATAGTGGGAGGGTAAATGTCCATCTTGATATGACTGACTGGGCCAGTTTGAGTAGCAACTTGATTATCCACCAGAGAAATTCAGGTTTCTATCACATGTGGTGGTTCAAAATTAAGGAAACGTTGTTGCATCTTATTGAACTGGTCCATGCATTCAAGGAAATAGACTTCTTCCTCCTGGGTGTACTTCATGTTACCCCCAGAGGATTGAAAATTTATGAAATCCGTTCCCACTCTTAGTGTGAGAAGTCCTGCCTCAACGTCGATGAGGGCCCTGGCCGTGGCGAGGAATGGCCGACCAAAGATGAGAGGGTAGCTAGTGTCTTATTTTATATCAAGTACCACAAAGTCACAAGGGATATAGAAATTTCCGACCTTGACTGGCACATCATCAACAATACCAAGAGGCTTGGTAATGGAAGAGTCTGCAAGTTGAATACGCATCGGAGTTAGTCTAGCATCAGTTAGACCAAACCTTCTACACATGCTCAAAGGGATGATGGACACACTAGCTCCAAGATCAGCTAGGCCTGAATGGATGGTAGAGTCACTGATAGAAGAAGTGATTCCAAAAGATCTTGGATCTTTGTGTTTATTTGGCATTTTACTTTGGATGATGTCTGATGTAGTTTTGGCCAATTTTACCATTTTAGATTTCTCGGTAGTGCACTTACGGTTTAGAAGGGCTTTGAAGATTTTTTTCCATTCAGGTAGATCAGTCATAGCGTCCAAAAGTGGGATGCTGACGCATAACTTTCTCATAATTTCCTTGAATTTGTTGAACCTAGAGTCTAATTGGCTATACTTCAGCCGACCTGCAAAAGATACACACGGCTTATATACATGACTCTCTTCTTGTGGGGGAGGTGATCTCAGCACTTGAGGGACAACAAAAGCCTCTTCATCACCCCCTTGGTCAAAATCTATGATGGGAGAACTTCCTTATTCTTCCGTGGTAAGGCCAGATCTGGTAGTGACAGCCTTAAGTTGTTCTATATGCTTGGGGTTGGGTTCAGGTTGCCCAGCAAAATGGCCGACAGGAGGTTTCTATTGGGAAAATAGACGAGCTAGCTGGGCGTCAATCACCTTTTGATGAGCTTGTTGGGCAATGGTGATTTGCTCCAAGGTTGTAATTCTTTCATCATATGAGGGGCTAGGGGTAGGAGCATTTGGTTGAGGAGGTGGTTGATTGAGGTTTTTAGGGGGAAGGTTTAAGTTTTGAAATTCTTTTCCTTGATATGGTGATCGGGTTGGATGATTTCCTCGGTAATTTCCTTGGGTTGCAAAGTTCCTTTGGTTGTTGTATGGGAATCCAGGTGGTGGTCGATTGTTACCGTGAGGGTAGGGATGTCTTTGTTGGGTTTGGAGTTGGCTAGAGTTCTCGTCACCTGAAGGGTACCCATATTGAAAATCAGGGTGGTTTCTAGTTTGGTTGGGATTGTAGTAACCTTGTCCTGGTATGGTATGGATTGAATTGAGGTCTTCTGGTTGTTGTCCTATTTCAAGTTGCATGGGCATGTTGTAGAGATATTGACAGTGGTGGGTGGTATGGTCGTATCCTTGGCAAATACCACAAAGAGAATCTATAACTTTTAGTTGTTGGAGTGACTCTGTAAGGGTGACCAAGGATGACTCTAACCGATCATGTTTTAAGGCAATTAATTTGAGGCTTTCTGCTATACTTTGGATATCATTATTAACGTCTGCCTTGGCTACCTTAAGGAGTCCACCAATTCCTATTCTAGCCCTTGTTTTGGAAGCCCGTTTGACTACTTCCCATGCGCTAGTCAAACTTTGATGCATAAAATTTCCTCCAGATGAGGAATCGAGAAAGAATTTGGTATCATCATCAACACCACGGTAGAAGATCTCTATGAGTTGGGCTTGAGATATATCATGGTGGGGGCACTTCCTAAGTAAGTCTTTGAACCTCTTCTAGGCTTCTCCTAAAGACTCTCCTGGGGACATAGAAAAGTGAGTGATTTAGCCCCTAAGTTCGTAGGTGAGAGAAGGGGGGTGAAATTTCTCAAGAAACTTGCTTTGTAGAACTTCCCAAGTTGTGACATGTTCTTCGCTCTCCAAAGTGTTGTACCAACTACTAGCTTGGCCAGAGAGAGAATACTTGAACAACCTAAGACGAATGGCATCTTCAGAGACACCCGGAAGTTTGTTCAAAGAGCAAAGGTCAATGAAACTTTGAAGATGATCTTGGCAACTTTCCCCATTGTTGCCTGAGAAGGGGTTGGCTTGCATCATGGTGATCTATTGTGTTCGGATCTCAAATTGTGGAGCAATAATGTTAGGAGGTATGACCGGATGTTGCGCATAGGCAGTTTTGGGAATAGAAAAGTCCTTTAATTATTTTTTCCTTTCGGCTTCCCTCCTATCAGCTTCTATGGTTTCTTGTTCGGCCCTAAAGGCTGCTCGCAAATTGGCTTCTCTTTCCACTTGTTCGGCTTGGATGAGCTCTCTTTGAGCTGCGAGAGCTTGGTCGATCCTACAGGCGACTTCCTCTTCATTCATTCTCACAAGATTTTTACGGTTTAGACGATGAAAAGTCCTTTTTATTTCCGTATCAAACGGTTGAAAATCGACGTTCGGGCGTCGCATGCACAATTAAAGCAGTTAATCATGTGCAGAAAAAATGGATTGCCGGAATGGAAATTTGGCAGAAAGAGGAGTAGCACTTCTGGAATGTTACTCGGAAGGCATAAAAAAATAAAAAAAGTTTTTCAAAAGATTTTTTTGGGTTCGAGAAAACAATCTTTTGTCCCCGGCAACGGCGCCAAATTGATAATGCGTCGCTTAGCACTTACAATCACTAAGATGTTTATCCTAGAGTTTAATCCTTTTTCTACTTCCGATTAAGGCTAGTATAGAAAGGGTCGATCCCACAGGACAACTTATTAATATTGTTATCTCTAATCCCAATTATTTGAATAACTTATTTTATTTGTTTTTGATATTTTTTTTAGATTTGGAACAGAAAGTAAAAGTCAAGTTTTAGGGGTTGGTGATTAACACTAAGGATAGAAATACAAGAATAAAAATGCACTTAATAAGAATATAAATTTTCCCTGTCACAAGGAAAATTAAGATTGTTGTTAGCACAAGAAATACTATTATGAATGAAAAGACAAGGAATTTAAAGAAAGCAAAAGCAAGTTGTGATTAAATCAAGAGATGGGAATCGAGGCTTTAAGGGTTTTCACCACCTTAGCCTAGGCAAAAACAAACTAATCCTTTAAAAACGACGGATTCGATGAAGGCAAGTGAATTAATAAAAATCCACTAAAGATGGACTCCACATGAGCCCATTGGTCCTAGTGCTCATGCTTCTTAGCACATCATCCTCAAAGAAGAAGATATACGGTCGTTTCAAAACTTCTATGTGATTGGGTTTGTTGTTCTAAATCTGAACTTCCACGGTCATATCCATCCAGATTAACTTTTGATCAAATCAATTAATTACTTTGATAGATCAATTAGTTATCAAACCCAAAAGCCATATAGAATCTTTTTTTAAGGAAAAGTCGATAAATCCATGGCTAAGAGGTTATTCTCCTTGCCTCGATAAAGAACTACTCACTCATGAAAAAGGAGCAAAGAGAGACGGAGGGAGGAAGTGATCTAGCCATCTTCGAGTCTTACGACTACTGATCCTCGATTAGAGACAATGAAGATGACTGCCTCGTCCTACCTTGCTTGATTGCTCAGGAGAGGGGAGGAGGAGAAAAAAAATACTATATCTAAACCACAACGGAATAACAGAATAACATGTAACAAAGATGCAAAGCCACTTTATTCCAGATCTAGAAGAAGAATACAAGGAAAATTACTTCAGAGCACTAATACAAGAAAACCCGAGATGCCCAAGGAGGAGGAAGTTGCCCTCCTTTTATAGGAGAAGGAGGGAGGTATACATTAGGTTTAGGGCAAAAGAAATGGCCGTCGGCGGCTGCTAATTTCTAGATCTAGTCAATAGAGGAAACAATTGATTGCTTTGCATTCCTTTTGCATTAATTTCCCGCAACAGCGATTTCGAGCGTATTTTTGGGCTATTTAAAAATTCGAAAGCGGCCCTAAAATATACTTTTCCTGTAGATAATTGAATTATTTTTCCAACGCATACTTTCACAATAAATTCCGCCTTGGGATGTGGGAGTTATACCAATTTTGGTGAAAGGTATATACTGAAATCAGACTCTGTAGGAAAACGTAAGGATACATTCACTAGTTAATTGCATAGCCAAATAAACACTAAAATTGTCGCAAAATATATATTTTGTGTAGCTAATAAAATTTTCTTTTCATTCCATACTTTATCTTGAAATTCCGCCTTTATACGCAAAAGATATGGCTATTTTGGTGACAAGTATCTCAAGCACTGCGGGAATATTTGAAAAGCCTCATATCTTCATCTTTTATTTTCTCGATTTAATTACTTAGATAATCCCTAAAAATTAAGAAAAATATCATAAGAATTCAGGAAAAGTATATCAAGAAGATGAAAGTACTATTTATTTTTGTATTAGCTAAAATTAACAAAAAAAGTCCTAATTAATTATTCTAAATGAAGCAAAAATAAGAGATCAATATGCATTCATCAGAGCTCTCATAATTTGTGATTCAATCCAGAGAGAAAAAAATCCTAGAGAGAGGGAGAGTTAGGGTTTGAGAGGAGAAAGTGGTGGAATTATTGATCTAGGGTTTTGCCATCTGAGATATGATGAAATTGTATAAGTTTAGCTTCTTTGCATAGCCTTTCATGGTGATTCTTCTATCACATGTCATGATTCCGACCCTCCTCTAATTTAATTCAAAATCACATCAAATCATTTCTTTTTCTCACGCTTTCTCTTCTAATCTCTATTTTTAGGGTCTCCAAACTGAGAGGAGGAAGAAATGGATTCAATTGCTAGAGTTTGATTGGATTTAGAGAAATTCAGAGTTTCATCACATTTTTAAGGTACTTTTCACCTTAGGTAGTGTTTTTCTCTAAGATCTGTATTTGTGTTGAAAGCCTAATTCTATCCGGCTAAAATAATCAGAAACCATGCTTGTATCTATATGTGATTGGGTATTAATTTGGAAAGATATTAGGGAATCAAATTCTAACGATTTTGGTTTTTTTCTCATTGATTGGAACTTGATTAGTTACTGATATATTGATTGAGGATCCATGTACAATCCTATGGATAGATGACTATGTTATTCCATGTGAACATTGCCTAAAAATCTTCCCAATGGCCGATATGCTTAGGGATTTAATGGACATGTATAGAATCATATTTGAATTGTATTAGAATGAATTATATAAGTGTATTGTTGAGTATTACTGAAATTGAATATGATATATAGATAAGGATCAGTATGAGGTGGCGAAATTCCTAGTTTAGGGTTTGTGTTGAAGGATTGAATCAAATGAGTCAATGAATTAATGTATACTTATAATTGATTAATGAAGTATGTGAAAATTGAAACTATGGTTTCCATGTTTGGGACTTTCCCTAATGAACCCATGTGCATCATGATTAGATTATTGAATGATATGATTCTTATGATATATTGAACTAAGGAATGACTTCTTAAACCCCTAAAAGTTTAGTATTAAGACGATTATGAGTAATAAATCTATAACTTGTATATAATGTTGTAAATGTGATGAAATTCTAAAGTGTAAGTATTAATACTTAAATTGAATATGATGAGTCTTACTAATATGATCTAAGTATAATGCATATGTTTTAGTATAACTTATGAAATGATGAGTAAGCCCTCACATGAATGTGGGTCTTTCTATACAAGCTACATTACAATGAATCGTGAAGGATGATTAGAGATTATGGTGTAAGGAGATGAAACCTAAACCGTTCTTTTAAGGCAAAGTGAGTAGTATAGTAAAGAATATTCATTGTTGGTTATGGGAATGATATTAGAAGTCAATGACATGGTACACTTATCTAAATATAAGAAATAATATGAACAAAAATGTATTAAAGGGTGACAACAAGTTAAAGATGAAACTAATGAAGTTATTATGATGAATTCTTTAATATTTATTTTAATTACATGTGAATTAACCCAAATTGAATGAAATATACTTCAACTGGAGTTTGATGGATGTCAATGAAAGAGAAGCATTGTATATCAAGTTAATTAATAATCATTGGTTCCAAAAATGTAATGAACATGACATGAAAGATGTTGAGACTAATGAATATGAAATTAAGGAAGAAGATGAGAATTAATAGATGAGTCTAAGAACCTAACTCTAACCCTAAAATGATGAGTTAGATGATGCTAATGAATAATGATCTCAAATGGGGGAATAAGGAATTCACATAATTGTAGTTGAATTCAATTAAAAGATGAGGTTCAAGTATTTGAATTGATTTACAATAATGTATTCTTGGATTATGATTGTTTGATAGAATAGTTTTACTCTGAGGATGGACTATTTCGATGGACTTCAAATGATATTCAACATGTGTTGATGAGTAACCCTAACTATATAATGTAAAATAAAAGAAGAAGAGAACTAAGTGTGTTATGCATGTTTATGCATGAATTTTTTTATATCTATTGGTATTGGATGAAATAATTATATGTTGTATGACAAATCTATTTTAAGTATGATGAATGATACAACATAGTCATATGCTTTTACTATAGCTAGTTATAATGTTTATGTTAATATTTGTTGAGAACTATAATATATAGTGAACTGATAAGAAATATGTTGAGATTAAATTTAACATGCACTAATTACATTTGATCAACCCTGATGAGGGTAAATGTTGCATAATGAGATTATGTATGAGGCTAAAAGCCCACTGATCATGATAAAACCCTGATGGGATAAATGTTAGACAATGAGACTATGTCTTGAGCTGAAAGCTCACTAATGAAGAATGATATGAGATGATATGGAAATGTAAAGAACTATATGTATTGAAAACTATGAATTGTTGTGCTTCTTGTTTTAGTCATTGTTTTTTTTTATAAGCTTAATTTGTTTCATGTTATTCTAGTTATGTGAGAATACACACATATGACATATGATGTTTTGAATTCTCTTAAGATGAGTAAAAGAAATTAATAACAAGTGAAATGGTGAAACATCTAGTTAGGTGCCCTGAACACTGTGAGTTTTCCCTGAGGACCACAGTTTGGAAACATATTGGATCTCCTTGTAGTAATCAATGAATTATGAGAAGGATTTCCAGAATGTGGATCGAGACCTTAAAGGTTAGACACTAGGATTTATGAGTGATTCATTTGGAGTGGCTCTGGTCCTAAATCCTTGCTGTGAAAGTCTATGTCTAGATGGAATAGACTCTGATGAAATGAAATATGTGAAATGTGAAAATATGTGAAATGTTTTGATATGTGATATATTGTTTTGTTGGTTCCTATCTTGCGTACCTAAGATGAGGACGTGAGCCTCTTTAGGCAACCCTGAGGTGGCTAGGGTATGTTATTGATATCTTAGGGTGCCAGCTAAACCCTAAGATAGTGACAGTGAGTCGTTAACATGAGAATCAGGTGTGGCAACTTCTACTTGGTGAGGTACAAGCTAAGTTGTTTCAGGGCAAATGAATAAAAGATGACAAGCCGTGTAGAAAATGATTTGAATGTTTGTTACATTCCTTATACTGCTAGCAAATGATTTACCATTATTGATTATGTTTCATGTTGTGAAAAATAATCATGTTGTTATAGAGATTATTCGTAACATATTTTGATATGTGTTGTTGACAAGTAGTAAATGTTAGATTTATAATATCCACTCTGAATATATGTTTGTATTGCTTTCTATTTGATAAGTATTGTTTGGTAGACATATCCTATGTGTAATTCAACTTCAAGACTACAGGATGTGTTCCTGGTCCGACTGATGGAGTGTCACAAAGATGATGTTAATGTTATGTATTGATTCAAAATGTTTAGATATTGACTTGTGGCTCATACTAAAGGATTGTTAATATGTACTAAGATGTAGCTACTGATTTGATCATAGACATGATCCAAAAGATGTTTTAAAGTTGGATTTAGTTTAAGTGATTTCCTTATCTATTTGATTAGACTACCATTGTAAATTGGATTTGACTATATGCTAGAACTATATGTTAGGATTTTCATTGTCTGCAAGTTTCTTTTAAGTTCATTACACTTAATTTGGAGTTGATGCATGTACACAGCTTGAGTGGGAGGTATCCACTCACTGGGGCTCTACATGAGTCTCATGAGGTTCTTTCAAATGTTTTCAGGTATAATGCTATCCAGTGGAGAGTTCGTGACAAAGAAGATATAAACAAAATAATCTTGATAAATTAGGTTGTCCCTATATACTCTCTTTCCCGAGATGGGTAGTATACAAATTTTGTTGATTCATGTATGTGTATTTGATGTAAACTGAACTGTATGTGAGAAGTGAGATTTGATTCTAGTTTTAATGGAGTTGAATAAGATTTGTGATATCCAAATGTGATGTCCTTAATGTGACATTGATTTACAAAATTGTGAAGAAATAAAAATAAAAAATTGTGATTTTCATATATTGTTTCACCGCCTTTGTCAAGGATTAGTTATTTTGTTTAATAATCTAGGTTTGAGTTTAGGGATTCTCTCTAATGGTTGGCATTTATGTTGATCAAAAGAGAGGTCCCATTAATATGGTATTAGAGCCTAGGTTAGATGATTCTACATGGACAATAGGAATTAGGGTTGAAAGATAATGTGGATGTTGAATATAAATCGAATGATGTGCATACTGACTACACTCAATATCTAGATACTCTAGTCAGGTATTTGGGTATTGAGATAAGTTAGTATGGAACTTCCGAATATACTTCTTCTGGATATCCTTACCAAGTATATAGATGAACACATTTTGGTAGTATAATAAGATGCACGATAATCAAAAAAAGAATGTTGATAAAATGGTGAAAGAGAAAAGGATTTTGTAATTCAATATGGAACCTATGGCAAGCAGGAAATTTCATATATAAAAAATGAAATCTAATGTATTATGGAGATGATATCTAATGAGTTTGAATCTGAATATGAAATATCAAATTGTAAGAAAAAGTTAAGAACTAAGAACAATGCACACTAAATGATCTTCTTTATGAAGAAAAATGATGTACACAAATAATAATGTTGAATAAGTCATAATCTTGAACCATGAGATACATAATCAAAATTTAAAAGAATATGAAAGGTGATGTGAACCACATCTTGATAAATGATGTATTACTAATATTTGTGATGTAAGTGATTATAATACTCAAGGAGATATATGATGATGACAAAGGATGAAATGTCCATCTAATAATAAAAAAGGATGTTATATGAAAGAAAGACAAAAGGAAGTATTTCTAACTTGATTCTAAGAGAGATGAATGATTAGGTGATATGATATTCTGCCATATCTTCTATTAGATTTTGGGATGAAATCCTGTAAGGAGGGAAGAATTTGTAATGACCCATTTTCAAATTAGTCATCTAATCAGGGTTTATTTGGATGATTGTATGCTTAACCAAATGGATCATTGTTTAAAGATTGATTAATTATAGTAGTTTCAATTTGATATTTTAAATCTAATGATAAGATTTAATCATATTTTGATTCACATAATTAGGGTTCAAGGATTGAAAACCCTAATCGGCTAAAATTATAGTTTGATGGCATATGAATACATAATTTTATAAGTATAATGGTGTACTAAATGATTTTTATTATTTTATATACAATTCTTATAAATTTGAAATTTTTATATGAATTATATAACTCAAATTTGAACACTTTTAAAAAATATCAAAATTTTTGAATTCTTTTATGATCTATTTGTTGGTCGAGTTTGCTTGGTACAAACTGCACCTACCAAGTATTCAAATTGAAATATAATAGTGTGCCTTTTTATTGGTATATGCAATTGATCTCAAATTTTAATTGTAGTTGGGAAACCCTATTTTAGACATCATGTTAAATTTTAATTATTTTTTATGATTCTTGATCTCTACAGAGAGGGGTGTCGGTCGAGTTTGTAACTCAACCAACTATACTGCAGACTACAATATAGTAGTGTAGTATTTGATTTTTGTTTATTTATTATTATCGCTGAATGATTTGAAATTTAATATGCAGCTCTTAAGTTCAATGATAAACAACATGCTAATTTTCAATAATTTTTGGAGAATTTTGATCTCTGAAGTAAATGATTTACAGCAATATTTTAATGACAGAAAATTCAGCTAAAATAAGAGAAGGTATAGTGAGGGGCCAATGTGCAAATTACTCCAGCACCTAAATTTCTCTATATGGTCAACCTAACACACTAGGATCTTTCATAATTCACAATTCCATACGAAATTCTAGAGAGAGAGGAAGAGATAGGATTTTAGCGGAGAAAGTGGTGGAATTGCTTTTGAAAGATATTAGTGAATCAAATTCTACTGATTTTGATTATTTTCTCATTGATTGGATATTCTTCAAAGTATTTCAGCTTGTAACTTGATAAAGTTGTATGTCATTTATCCAATAAGGAATATGAAGAACATGTATACCATTTATGGAGAATTTTATGGGTAGATGAACTATGCTATTCCATGTAAATATTGTCTAAAAATTAGCCCAATGGACAATATGCTTAAGAATTGAATTGACATGTATAGAATCATATTTCAATTGTATTAGAATGAAATACAAAAGCATTTTGTTGAATCTTACTAAAATTGAATATGATATATACATAATGATCAGTATGAGGTGGCGGCATTTCCTATTTAGGATTTGCATTGAAGGATTCAATCAAATGAGTTAATTAATCTATGTATAGTTATAATTGATTAATGAAATATGTGAAAATGGAAACTAGAATTTCCATGTTTGTGAGTAGACCTAATGAACCCATGTGTGTCATGATTAGATTACTGAATGATATGATTCTTATGATATGTTGAACTAAGGAATGACTTCTTGAAAACCTAAAAAGTTTAGTATTAAGGCGATTACAAGTGATAAAGCTATAACTTGTATATAATGTTGTAAATGTGATGAAATGCTAAAGTGTAAGTATTAATAATTCAATTGAATATGATGAGTCTTACTAATTTGATCTAAGTCTAATGCATATCTTTTAGTATAACTTATGAAATGATGAGTTATCCCTCACATGAATGTGGGTCCTTTTATACAAGCTACGTAACAATGAATCGTGAAGGATAATTAGAGATTATGGTGTAAGAAGATGAAACCTAAACCATTCTTTTAAGCTAAAGTGAGTAGCATAATAAAGAATGATCATTGTTGATTATGGGAACGACATTAGAAGTCAATGACATGGTACACTTATCTAAATATAAGAAACTATATGAACAAAAATGTATTGAATGGTGATGGCAAGTTAAAGATGATACTAATCAAGTTATTATGATGAATTATTTAATCTTTTATTTTAATTGCATGTGAATTAACCCAAATTGAACCAAATATATTAAAACTGGACTTTGATGGATGCTAATGAAAGAGAGTCATTGTATATCAAGTTAATCAAGAATGATTGGTTCCAATAATGTTATGAACGTGACATGAAATATGTTGAGACTAATGAATATGAAATGAAGGAAAAAGATGAGAATTAGTAGATGAGTCTAAGAGCCTAACTCTAACCCTAAAATGATGAGTTAGATAATGCTCATGAATAATGATCTCAAATGAGGGATTAAGGATTGCACATAACTGTAGTTGAATTCAATTGAAAGATGAGGTTAAGCATTTGAATTGATTTACAAGAATGTATTCATGGATTGTGATTATGATTGTTTGATGGAATAGTTTTACTCTAAGGATGGATTATTTCGATGGACTTCAAATGATACTCAACATGTGTTGATGAGTACCCCTAACTGAATAATGTGAAATAAATGAAGAAGAAAACTAAGTATGTTATGCATTTTTATGCATGAAACTTATTTGTATCTATTGATATTGGATGGAATAAGTATATGTTGTATGACAAATCTATTCTGAGTATGATGAATGATACAAGATGCTCATATGCTTTTATTGTTGCTAGTTCTAATGTGTCTATGAATATTAGTTGAGGACTATGATACAGAGTGAACTGATAAGAAATATGTTGAGATTGAATTTAGCATGCACTGATTACATTTGAGAAACGTTGATGAGGGTAAATGTTGCATAATGAGATTGTGTCTGGATATGTTGAGATTGAATTTAACATGCACTGATTATATTTGAGAAATGTTGATGAGGGTAAATGTTGCATAATGAGATTGTGTATGGGGCTGAAAGCCCACTAATGATGATAAAACCTTGATGGGGTAAATATTGGACAATGAGATTATGTCTTGAGTTAAAAGCTCAGTGATGATGAATGATATGTGATGATGTGGAAATGTAAAGAAATATATGTGTTGCAGACTAAAAATTATTGTGATTATTGTTTTAGTCATTCTCTTTTTTGATAAGTTTAATTTGTTTCATGTTATTCTAGTTACACGAGAATTCACACATGATATATGATGTTTTGAATTCTTTTAAGATGAGTAAAAGAGATTAATAACAAGTGAAATGATGAAACATCTAGTCAGATGCCATGAACATTGTGAGTTCCCCCGAGGTCCACACTGGGAGACAAAATGGGATCTCCTCGTAGTAATCAAAGAATTATGAGAATGATTTCCAGAGTGTGGATCGAGACCTTAAAGGTTAGACCACCAAGATTTAGTACCAAGTCATCTGGGGTGGCTCTGACCCTAAATCCTTGATGTGAAAGTCTATGTATATATGGAATGACTCTGATGAAATGAAATGTGTGAAATGATGTGATATGTGATATAGTATTTTGCTGGTTCCTATCTCGTGTACCCAAACATGAGGATGTGAGCCTCTTTAGGCAACCTTGAGGTGGCCAAGGTCTGTTGTTGATATCTTAGGGTGGCTGGCTAAACCATAAGATAGTGGTGGTGAGTCATTGACATGAGATCAGACGTGAGACTTCTACTTGGTGAGGTACAAGCCAAGTAGTTTCAGGGCAAATGAGTAAAAGATGACAAGTCGTGTAGAACATGATTTGAGTGTTTGTTACATTCCTCGTACTACCATTGTTGATTATGTTTCATGTTGTGGGAAATAACCATGTTGTTATAGAGATTATCTGTGACATATTTTGATCTGTCTTATTGACAAGTAATAAATTTTGGGTTTTAAATATCCACTTTGAATATGATTTGGATTGCTTTCTATTTGATAAGTACTGTTTGGTAGACATGTCTTATGTGTACTTCAACTTCAGGACTTAAGGATGTGCTCCTCTTCTAGATGATGGAGTGTCACAAAGACGATGTTAACGTTATGTATTGATTCAAAATGTTTAGATCTTGACTTGTGGCTCATACTAAAGGATTGTTAATCTGAACTAAGATGTAGCTACTGATTTGATCATAGACATGCTCCAAAAGATGTTTTAAAGTTGGACTTAGTTAATTGATTTCCTTATATATTTGATTAGACTACCACTGTAACTGGATTTCACTAGAAGCTAGAACTATCTGCTAAGCTTTTCATTATCTACAAGTTTATTTTAAGTTCATAATACTTACTTTGATATTGATGCATGTACTTAGCTTGAGTGGGAGGTATCCACTCTCTAGGGCTTTATATGAGTATCATGAGGTTATTTCAAATGTTTTTAGGTATAATGTTATCCAGAGGAGAGGTTGTGACAAAGAAGATATAAATAGAATAATCTAGATAGATTCAATTGTCCCTATACACTCTCTTTTTCGGGATGGGTAGTATATAAAGTTTGTTGATTCAGGTACATATATTTGATGTAAATTGAATTGTATGTGAGCAGTAGGATTTGATTCTAGTTTTAACGAAGTTAAATAAGATTTGTGATATCTAAATGTGATGTCCTTTATGTGACATTGATTGCAAAATTGTGAAGAAAGAAAAAGGAAAAAAATTGTGACTTTCGTATACTATTTAATTGCCTTTGTTGAGAATTAGTTGTTTTTTTTCATAATCTGGGTTTATGTCTAAGGATTCTCTGTAATGGTTGGCACTTATGTTGATTAAAAGAGGGGTCCCAACAATGTGGTATCAGAGCCTAGGTTAGATGAATCTACATGGACAATAGGATTTAGGGTTAAATGATAATGTCGATTATGAATATGACCTGAATGATATGCATACTGACTGAAATCAGTATCCAGATACTCTGGTCAAGTATTTGGGTATTGATATAAACTAGTATAGAATTACCGACTGTACTTCTTTTGGATGCCCTGACCAAGTATCTAGATGAACACAGTTTGGTAATATAATAAGATGTGTGATGATAAAAAAAAGAATGTTTATAAAATGGTGAAATACAAAAGGATTTTATAATTCAATATGAAACCTATGGCAAGTAGGGAGTTTCATATAAGAAAATTGAAAGCTAATGGATTATGGAGATTATATGTAATGAGATTGAATTTGAATATGAAATATGAAATTGTAAGAATAAACTAAGAACTTAAGAATGATGCACACTAAATGATCTTCTTTATGGAGGAAAATGATGAATATGGATAATAATGTTGAATAAGGTTGTAATCTTGATCCATGAGATACATAATCAAATTTTAAAAGAATATGAAAGGTGATGTGAATCACATATTAATAAATAATGTATTACTAATATTTGTGATTTAAGTGATTGTAAAACTCAAGGAGAGATACGATGATGAAAAGGGATGAAATATCCATCTAATAAAAAAAAGATGTTATATGAAAGAAAGATAAAATGGAAGTATTTCTAACTTGATGTCCAGTGAGTTGAATGATTAGGTGATATGATATTGTTCTACATCTTTTATTAGATTTTAAGATGAAATCCTATAAGGAGGGGAGAATTTGTAATGGCCCATTTTCAAATTAGTCATCTAATTAGGGTTTACTTGGATGATAGTATGCTTAACCAGATTCATAATTGTTTAAAGATTGATTAATGACAGTAGTTTAATTTTTATGTTTTAAATCTAACGATAAGCTTTAATTATACTTTGATTGACATAATTAGGGTTTAAGAATTGAAAACCCTAATCGGCCAAAAGTTTGAGTTTGATGGCGTATGAATACAAAATTTGATAAGTATAGTGGTATACTAAACAATTTTTAGTATTTTATGTACAAATCTGATTTAGTTTTAAGTTTGGATATTCTTTGGATCACTCAAACTTGAACACTCCTAAAAAATATCAGAAATTTTGAATATTTTTATGATCTCTTTGTCGGCCAAGTTTGCCCAGGACAAACTCAGCCGACCAAGTATTCAAATTGAATTATAACAGTGTGATGATTAAAGTTTATCTTTTTATTGGTACATTCAATTGATCTGAAATTTTAATTGTAGTTAAAAAACACTATTATAGACACTTTGTTAAATTTAATAATTTTTGTATAGTGTTTGATCTCTATAGAGAGGGGTGTCAGTCAAGTTTGTAACTCGACTGACCATGTTGTAGACTACAATATAGAAGTATAGTATTTTATTTTTATTTATTTATTGCTAATTCTGAATGATCTAAAATTTTAAATTTAGCTCTTAAACTCATTGATAGACAAAATAATATTTCATCATATTTTTTTGTTGAATTTCAATCTCTAAAGTAAATGATTTATAGTAACATTTCAATGACAGAAAATTCAGTTAAAATGTGAGAAAGTATAGTGAGAGGTCAATCTGCAAATTACCCCAGCACCTCTTGCTCTATGTGATCAACCTAACACACTAGAATCTCTCATAATTCATGATTGAATCCAGAGAAATGAAATCCTAGAGAGAGGGAGAGTTAGGGTTTGAGAGGAGAAAGTGGTGGAAGTGCTGATCTAGGGTTTTTCTATCTGAGATATGATAATATCATGTAAGTTTAGCTTCTTTGCATAGCCTTTCATGGGGATTCTTCTCTCACATTTCAAGATTTTTTTCCCTCCTCTAATTTAATCCAAAATCACATGAAATCATTCCCTTTTCTCACACTTTCTCTTCTAATCTCCATTTCTAGGGTTTTTGAGTTGAGAGGAGGAAGAAATGGATTCAATTTCTAGAGTGTGATTGGATTAATAGGAACTCTGAATTTGAACTACATTTATAAGGTTCTTGTCACCTTAGATAGGTGTTTTTCTCCCTCCTAAGATCTATATTCATGTTGAAAGCCTAATTCTATCTGGATAAAATAATTAGAAACCTTGCTTGTATCTGTATGTGGTTGGGTATTGATTTAGAAAGATATTAGGGAATCAAATTCTAATGATTTTGATTATTTTCTCATTCATTGGAACTTTCTTAGTTCCTGATATATTGATTGAGGATCCATGGAGAAACCTATGGATAGATGACTATGCTATTCCTTGTGAATATTGCCTAAAAATCAGCCCAATGGCCAGTATGCTTAGGAATTGAATTGACATGTATAGAATCATATTTGAATTGTATTATAATGAATTATGCAAGTGTCTTGTTGATTTTCACTGAAATTGAATATTATATATACATAAGGATCAATATGAGGTGGTGACATTCCCTGTTTAGGGTTTGCGTTGAAAGATTGAATCAAATGAATCAATTAATCAATGTATACTAATAATTGATTAATGAAATATGTGAAAATGGAAACTAGGGTTTCCATGTTTGTGACTAGCCCTAATGAACCCATGTGCATCATGATTAGATTACTAAATAATATCATTCTTATGATATGTTTAACTAAGGAATGACTTTGTGAAAACCCTAAAAATTTAGTATTAAGATGATTATGAATGATAAAGTTATAACTTGTATATAATGTTGTAAATGTGATGAAATGTTGAAGTGCAAGTATTAATACTTCAATTGAATATGATGATCCTTACTAATATGATCTAAGTCTAATGCATCCATTTTAGAATAACTTATGAAATGATTAGTAAGCCCCCACATGAATGTGGGTCCTTTTATACAAGCTACATAACAATGAATCGTAAAGGGTGATTAGAGATTATAGTGTAAGAAGATGAAACCAAACCCATTCGTTTAAGGTAAAGGAAGTAGTATCATAAAGAATGGTCATTTTTTATTATGGGAATGACATTAGAAGTCAATGACATGGTACACTTATCTAAATATAAGAAAGGATATGAACAAAAATGCATTGAATGGTGATGGCAAGTTAAAGATGAAACTAATGAAGTTATTATGATGAATTCTTTAATATTTATTTTAATTACATGTGTATTAACCCAAATTGAATGAAATATACTAAAATTGGACTTTCATGGATGTCAATGAAAGAGAAGTGTTGTATATCAAGTTAATTTTGAATGATTGGTTACAATAATGTAATGAACATGACATGAAAGATGTTGAGACTAATGAATATGAAATGAAGGAAAAAGATGAGAATTAGTAGAGTCTAAGAACCTAACTCTAACCCTAAAATGATGAGTTAGATGATGCTAATGAATAATGATATCAAATGAGGGACTAAGGAATGCACATAACTATAGTTGAA
Organism: Alisma plantago-aquatica; assembly: GCA_963693085.1. Classification (NCBI taxonomy): domain Eukaryota; kingdom Viridiplantae; phylum Streptophyta; class Magnoliopsida; order Alismatales; family Alismataceae; genus Alisma; species Alisma plantago-aquatica. The sequence goes on from OY856409.1 coordinate 686,283,842, forward strand.
TTCAATTAAAAGATGAGGTTCAAGCATTTGAATTGATTTACAAGAATGTATTCTTGGATTGTGATTGTTTGATAGAATAGTTTTACTCTGTGGATGGATTATTTCGATGGACTTCAAATGATATTGAACATGTGTTGATGAGTAACCCTAAGTGAAGAATGTGAAATATAAGAAGAAGAGAACTAAGTGTGTTATGCATGTTTATGCATGAAATTTATTTGTATCTTTTGATATTGGATGGAATAAGTATATGTTGTATGACAAATGTATTATGATTATGACGAATGATACAAGATATTCATATGCTTTTACTATTACTAGTTCTAATGTTTCTGTGAATATTTGTTAGGAACTATGATATAGAGTGAACTAATTAGAAATTTCTTGAGATTGAATTCAGTGTGCAATGATTACATTTTAGAAACCTTAATGAGGGTAAATGTTGCATAATGAGACTATGTCTGGGGTTGAAAGTCCACTGATGATTATAAAACTCTGATGGGGTAAATGTTGGACAATAAGATTATGTCTTTAGTTGAAAGCTCACTGATGATGAATGCTATGAGATGATGTGGAAATGTAAATAACTATATGTGTTTCAAACTACAAATTGTTGTGCTTCTTGTTTTATCACTGTCTTTTTTATAAGCTTAATCTATTTCATGTTATTCTAGTTATGTGAAATACACAGATATGATATAGGATGTTTTGAATTCTTTTAAGATGAGTAAAAGGGACTAATAACAAGTGAAATGATGAAACGTCTAGTTAGGTGCTCTGAGCACTGTGAATTTCCCTTGAGAACCACATTGGGAAACAAAATGGATCTCCTTGTAGTAATCAATGAATTATGAGAAGGATTTCCAGAGTGTGGATTTAAACCTTAAAGGTTAGATCACTAGTATTTTGGATGAGTCGTCTGGAGTGGCTCTGGCCCTAAATCCTTATTGTGAAAGTCTATGTCCAGATGGAATAGCCTTTGATGAAATGAAATATGTGAAATGTGAAAATATGTGAAATGATGTGATGTGTGATATATATTTTGTTGGTTCCTATCTCGTGTACCTGAGATGAGGAAGTGAGCCTCTTTAGGCAACCCTGAGGTGTCCATGGTATTTTGTTGATATCTTAGGGTGGCCAGCTAAACCCTAAGATAGTGACGGTGAGTCCTTGACACGAGAACCAGGTGTGGCAACTCTATTTGGTGAGGTACAAAGCAATTAGTTTTAGGGCAAATGAATAAAATACGACAAGCCACATATAAAATGATTTGAATGTTTGTCATTCCTTGTACTTCTAGCTGATGACTTACCATTGTTGACTATGTTTCATGTTATGGAAAATAATCTTGTTGTTATAGAGATTGTCTTTAACATATTTTGATATGTCTTGTTGACAAGTAGTAAATGTTGGGGTTTAAATATCCACTCTGAATATGATTTGGGTTGCTTTGTATTAGATATAGATTGTTTGGTAGACATGTCTTATATGTACTTCAACTTAAGGATTGTAGGATGTGTTCGTGGTCCGGCTGATGGAGTGTCATCAAGTTGATGTTAACGTTTTGTATTGATTTAAAATGTTTAGATCTTGACTTGTGGCTCATACTAAAGGATTGTTAATCTAAACTAAGATGTAGCTACTAAATTTATCATAGACATGCTCCAAAAGATGTTTTAAAATTAGATTTAGTTTAAGTGATTTTCTTATCTGTTTGATTAGACTATCATTTTCAACTATATTTGACAAGATGCTAGAACTATTTGCTAGGATTTTCATTATCTACATGTTTCTTTTAAGTTCATTATACTTAATTTGATGTCGATGCAAGTACTCATCTTGAGTGGGAGGTATCCACTCATTGGCATTCTATATGAGTCTCATGAGGTTGTTTCAAATGTTTTTAGGTATAATGCTATTAGCAAAGAGGTCATGACAAACAAGATATAAATTGAATAATCTAGATAGATTAGAGTGTCCCTATACATTCTCTTTCCTGGTATGGGTAGTATACAAAGTTTTTTATTCATGTACATGTATTTGATGTAAACTGGACTATATGTGAGCAGTAAGATTTGATTCTGGTTTTAATGGAGTTGAATAAGATTTGTGATATCTAAATGTGATGTCCTTGATGTGACATTGATTTAAGAAATTGTGAAGAATGAAAAAGGAATAAATTATCTGTTATTTGTGTATATTGTTTAATCACCTTTGTTAAGAATTAGTTGTTTTGTTTCATAATCTGGGTTTAGGTTTAGGGATTCTCTCTAATGGTTGGCATTTATTTTGAACAAAAGAGAGGTTGTGATAGTATGATCTTGGATCCAGATGTGGGATTGATTGGGGTCCAAGGGGGGAGATTTTGAGGGGGGATGATGGATGGTGGTGACCCCAAAAGATTGGAGGAAGAACAAAAACAAGGAATGATCTTTGTTGTACTAGAAATAGGGTTTACCTTCATAGTAGCCAGTTATAAAGGGTCCACTGACTTGGATCCTATGATAGTCTCATAAGGACAATCTATGGGACAAGAAGAATAATCAACCTATGAAGAGACAAGAAACTTGCATCAACATGTCAACCAACTAAGAAACCCTAACCTTTATGCCAGCAGAATTTGAGGGGTGTCAGTGGTGTCATCTTTTAGTAAAGAAATATTCAAAAATCAGAGTCAAGATAGCAATGGATTCTTCCTTTAAAAACTATTTGAAGACTATATATACAATAGATATGTGGCCCTGGGAGAGATGCTACCAACACTATAGATTGTCCCTAACTCCAAAGAGGAACTGATGAAGCCTTGGCAATACGATGTTATGGTTAGGCTGTTAGGAACAAAATTTATATAACTTACTATGCGAGACAGATTGAACTTCAACATGGAGGTTCAACATGTTTCAACTTGATGTGGGGCTCTTTGCATAGTAATTATCATGCCAGAGTGACTGCAATATAACCTTCATAGGAGGAACTTCGAAGTTGTTTGGATGTAATGTGTACCCCACATTTAAGATGACATAGGAGTTCCCTTAAACTGGTTGTGAAGATCTTAAACTTGCCTCTTCATTTGTATGTCCCAACTATGTTCGAGTACATAGGGCTAGCCTTAGGGAGAGTGACCAAAGTGTACATGCCCATGACAAGTAGAACACATAGTAAATTCTCAAGGCTTACGTTGGAACTTGACACCACAAAATTGGTAGCACCTTTGATACTGATTAATTATGTAGGAAATAAGGTTGTTTTATGAGGGTTTTCAATGGGCTTGTTCTACCTACAGCATGGAGGGACATACTTCCAAGAATTGCAGAGTGAATGGCATGGAGAGACCCATGAATGTTTGTTGCAAATGAAGGAAACCATAGAGAGTATTGGCACCAAGTTCTGATGATACACTACAACGGTAAACTCAACGACAAAGAGGAGGGAACATGAGGAGACAAGGGGAACCATGCAGACAATCCATTGGACACTAATTGTAGCAATATATCTACAGGATTAATGGATGAGGAGGAAGATGAAATGCAAGATAGAGAAAATGCCACACAAACTAACAAAGAGAGTCAGAAACATGCTAAACTACCAGCTAAGGTCTGGAAGAAAAAGAAGAGTAATGGGAATAGGAAAGGGGGTGAGGCCATGAGAAAAGCTATGGGGGACATATGCAATACATTATGCGGAGGGTGACAATATTGATGAGTAAAAAGGAGGACATAGGGTGACACAAAAGGAAAATATAATCATTTACCAAGATGTTTATGAGATGATTCAATTCTTAGAAGAAGCTAAACATGCTAATATGATTATAACTGAGATTTCATTGGAGGAACAATTTTGGCTAAGAGAAAACATAATAGGACCAAGAAAGGAGATACATCAATGATGGTAAGGAGGAAGATCAAGGATAGAAGCACAAAGATCAATAAAAAGTAAAAAACAAACTATTTTGCCTCTAGAAAAAGAAATAATAAGCCTGAGGCATCATGTTGAAGAACCCACAACCAAAGCAGCAATGGAGGTAGTGTATGAGGGCACACCATAAGAAGGACAAGAGGATCAAGAGGTTGAGGAAGCTTCCATGAACCACAATGACTGGTTATAGGAACAAGTCAGATGATAATGTTGAGGCAGGAGGTGCTTAAGGATGTAGGATGACTAAAACAAACTACAAATGTGTATGTTTAACATAGATAAATCATTTGCATGTTGTTTCTACAAGATTTTGAAGGCCCATAACCTGCTAAATATGGGATTAGAGATGACTCAACTAGCCCATGAAGCTTGCCAAGTTCTTAAAATCCTAGTTAAGTTCATCCTAAAAAACCTTCTTGCTTCTCACTTCTATGAGAGGACAATGGACCTAGTGTCTATCTCTAGTTTACAAAATAATACATGAAATGGTATTGATAATACCATATATATTTGTTTTTGTTTCAATTTGTACTTTGTAGTCTTGTTTAAGTTTGAGTATATACTAAAGCTTTTCCAAAAAAAAACATAATAATTTCCTATGAATGTTTTGACTCAATGAGATGTCATTTGGGTTGAGGATCTGACCATCAAATCATATCTATACTTGGAGTATTCATTCTTGTTATGTCGGTCTGATGCTATTTTGGATATTATAGGGCAACAAGTATACATGAGACTAGTGTGTATGCTGACTAGTGACTATGTATATTAATTCATAATATTGGATATCAAGTTAGGCACATAGGTACTTGTTAAAGAACAAGTTGTACTGGATAGACCACCTCGAGAATGAAGCATAGATTCCATGTTATGGTAGTCAAAGTTGTGCTCAATGTGATAGTGGTGAATGTGACCCTTAGACATGAAGTCATTACCAATCATATATCATTCTATGAACTTTGACACTTCCCAGTGTGACCTTTTTTTATGACCAAGAACCCTTCCTTAGAGTTGGCCACTTTGTGACCCACTTTGGCCACTTTGACGCTTCCTAGTGTGACTTTGAATAAGAGTTGCCATACAATTAGTGATTGGGTGTAGTATAACACTTTGGGATTATTGTGAGTGGCATAGATGGAATTTGTCCCTCCAGTTGGAGTGATATCACACTTAATGAGTGAGATTATGAGATGCATGGCCATACTCATGTGATTCGATATATGATATTGAGATATTTGAATCTCAATTAGTCTACTCTAGATCAAGAAACATATATTGAATATTAAGAGAATTACAATACCATTCCTTAGGTTTGATTTTTTTATATATGACAAGGGAGTTATAAGATCATCGAAACAGTGGTTGCTTATAGGTTGAAGCTATTTTCCAACTTATACCATTTACTGGAGTAGTAATGATATTGTTAGATACCGTTCATTGATGGTGAGGTCTTGACACCACTTCCAACATGGTGGATCAAGGGGTCACATGGATAAGGATGCTAAAGTAAAAGATCTTGCAATCTCACTCATAATTGGAATTGTTCTAAATTATATATACTGAATATTGATTCATTTGATCATATGAACAAGTTGGTCGATCTAATCAATGATTCATAGATCAATAGACCAACTGATTATCAACTAAACAACTGATTAACCATTTTGGAAAGTAACCAATCGATCGAATAAACATGTCAATTGGTCGGTCAGGTGGATTAGAAAAATAACAAATTAGGAAAGTCAATGTATTGGGATTCTTATTGATTGAATGACTCAAAATTGGGTGTTCCCAAAATAGTTGAGACAATTGACTGGAGTATTGTCTGAGTAAGGATTTAGTTTCTGGGAAAACCTAACCCATGACTCCCCTAGGAAAAATTCAAAAATCATGACTGAGACGACTTCAATCACCTCTCAAATTCTAAACAACCACCTAATTAATCTTTGTCCATCATCTGGTCTTGGGATTGATCATGGTCCAATGAGTGTGATGGATGATGGTGACCTCAAAAGATTGGAGGAAGAACATAAATAAGGAGTGACCTTTACTATACCAAAAATAGGGTTTACCTTCGTGGTAGTTAGTGTGAAAGGTTCTATTGACTTGGATCCTATAATAGTCTCACAAGGATGATCCACGAGAGAAGAAGAACAATCAAACTATGAAGAGATAAGAAACTTACATCAACATGTCAATCGACTAAGAAAACCTAACCATTCTTCTAGTGGAATTTGATGGGTGTCAGTGACAGAACAACAAGGGTCGTCATCTTCTAACAAAGCAGTCTTTGGAAATTAGAGTCAAGATAGCAATGGTTCTTCCTTGAAAAACTATTTGAAGACAATCTCTCCATTAAAGATGTGACCATGGGAGAGGATGCATGCATACTAGAACTGTCCATTGTCTGTAATGCAAAAGAGGAACTAATGAAGCCATGGAAATATGATGTGGTGGTTATGTTGTTAGGAATAGAATTTAGAGACCTTACTATATGAGACAAATTGAAACTACTATGGAATATCATAGGGAGGTTTAACATGTTTGAACTAAATTTGGAGCACTTTGTGGTGCAGTTCTCATGCCAGCGTGACTACATACAACCCTCACAAGTTGACCTTGGAAGTTGTTTGGATGCAACATGATGGTGTGGGAATGGTACCCCATGTTAAAACCAACAGAGGAGTTCAATTGAACTAATTGCATCATGGGTGAAGATGTTAAACTTGCCTCTTCATTTTTGTGTGATGACCGCACCACACAAAGTGAGATTACTCAAAACAAAATGCAGAATTAGAACTAATCAACTAGGTTACCATAAAACACAGGAAATTAAAACCATTTCATGCATCCACCTCAAGTGGAAACATATCACATCAGAATCCACAAAATCCACCTATATATATATAACACCTGCCAAAATATTATTACATAGCATTGTTCGCTGGCTCACTAGCCACAACATGTACATATTGTAACCTGTTACATATACATACATGCCATATATGTATACAGCCAAAACAACATCTCGATATACATTGTCTATAAAACTCCCCCAAGGACCTGAGAGTATAGGGACGACACATAGGACTCTAGTAAAAATGCAAGCAGCATATTTGACCTTTTCTCAGCTATTTCTCCTCTTGCTGCTCTGTCTCAATAGTACGATCTCTACTTCATTGTGCACGGCCACCTAAAAGATGTGGAAACCCAGGGGATGAGACTAAATGTCCCAGCTAGAGATAAAACTCTCTACCAACATCTATTTAAAGCACAACTAGATAACATACTAGATAGGTTGAGCAGATTTAGCTAAATGATATGTATCCAACAGATAATGTAGATTAAACAAACTAGGCAGTTACCCAGTGAGCAATTAAACAATTAATATTTTAAGAAGGAATATGAAGAACATGTATAACATTTAATTTCTCTTACCGCATTATAATTCAAGAAATTAGCACAAAGATGAGGCAAAGGGGTTCAACCAATGTTATACATATTTGACCCTAACCAAAATATACTACACGACTATGTTACATCTTTTATTATGCCCTGAGGAGATGAGGTATACCACTCATGCTCCAACTGACCATTGTAAGTTGAAATTAGTGTCATACAAGATCTAGGAGGATCTAGACTCCTATGATCTCTCCACACCCTCAGTCAGTCTGAGTCAGTTGTAGTGACATGTCAAGTCCAACTACAAAACAACCTATCCCACCTTGGTATATAGGTCACATCGCTAGTGAAATTGAGTTACGACCGCAGTCGCACTCCTGCCAAGGTATGACCGCAACCATCCTCAAACAGTATCATATATATACACTATATCACATCATTGAGATATGGCCTCGGTCATTCTCCTTCCAGGGTATGACCACAGTCAATCATATGAAATACATATACTCAATAGTATACGACTCTGAGCTTCCATTAAGGGAGAACTCATTTCACCATCCAGCAAGTACTAACGTTGAAGATGGATTTATGGCATAGGGAAACTACATGATTAGGGTTTCACTTGATTAATTAATTCAATTGGGTATCTTTTAGCACCAATCAAGTTACAATGTATAAACCCTAAACAAACTCAACAAAGATAAGGGCATAATGCAACTTCAAAAGATATAAAATGCATAAGGTGTGAACTTGTCACATCACCACATCATAGTACTACCTCACAAGGCCGTCATCATATTAACACTATCCTGGGATGTCAATCCCTTATCACATCACTGGAGGACATGTCATACTAGGCATGAAGCATCTTCTAGGTCATAAGACCCATTACATCATATATCTTGTGTCTCATTATTATCTCAACATGCCTCATAAGATTCATAACCATCACCATAGCATGCACAAGCCATGGCATACACTTCACCTACAAGGTTGGGGGTTCATAAACAACAGGGAGAAAACATCATAATGTGGTAACCACTTCAAATGAGGCAAGCAAACATATCATATTCCCCAATATTATGGTTAGGGTTTCATACTTAGTTGATTAGGATTTCATATCATAAATCAATCACCAAACCATAATAATGTCACCTACCACTTTCTTGGTATTGATTAAGGTTGAACATAATTAATTAAACATGATTAGGGCATTATGAAAATAGCACTAAGTATCCACATCAAGTATATGTGCATGTGTACAATCTCATTATGTTCTGCATGTGTTACGACCATGCACTCAAGTGAGTGTACTGATCACCCAAGCAAACATGAGTCATGACCACTCACAAACCAAGTGTCTCAACCTCAAGCCAACTAGGTGTCTCGATCACCACAAAGGTAGGTGTCTTGGCCATGCACAAAAAGTGTCTCAACCACCAACTAACATGGTGTCTCGACCACCAACTAACATGGTGTCTCAACCACCACCAAAAGCAGATGTCTCGACCATGACCAAACAATATATCTCGACCAAATAAGAGCATGTCTCAACCAAGACAAAACCAGGAGATATGATCGAAACAAAAGCATGCATCTTGACCAAAACCAAAGCATAGGTCTCAACCATCCATAAAACAAATGTCTTGACCACCCTAGGGTTAGGGTTTCGACCATGACACCCAAGCATGTGTTTTGGCCCTTGAGTGTTTCGACCCTCAACCTATCATAATTAGGGTTGTGGTCGTGACACTAGGTCATGAATCTCGGTCAAAACAAAGGCAAAGCATCTTGAACATAAGTCAAAGTGTTTCAACCAAAGCTAAACCAAGGGAGTAGTGGCCACCAAAGTCATGCTACCACAAAGGCAACTAGCCATTTTTAAAATAGGGATGAATCATAATCAAAATAGTAACATAACATGGCCAAAAATAAGATTATCATTAAGGAAAACCATCAACAACAAGGTGGAAAACTCCATGCAAAAAGAGCATCAAAACCTTAAACATTGAACCCAACATAAAAACCTTCAAAAACCAACTAGGTGGAAGAAGAACATGCTTCAACCTCAAGAAAACCAACTCAAAACCTCAATAAAACACAAAGGTCGAACTGAAGCATGGTGAGGAAACCAAGAATCATGTTGCATGTATCAAAATCACCTCAACCAACACATAACATGTCGGGTACAAAAAGAGTGTAATGTACATGAGAATAATACAAAGTCTTAAACCTTAGATATTGATAACCTCATATAGAACATTAGCATCAAGTTTAAAGATCAAGAAAATGGCATGCAAGTAACATTATGGTGCAATTAATAGAATAATGTAGAGAGTTATATAACCCGCCTTAATGAGAGAACCAAGCTCCAAGATCAAAGGCTACAAAGAAGAAGATGAAGCTCCCACCAAGGTCAGCAATTTGGCCACAAGAATCACCACAAGGAAAGTGACCAAGCTCCAAAGCATCACATGCAAGGTTCGTCGACTTCCAAAGCACCCAAGATCAGTCCTTCTTTCTCCCCCAAGCTCCAAGGACGAGCACAAGAGAAGGGAGAAAGAAGGAGGGCCGAAAAAGACACTTGCATGAAGAAGAGAGAGGTTATATAATCAAGGAAGGTGTCTCGATCAAGACCCATCCAAAACACCCATCAAGGTCAAGACACGGGTCGTGACATTCAACAAAGCACATCAAGGTCGACACCAACCAAACCCTAGAAACCCTAGCATCACCACATGATGCCACCTCATCAACCAAGGTCCAATATGGCTCCCTATAGCATCATTTTCTCTTTATCATGATGCTAAATAACTAACGACACACTTAACATGTGACAAATTGCAAGATAACCCATCAATATGGGTAAATTGCAACTTGGCCCAAAACAAGCATACAAAGCTCAAACATCACCAAAACAGGACCAAAATGGAAACATAAGATTGTCACATAATACAAAAGCAACTCAAAGGATTAGATTAAGGTTCTAAGCATATTATTAACAAAAATCAAGCATACTCAAGCACTAATCTAGGTCAAGGGCCTTACAATCATAAACCCCTTATAAGGATTTCGCCCCCAAAATCCTACATGAAAAGAGATGGGTACTTCCTATGCATCACTTACTCAAGCTCTCACGTGGCTTCCTCCATGCCGCTATGATGCCACAGAACCTTCACCAACACAATATCCTTCTTCTTCAACTTCTTGATCCCCATGTCCAGGGTCACACAGGGCCTTCTATATAAGATATATCCTCATCAAGCTCAACCTCCACTAACTGCAAAATCAACTGTGTATCAGGGTGGAACTTCCTCAACATAGACACATGGAACACTGGATGCAACATGTACAACTTAGGTGGCACCTCCAACTTATAAGCCACATTCCCAACACATTCCACCATAGGATAAGGTCACATATACCTGGGAGCCAACTTACCCTTATTCCCAAACCTCAAAACACCTTTCCAAGGAGAGACCTTGAGGTACACTATGTCCCCCACTTGGAACTCCAACAGTCTATGTCTATTATCTCCATACGACTTCTACCTATCCTGGGCTTCCTTCAACTGATGTTGAATCATAGTATCACTCTGTTGTGTGTCTCTAATTTGTTGTCTAAACATAGGCTTCACTTGTAGTTGTTCTAGCAAACCTTCTAATAGGGAGACTTCCAACTTCACACTCATCTGATACAAGGAGACCAACATGTCTCTATTATGGCACACCAAGGAGCACAAATATGCTTTATCTACAAATGATGATGAAGAAGACTTCCTTCTCAAAGCACCATGTTTGCCTTCCCTGGATGATAATCAATGGTGCATTCATAATCTTTAATTGACTCCATCCAGCACCTCTGTCGCATGTTCAACTCCTGTTGTGAAGAGATGTACTTCAAATAATTGTGATTTGTGAAGATCTAACACTTCTCTCCATAAAGGTAGTGCTTCCAGATCTTCAAGGCATGAACCACTATAGCTAACTCCAGATTATGGATGGTATAATTCTCTTCATTCTTCTTCAACCATTGTAATGCAAAAGAGATCACCTTCTTATCCTGCATCAACACACATCTCGTACCATTCCTGGATGCATCACAAAAGATAATAAATCCTTTCCCTTGCTCATGCAGTACTAGCATGGGTGCACTTGTCAACTTCTCCTTTAACGATTGGCAGGCACAGTGACATTTATCATCCCAGACAAAAGTTACATCTTTCCTTGTCAGCTTCATTAGGGGTAATGCCATTGAAATGAAGTTCTTAATGAACCTCTTGTAGTAGCATGTCAAACCTAAAAAACTACAAACTTTTGTCCATGTCTTTGACTGCTCCCACTCTATCACATATTCAACCTTCTTGGGGTCCATGCAAACACCCTCAGCAGATATCACATGTCCAAGAAAAGACACCTCCTTCAGCCAAAACTCACACTTGCTAAACTTAGCATACAACTGATGTTGTGAAGATCTAACACTTCTCTCCATAAAGGTAGTGCTTCCAGATCTTCAAGGTATGAACCACTATAGCTAACTCCAGATTATGGGTGGTATAATTCTCTTCATGCTTCTTAAACCATTGCAATGCAAAAGATATCACCTTCTTATCCTGCATCAACACACATCTCGTACCATTCCTAGATGCATCACAAAAGACAATAAATCCTTTCCCTTGCTCATGCAGTACTAGCATGGGTGTACTTGTCAACTTCTCCTTTAACGATTGGCAGGCACAGTGACATTTATCATCCCAGACAAAAGTTACATCTTTCCTTGTCAGCTTCATTAGGGGCAATGCCATTGAAATGAAGTTCTTAATGAACCTCTTGTAGTAGCATGTCAAACCTAAAAAACTACAAACTTGTGTCCATGTCTTCGGATGTTCCCACTCTATCACATATTCAACCTTCTTGGGGTCCATGCAAGCACCCTCAGCAGATATCACATGTCCAAGAAAAGACATCTCCTTCAGCCAAAACTCACACTTGCAGAACTTAGCGTACAACTGATGTTGTCTTAACAGGGTCAACGCCTAACACATATGTTGTTCATGTTGTTGGCTGTCTTAACTATATGTCAAGATATCATCTATGAAGACCACCAAAAACTGATCTAGATACATCCAAAACACCTTGCTCATCAAGTCCATGAACGCTTCTGGTGCATTGGTTAGCCCAAATGACATAACCACAAACTTGTAGTGACCATACCTCATCCTAAAAGTTGACTTTGGTATATCATCTATCTTGATCTGCAACCATTGATATCTAGACCTCAGGTCTATCTTAGAAAAGATTATAACACCTCATAAATGGTCAAACAGATCATCTATTCACAAAAAAGGATATTTATTATTGATCATCAGTTTGTTCAACTATATGTAATTAATGTGCAGCCTCACAGATTCATCCTTCTTCTTCTTCAAAAACAACACGGGAGCACCCCAAGTAGATGTGCTCAGTCTGATGAAACCTTTCTTAAGAATCTCTTGTAACTATTTCTTCAACTCTGCCATCTTAGTTGTCGCCATCATGTATGGTGTTTATGCTATCGGTTGCGAGCCTGGAACTAGATTGATCTCAAAATCAATCTCTCAGTCTAGAGGAACACCTGGAAACTTGTCAGGAAACACATCCTCAAACTCATAGACAATTGGCACTTCCTGGATACTCAGACTCCTCACCTTGGTATCCACCACATGGGCTAAGAACGCTTCACATCCTTGCCTCATCATCTTCTCTACCACCATCACCGACACCAAACACGTCAGAAGAATCTTCATATCTCCTTAGAAGACCCACATCACATCACCATCAACAAATGTTGCCACCTTAGAACTACAGTCCAAGACCACCTGATATTTCTCCAAAGTATCCATTCTAAGGATCACATCAAATTCATGCATGTCAAGTGGTATGAGATCCACTTGAATGCTATGTCCTGATAAAGAAATGACACATGAAGGACACACCTCCCGCAACTGTACGGAACCAACCAATAGGGTTTCTAAATGAAGACTACCACATCTATGACTAACAAGCAAAGAACAACTATCAATCACTTCTCGAGTGATAAAAGAGTGTGTAGCACCCTGATCAACAAAAACAGATATAAAGAAAGAATAAGACAAATCAGAATGAAATAACTCCATATGACCTGTCACTACTCATGGGTTGACCATTCCTTCCGACTAACTCATGGAGTATAATTGAGCTGTCGCCTGTTGTCGCCCCTATCCTCTGTTGGCTTGTCTAGAAGAACTAGCCTATGAAGCTTGTCCATGTCCTCAGCCTCCACCACTACCAAATTGTTGTATCTACGAGCCATGCTGACTATGTCTTAGCTTTTGGGTCACTTCATCATCTTTCACATGACATGCCCACCTTAGATGTCCTGCATGCCCAAACTTACGGAAAGTCTTGGTCTCATACTATGGCCTAGACGACTTTGTCACTAACATTGATGATGTGTTGTGGGCTCCTGTTAGTGGAAAAATATGGCCTCTTCCTTTACTTGGTGAATATTGCATCTACACACCTGGCCTTTGTTGTGACTGTAGTACTGAGAACATATGATTCTTGAAGCCTCTAAACGATTGTCCTTGATACTGGGTAGGTCTCTTCTTGACACTCTTCTCACATTTCTCAACAACAGATCGTTCCACCCTCCTGACTGACTCCACAAACATGGAAAACTTCTCACAGTTTCGCAAAGCTGACATTGGCATAGTCAACTTTGTGCTCAAGCCCTTCTCAAAATGTGTGATCCTCTTTGATCTGTAGTAGACATATGAGGATAGAACCTCATCATCTCCATAAACTTCACCTCATACTCATTGATCGACATGGATACTTGTATGATCCTCTCAAACTGATTGATCATCTCATCTAGGTAGGTTTGAGGAAAGTATCGACTCACAAACTCCCATCGTAACTCCTACCAACCAATCTCATCACCTGGTCTCTTATCCTCCTCAATGGCCCACCAATGGCTAATAATCCCCTTCAAGAGATACACAACATGCTGCACCTTGTCTACCTCAGTAATGTTGAGGATCTTAAAGGCCTTCTCTAGCTTCGTCAACCAAAGGTCAGCATCCGTTGGGTCTACGGTACCAACATACTCCACAACTCCTACATGTATTAACCTCTCAAAGGTCTTCCCAGAACCCAAGGATTCCAAATTGGGGACTGTTGCTCTCGCTTGAGGAAAGGGCATTCTATCTTTTATATGTGTAACCGCGACCATAAACTGTCCAAACATGGATAGAAAAGTGGGATTGGCCACCACTATAGGGTCTAACTGGGGCATCTTAGGCACAAAATCCACCCTTTCATGCCTCCTTGCACCACCTCCTAGTGTATCAATAATTCTCTCAACAACATATTCTTCATGTTCTCCATCCATCTTTTCTTCTCTTCTTCTTTTTCTTCTTATGCATAAGCAGAAGTAACCATTAATAGACTCGAGGACACTAAAACAGACACAAACTCTATTCCTATGTGCATATAGCTCAGCGAACCTAAAGCTATGATACCAACATTACTTGTGACGCCCTGCGCCACACAAAGTGAGATTACTCAAAACAAAATGCAGAATTAAAACTAATCAACCAGATTACCATAAAACACAGGAAATTAAAACCATTTCACACATCCACATAAAGTGGAAAATATCACATCAGAGTCCACAAAATCCACATGTATATATATAACACCTACCAAAAGATTATTACATAGCCTTGTTCACTGGCTCACTGGCCACAACCTATACATATGGTAACCTGTCACATATACATACATGCCATTTTTGTACAACAAAGGCATAAATCCAAAACATTGTCTCAATATACATCATCTACAAAACTCCCACAAGGACCTGAGAGTATAGGGACGACACATAGCACTCTACTACAAAACACAAGTAGCATATTTGACCTTTACTCAGCTACTACTCCTCTTACTTCTCAACCTGAACATCACGATCTCTACTTTGTCTTACATGACCACCTAAAAGATGTGGAAACCCATGGGGTGAGACCAAATGTCCCAGTAAGAGATATAACTCTTCCCCAACGTCTATTAAAAGTACAGGTAGATAGCATACTAAACATGTTGAGCAGATTCAACTAAATGATATGTATCCAATAGATAATGTAGATTAAACAAACCAGGTAGTTATCACTAAGCAGTAGAACAATTAATATCTTAAGAATAAATATGAAGAACATGTATAACAATTGATTTCTCTTACTACATTATAATTCAAGAAATCAACATAAAGATAAGGCAAAGGGGTTCAACCAATGTTATCAGTGTATGACCCTAAGAAAAATATACTACACGACTGTGTTACGTCTTTTATTATGCCCTGAGGAGATGAGGTATGCCACTCATGATCCTACTAACCACTGCTAAGTTGAAATTAGTGTCATACAAGATATAGGAGGAGTCAAACTCCTATGATCTCTCTACACCCTCAGCTAGTCTGAGTCTGTCGCAGTGACATGTCAAGTCCAACTACAAAGCAGCCTAGCCCACCTTGGTATATAGGTCACGACGCTAGTGAAATTGAATTATGAGTGTAGTTGCACTCTCATCGAGGTATGACCATATCCATCCTCAAAAGGTATCATATATATATATGTATTGTATCACATCATTGAGATATGGCATCGGTCATTCTCCTGCCAGGGTATGACTACAAACAATTATGTGAAATGCATATACTCGATAGTATATGACTTCGAGCTTCCATTAAGGGAGAACTTGTTTCACCATCCAGAAAGTATGGATGCAAAAGATGGATCTATGGCATAGGATAACTACATGATTATGGTTTCACTTGATTAATTAGTCCAATTAGGTATCTTTTAGCATCAATCAAGTTACAACATACAAACCCTAAAAAAAACTCTATGAAGATAAGGGCATAATGCAACTTCAAAAGATATAAAACATATAAGGTGTGAACTTGTCACATCACCACACGATATGATTGCCTCATAAGGCTATCATCATATGCACACTATTCTGGGATGTCAATCCCTTATCGCATCACTGGAAGATAACACCTCATACTAGGCATGAAGCCTCTACCAAGCTATAAGACCCATGGCATACGTTTCACCTTCAAGGTTAGGGGTTCATAAATAAGAGAGAGAAAACATCATAATGTGATAACCACTACAAATGAGGCAAGCAAACATATAATACTCCCCAACATTAGGTTAGGGTTTCATACTTGGCAGATTAGGGTTTCATATCATAAATCAATCACCAGACCTTAAATATGTCACCTCCCACTTTCTTGGGATTGATTAAGGTTGAACATCAATAATTAAACATGATGAGAGACTTATGAGAACAACACTAAGTATCCACATCAAGTATATGTGTATGTGTACCATCTCATTATGTTATGCATGTGTTACGACCATGCAGTCAAGTGTGTGTATCGACCACCCAAGAAAACATGTGTCACGACCACTCTCAAAGCAAGTGTGTTGACCTTAAGCCAACTAGGTGTTTCAACCATCACAAAGGTAGGTGTCTCAACTGTGCAAAAAACAAGTGTCTCGACCACCAACTAACATGGTGTCTTGACCACCATCTAACTTGTGTCTTGACCACCAACTAACATGGTGTCTCGAGCACCAACTAACATGGTGTCTCGACCACCACCAAAAGCACATGTCTCGACCATTACCAAACAATATGTCTCGACCAAACAAGAGCATGTCTCGACTAAGACAAAACCAGGAGACATGAATGAAACAAAAGCACGCATCTCAACCAAAACCAAAGCATAGGCCTCGACCATCCATAAAATAAGTGTCTCGTCCACCCTAGGGTTAGGGTTTTGACTGTGACACCCAACCATGTTCATCGGCCCTTGAGTGTTTTGACCCTCAACCTATCATGGTTAGAGTTGTGTCAATCACACTAGATCATGAGTCAACCAAAACAAAGGCAAAGCATGTCGACTATAAGTCAAAGTGTTTCGACCAAAGCCAAATCAAGGGAGTAGTAACCACCAAAGTCATGTTGCCATAAAGGCAACTAACCATCTTCAAAGTAGGGATGAATCATAATCAAAACAATAATATACCATGGCCAAAATAGAAGATTATCATTAAGGAAAACCATCAACAACAAGGTGGAAAACTCCATGTGAAAAGAGCATCAAAACCTTGAAAACTGAACCCAACATAAACACCTTTAAAAACCAACTACGTGGAAGAAGACCATGCTTCAACCTCAAGAAAACCAACTCAAAACCTCAAGAAAACACAAAGGCCAAACCAAATCATGGTGAGGAAACCAAGAATCATGTTGCATATATCAAAATCACTTCAACCAACACATAACAAGTCAGGTACAAGAAAGAGTGTAATCTACATGAGAATACTACAAAGTCTTAAACCTTAGATCACGATAACCTCATATAGCACATCAACATCAAGTTTAGATATCAAGACAATGGCATGCAAGTAACATTATGGTGTAAGTAATTGAAGTAGGTAGAGAGTTATATAACCTACCTTAAGGAGAGAACCAAGCTCTAAGATCAAAGGCTCCAAAGAAGAAGATGAAGCTCCAACCAAGGTCAACACTTCAGCCACAAGATCACCAAGAAGGGAACCACTAAGAATCAGCACGAGGAAGGTGATCAACCTCCAAAGCACCACATGCAAGGCTAGTTGACCCCCGAAGCACTCAAAATGAGTCCTTCTTGCTCCACCAAGCTCTAAGGACAAGCACAAGAGAAGGGAGAAAGAAGGAGAGCCAAAAAAGACAATTACATGAAGAAGAGAGAGGTTATATACTCAAGGAAGGTGTCTCAGTCGAGACACACCCAAAACACCCGTCAAGGTTGAGACACAGTTTATGACATTCAACAAAGCACATTAAGGTCGACACCAAGCAAACCCTAGCATCACCACATGATGCAACCTCATCAACCAAGGTTCAACATGGCACCCCATAGCATCATTCTCTCTCTCATGACTCTAAAGCACTAATGGCACACTTAAACAAATTGCAAGATAACCCCTCGACATGGATCAATTGTAACTTGGTCCAAAATAAGCATACAAAGCTCAAACATCATCAGAATAGGACCAAACTGGAAAGATAAGATTTTCACATGATACAAAAGCATCTCAAAGGATTAGATTAAGGCTATAAGTATCTTATTAGCAAAGCAAGCATACTCAAGCACTAAGCAAGGTCAGGGGCCTTATATTGTATGACCTAACTAGGAGTACATAGGGCAAGCCTTTGGGAGACTGATCAAAGTGGACACACCCACAACAAGTAGAACATGTAGTAAATTTATAGGCTTACATTGAAACTTGACACCACAAAGCTGCTATCACCTTCAATATTTATTAATGATGTAGAATATGAGGTTGTTTATGAGTGTTTTTCATGGGCTTGTGCTACATATGGCATGGAGGGGCATAGTTCCAACAATTGCACAGAGCAAATAGCATGGAAGACCCACATGTTATGTTGCAAATGAAGGAAACCACAAAGAGTATTGACACCAAGTATCTGATGATACACAACAATGGAAAAATCAACAAAAAAGTGGAGGGAATAAGAGTAAATTAGAGAACCATGTAGACAATCCACTAGACACTAATTGAAACAACATGTTTGCAAGATTGGTGAATGAGGAGGAAGAGGGAATGAAAGATAGATAAAATTCCATAGAACATGTTGAATGACCTACTAAGGTTTGGAAGAAAAAGAAGAGTGTTGGGAATAGGGAAAGGGGTGAGGCAACAAGGCAAAACTCTGGGGACATTTGCAATACATTAGGTGATGGAAATCATATTGATAAGGAAAAAGAAGGAGGAGATAGGGTGACTCAAAAGGGATCACATACAATCATTTACATAGATGTTGATGAGGTGATTTAGTTCTCAGAAGAAGCTAAAAGTGCTAATATGTTTATAATTAAGACTGCCTCGAAGGAAATGATAGATAAGGAAACAATTTCAGCTAGGGTAAAACATAAAAGACCCAAGAAAAGAGATACACAATGTTGGCAAGGAGTAGCACCAATATGTAAATAAAGGGATAATCCAAACTAATTTACATCTAGATGAAAGGATAAGAGTATAAGGCATCATGTCAAAGAACCCACAACTGAAGTGGTAGTGGAGGTAAAGTCTGAGGGCACACCACTAGTAGGCCAAGAGGAGAAAGAGGTTGAAGGAGCTTGCATGAACAAGAAAGAATGGTTATAGGAATAAGTCAGATGATCATACCAAGGCAAGAGAATCTTAAGGATGTATGATGACTATAAACAAGCTATAAATGTGTGTGTTTAACATATCCAAATCATACATCTATTGTTTCCTCAATCTTCTAAAGACACATACCCTTCTAAAGATGGAACTAGGGATGACTCGACTGGCCCATGAAGCCTGTCAAGTTCTTAAAAGTCTGGTCTAGTTTTCCCTAGAAATCTTCTTGCTTCTCACTTCCATGAGAGGATGAAGGACCTACTATCCATATTTAGTTTAGGAAATACTACATGTATTAGTATTTATAATACCATGTCTATTTGCTTTTGTTTTATTTTGTTCTTTGTGATCCCATTCAAATTTGAATAGATGATAATGCTTTTCCAAAAGAAAAAATGTAATAATGTCCTAGGAATGTTTTGACTCTATTATGTATCATTTGGGTTGAGAACCTCAACATCAGATCATATGTACACTTAGAATGTTCATTCTTATTATGTCAGTTTGATGATATTGTGGATATTATAGGGAAAAATAATACATAATACTAGTGTGTGCGTTGATTGATGACTATGTCTCTATATTCATAATATTGGACACTAAGCCATACATGTAGGTACTCGTTAGAGAACAAGTTGTACTAGACATAACCCACCTTGAGAATGAAACATAGGCACCACCTTGTGGCAGTCAAAGTCATGTCAAATGTTATACTGGTGAGTATGATCCTTAGATGTGAAGGCATTACCCATCATATATCGTTCTATGAACTTTGACACTACCCAATGTGACTTTTAATAAAAGTTGTCATATAGTTAGTGATTGGGTGTAGTATAACACGTTGGGATTATTGTGAGTGGCGTAGATGGAATTTGTCCCTATAATTAGAGTGATATCCCTGATCACTTAATGATAAATATTATGAAATGCATGGTCATGCTCATGTGATTAAATATATGGTATTGTGATCAAGGAATCTAAATTAGTCTTCTCTAGATCAAGAAACATATATTGAATATTAAGAGGATGACTATTCCATGCCTTGGGTTCAATCTGGATATATGTGACAAGGAGCTTATAAGGGTAACATTGGTCACTTATAGGTTGAAGATATTCTCCATCTTATTCCAATTACTTGGTTAGTAATGACATTGTTAGATATCGTTCATTGTTGGTGAGGTCTTTGATATTACTTACACCGTGATGTGGAATGATTGGTCACATGCATAACAATGCTAAAGTAAAAGAGTTTGCAATCTCACTTATAACTGGATTGTTCTAAATTATGTATATATTGAATAATGATCTAAGCAAAAAAAAAAACAAATTATGATCGACGGACTCAAAACTGTATGTTTCCATAATAGCTGACATGATTGACTTGAGTATTATCTGTGTATTTCCTATATTTGGAGTCTGATTGATGATTGCAACTAGGAAAAAGGATTCAGTTTTTGGGAAAACTTAACCCTAGGAAAAAAATCTAAAATCACAAATGAGATGAGTTCAATCACCTCTAAAATCCTAGACAACCACCTGATTAATCGTTGTCCATCATATGACCATGAGATTGATCGAGGTCTAAGGGGGGAAGATCTATCAAGGGGACTATGGATGACAGTACCCCAAAAGATTGGAGGAAGAATAAAAACGAGTGGTCTTTATTGTACAAAAAATAATGATTACCTTCACGATAGCTAGTATGAAAGAGTTCACTGACTTGGATCTTAAGATAGTATCACAAGGACAATTTATGGGAGAAGAAGAACAATCAAGCTATGAAGAGATAGAAACTTGCATCAACATGCCAACCAACTAAACAACCCTAGCCCTTCAACCAACGGAATTGGAGGGGTCTTATTGGAAGAACAACAAGCGTTGCCATCTTTTAGTGAAGTATTCTTCGACAATCAGAGTCAAGATAGCAATGGGTTCTTCCTTGAAAAACCATTCAAAGACAATCTATTAGTTAGAGATGTGATCATGAGAGAGGTTGCATGTAAGGACTGTGACCTGGTTTTTTGGATAACCCTATTTGTTTTTCTTAATTAAGTTTGTTAGAACTTCAATATAATCCTTTGTGGTGTTTTTCTACCATGTGACACACCTATGTTTCAAGTTTGGTTCCATTTGAATGATGTTTGAGTAATGTTTGCTTGTTTTGGACTAGAGTGAAATTTACCCAAAGTAGAGGGCTAACATGCAATTTATCACCTCTAGAGTGTTTCTTCTCTTATTTGACACAATATAGAAGATAGAAAAAGAGGTGGGTGCCTAGTTTGGATCTCGGGCAGGAGACGACATCCTTAGTAGTGATAAGGTTCTATGGATGATGTGTGTTTTGACCTTAGAATATAGAGTATCGGTTTGGTATGGTGTTGTGTATCAGTTTGAAGAAGTCTTATCCTTGGTAGGAGACCAAGAGGCCGAGACCCAACTTAGGATGTATCACCATGCCTTGCATGTTGAGTTAGTATAAGTGTGTGTGGCCTTCATATGTAGACAAGTGTCACCTAGACTCCTAAGGTGATGACACCTTTCTTTTGATCTCTCTCATCCCTCAAGTATATAGCCCACTCCCCCTTCACACAAGTGAGCCCTTTCATCCATTCTTGTTCTTCTCTTCTTGGTGGACGATCTTGGGAGATTGAGTATCTAGAAGAAGTCCCCATAGTTCTTTGGAGGTAGAGTACCTTGCTCATGGTGATTCATTGTTCATCTTCTATCTTAGTAAGTTGTGTTTCTTTGATGACAATTTCTTTGAGCTCTCTTCTCCATCTTCTTTACCTTCTCTCAGACATGAATCATACCTTGGATGAAGGTGTTCTTGAGGAAGAACTCTCATCTCTAAGGTCATAGATCATGTCGGATGAAGCATCTCTCTTTTCTTCCTTCTTGAGCTATCATAGTGACACACTTAGAAGATGCTTTAACTAGGATTCACCTTAATGCTAAACCGATACCTCATGTTGGGAGGTGAAGCTGATATCTCATGTTGAGAGGTGAAATTAATATCTCATGATGAAGGTGAAACCGATATCTTAGGCTAGGTGATAGAACAAGATATCATGTAATTGATTAGTTCGCACATATGTGATGAAGGGTCGTCACACCTATACTCTTGAATGTTGATATAATTAATACATAGTGCAATGATCTATCTAAGATGATGTAATTATGAATGGTCAATTCTTAACTATTAGGATTAATCCTAAGACTCTCCAAACATGTGTGAAGTAATGGAAGTAGGGTTTAGTTGTGAAGTAATCGTATAACAACCCTAATCTTGAGATAATACGACCTATGTGCTCACCCTATTGAAAGATTGTAATTCGTGACATATATCTTCTCTAATTCCTTTCCATATGATTCGTAATTGGATGGTGAAGATTAATGTTGTAACCGTGTGAGTACCCAAGTGAACCTTGTATAGTGCATCAGATAATTATAAGCTTTACTGAAACAAAAGGGTGTTACCAATTGTTTAGAGATCATATGAACAAGTTAATGGGAAAATAAGTGCCTTGTGCATAGTTTGAAGTAAAATCCTCTAGATATGTAATCTAAGGATTTACATCCCTTAGTAATATGATATGGTTAACGATTTGTGAGAGTAAATAAAATATGGATCACTTAATTATGAGACATTATGTGGGTGCATGGTCAATATGTTTATATAATGCATGGTTGTAACACATGCATAACCTAATGAGATAATACATATATACATGTTTGCAATGGTTATACCTAGTAATGTTGTTCAATCCTATATCAATTCCAAGAAAGTGGGAAATGGTGTATTTAGGGTTTGGTGATAATAATCATGAGGTAAAACTCTAATCAGGTTATGTGTAGAGAACAATGACCCTATTCCCAAGGTAGGTTACTTTTGTTGAGTATACATGATTAAAAGCATGAGAATGTTCTCTCTCTTTTATTCACATAACTTTAATCTTATATATTAATGGAATGTTATAGCTCGTGAGTGTTATGAAGATGATTAACTAATATTAAGTGATAGTTATGAGCCTTGATAAGGGAACACAGGAAGTATGAATGTGTGAATGTGTAGACTTGGTTATTATAAATAGTGCATAGCCTTATACACTCCAAACTTGTGGAAGTCAGTGAAATTATAAGATTGGAAAATAAATGGTGCTTGGGAACCCTATGTGATTAAACATGAAACCTAACCTTAATTGAGGGGACATATGATGCATGGCATGCTTTACCTAAAAGTATTTAGTGGATTAAGACATATTTCTCCTCTACTTTTATAATGTTAAACTTGCATGTGAGATGGATGTGATAGATAATGATTGTTATGGTGTATATGTGATGTGGCACAAGTGATGCTTGGCATGAGTAATGCCTATAAGCTCAATAAGGCATGTTGAGATAACAATAAATCATAAGAATGATGTGATGGGTCTTATGACTGACCCTCGTAGATTGCGCATCCAAAATAGAGAGGATCCAGAGTAGTTGGACTCTTAAGATAGTAACCCAACACTCAAGACCCCGCAAATATAATACGGAGTCTGACGTAGTAATCGGGGTCAAACCACAAGGACAAGGTTAGCAAGTGTTAAGCACACAGGGTCACACGCTCATATACTCTGGACAAACTGATGATATAAAAAGGTTGTTCCCTAAGGAACAATGGTGCTCAACCCAAAGTAAAAGAAATAAACCAAAGAAAAGAAGACCAAAGTGTAACAAAATAAGATGGAAACAAAGATATGGAAGGGAAACTTAGATTGAGTTTCACATACTAAGACTTCTCACCAACATGCAAACATCACCTCTCCCTCTCATATGCTCCTATCAAGACTACAAGAAATCATATAAGCATCCATTCCTTTCTCTCTCAAGATAAGGATAGATCTAAGTCCAAGGGCAGCCTCTCTCTCGAGATGACTATCTAAAAAATACAAAGTAGAACATATGACCATAAGATTTAGCATTCCAACATTTTCATGCATTCATACTACTCCATAACACAAGATATTAATGGTACTACTCTTTCGAGGTACTGACAATCAAACATCACAAATTGGTAGCTAAGCATACAAGTGAAGCATTAAAATCAGTGAATGGAGATAATCTTGACAAGAGTATATATAAATTCAAAAAGGAGAGACAATATACATTTTGGGAGAATCTTAGTGGCTACTCCCAACCCAAGTTAAGTGTTTAGCCACACATGTTCACGGGCTACATAACGATGCTAAAAAATGATAGATACATCAAGTTCCACAAAGGGAGGAGGGAAGTACAGTGAGATGGAAGTGATAGATCTAGATAGAGAGAGAAGAATGTGATGCAACACAGTACTTCTTCATATCTTGATCCAGGAGGTCAATGGTGTGGACATTCTCCTTCTCTCAAAGAAGATGGAACCTTTAGTCTTCTCTCTCCTCAACTTCTACCTTTGGAGATCTAAGACTGATTGGGTGGATGGGAATCAGTCTAGAAAATGGCGGCACTTTGTGGTCCTCTAACATCTAATGATTTGACAAGACGTGTAGGTGGTCTATTTATAGGCGTGCTCCACCGACTTAACTCTTGGACCACAATCGAGGCTTGGTTTTGGTGGAAACCTGATTGCAGTCGAGGAAGTAGTGTTTTCCTCTCCTTGGTCGAGGTTGGGGTGTTGCATCCTTCAGTTGGACCGTGGTCACGGTCTGGGTGTGGCACCTCCCTTGGTCGTGGTGTGGGTGTGCTCTACTTCACTCATTCTTTGGTCGCGGTGTGGGCTCTCTCCACTTCACTCACTCTTTGGTCACGGTGTGGGCATGCACTCCACTTCACTCACTCTTCGGTCACGGTCCAGGTCAGGACCGCAGTCCAGGTTGAATCACTGGGTTCACGCTTCTGGCATGTGGAATTGAGGTGATCAGGGAGACCTCAATCATGGTGGGATGATCCCTGAGGTTGAATGAGCCACGGTCGAGGATGTTGGCCGCGACCTTGGCTTGATGTGACCCTACAACCACCAAAAAGTGTGTAAGTGAGATACTTGGCAGAAAGTGCTAAAATAAGTGGAGAAAAATCTATAAAAGTTATGCTAGGGGAGGTATAATATACATGCAAGAAGCGTATAAAATGAGGTGTTATCAACTCCCCCAAACTTAGAATCAAGCCTATCCTCAGGCTAAGTGTAGGCTCAAAAACATAGAGAGAAAGATCAAATTAGTATGATGAAATTTTGCAAAACTTAACACTGTCAATTTATCTCATTCTTGCATCAAGACTGTTGTGGTATGTTTGCTCAACCCTAAATTTTCATTCCTCCCCCTTTATAACTAGAGTTGCACAACTTTGACTTCTTCCCATTGCCTTTGGTAGAAAAGGTCTCTCCTTCTCAACGTATCACCCCTTCCTACGTTAGGTTAACATCCGTACTAGTACAACATCTTTGAGAGGGGTAGCTTTCACACTCTTCCTTTATTTTATGTTGGCCATACGCTAATGTGTTCGGGTAAGCTTTAGGTTTTAAGTGTTTTCCTCACCTCCTGAACTTTCTCACCCACAACTGTTATACAGATAGTGTTGCCATTCGGGCTTTTGACGTAAATTTAGGTGGTTGTGTGAGTTTCATTTAGGATTGGAGGTGGGTAAATTTGGCTTCGAGGTTCCACTTACGGGCATGACATATCTGCATTCATGAGTGCAGTAATACACCAGCCGTGTGGAAACTTTTGGCATCTTTTGGGCACAACTCTTATTATAAAAAAAATCTTCTTTTTCTCTTTTTATATATCTTCTCTGTCTTGGGTGAGTGGGATTTATGCGGTATTCTGGGTGGCCAAGCCTCTTTTAGTCCCAAAGAGGGGATAGATAGACTTGACAGGGGTAGATGTTTCCTTCTTAACGGAGATGAGGATTTTCTAGTTGAAGCTGTTAGGTTAGGGTGGTTGGTCAGGAGTATGGCTTGGTGAAGTTCTCTAGTTTTCAAGGGTTTCATAAGCTTAAGGTTGTTACACACATAATGTCTTATTGCAAGAATGAGATAGAGTTGTATTGTTATGCTTCATGTTTTACTTTTATATGCATTGGTTGCTCATATTTTTCTCTATATATAAGACGATAGCACTACAACCATTAGCAAGAAGATGGACAAATTTCTAAGATAACTACACAAATCTATAGCTTATTCCCATATTTCTTTAAGCAAAAAGGGAGAGCAGTTTGGATGGAGCTAAAATATGTACAAGTAAAGTTTTTGAAATTTTGAGTGGTAAAATGGTGGCAAAATTGTACCTCTCTAGCCCGTTTATAACTCCTCCCCCATACTTATCCTTCCCCCCGAACCGGGGTGTCAAAATTTGAGTGAGACATATAAACATGCTTTCTTCATTCTGGTTTGTCAGTGTTGGAGGCCCACTTATACTCAAGGAGCATGTTTGCGTACACTCCTTGCAGTAGATGATATTCTTCATATTGCATCCCCTCCACTTTTTTATTCAAATTTGTTAGGGCCATCATCCAGGATAAATAGTAGAAGTCGCAGTCATTCAACATAGGCTCCTATTGGGGGCTCTTGTGGAATAATTGCGTCTTCTTAAAGTCTTTTCCTATTATATGCTTGTACCCTTTGTCATGACTTTTTAGCATCTCAACAATCACTTCAGCACATGTGATAGCCTTTTCTTCAGTTGGTGTCTTTGCAGTAGTCATGATTGTCTTTTTGTTCAGTGTGAAGGATGCGTCTGAGTTGTTGTATAACACTTCAGTCTGTTTGATAACATTGAATACCAGCAAAGTCCAATGATTGTCGTGAAGTATAGGCAAGAAGATGTAGTTCGAGAGGGACGTCGCTAAGCATTATTGCATGTGCTCTTTTTTACCTGATCTCTTATCCTTTAGAATGTCATCCACTAACAGGAAGTATGCAATTTGTGTGTTTGGCATGTTGTCACTTAACAGAGCTTGGTAGGCTGACATCATGCTAGTGGATAGGTACCCTCCTATTTTTAGTGTATCGCGGATGTCATCCTTCAACACACATATTCCGTCCTTTTTTAATATAGCCTCTGCCGGCATGTCATCTTTTTTCAAAGATTTCATTATCATGTGTAGGGACTCTAAAGATAGGCTTACGCAGCTCCATCTATCGAAGTCCTTGAAAGTAGGTACTATCTCCCCAGCCAGCCCATCTAGTTTCTCTTCAGGTGGATTATCTTCTTCTACTTGGCCTTCCTCCGGATGCCCTACTATAGGTTGTTCCTCTTTATCTTTTACCACTGGAGGTTGTTCAGGTTCTATTTCTGGCATGCTTTTTGCAGCTACCCCAGTGTCGGCTTTCCAACCTTCTTTCCATGTTGCTGCTCTCGATGGCTCTGTCGAGTCGATCCATAGGGTTTTGATTTGTTCCCTCCAAGTTACCTTTTTGGGTAGAGGAATCTCTTGATGAAGTCTTTGCGGTATTGCATCTTAAGGCATCGTCAGGTTTTTGAAGAAGTGATGGTCATAGATAACCTCCATCACGTACATACCGCACAGCCTGTATAGATCTTTTGTGCATAAGTCTTCTAGTAGGACACCCATATTGATGGCTTCCATCATTCGTAATACGATGAAGGTGCAATCCCTTATTCCAATCTCTTCTTGCAAGACCTTCTTGCATATTGAGAATAGTTTCTATATTCCCTTAAATATGTTGTTTGTTGATTGTATCGCTCTCTGTAGATGTAGCGACACTTTTAGTATATCTCTAGCTCCTTTTTTTTATATTAAAGCAGTATTGTCCATCTTGGTTGTGCAACAGTTGAACACTGTCGTCTTTTGCTCATATAAATCGACAACGATCAATGCCCACTGTTTTACATTCCTTATGGGAAGGACCACAAACTTTGTTTCTTTCCTGCTCACCACCTATTTTAGCTAAATCACATCAGCAGCTTTCGAGTCTTCATTATATAAGAGTCCTGTTAGATGTGTGGTGTTGTTAAACACCGGTTGCACCTTGTCTGGATGTAAGAACTCCTTGAGGAGGGTGGCGCATATTACTTTGAACAACTTCTTGTGTACTCGTGCCCTTTTCAAGAAGATTCATCTGAAGTGTTCTCTCATAGATGTTTGCCCTTGTTGTGGTATACAACATCAGTTTCGAGTAGACTGTCGTCTAGAATATCTACCAAGATATGGACATCCCTGCATGTTATCCTTGATAGTGCTGACATGTCCATATCTGCCATTTTGCAAGGCAGAGGAAGAGCCACACCTAATTTTGCTTCCTTGGTTGGTGTGCTTCGCTTCATGGCTAGCTCGTTTGTGAAGAAAGTGGTGAGTCCACCTTCCTCGTCGTTTGAGGTGTCGTCTTGTGCTGCCTTGATGGGTGCTTCCTTAGTTGGATGGAGACTCTTTGTACTCATTGGAATCTGGGTGGTCACCTTATCTGCAATGTCTGTGGAAGCCTCTGCAGCTGTGTTGTCTTTGACATTGCTTTCCTCAGACGACTGACCTAGTTCGGTAGCGTTCAGTGCTGCTAAAGTTGCCTCCATCTTCCCATCATAAAGATAGTCGTTCTATTCATTATGGACTGGGGATTGCAAGAAGTCACTACATATGTCCATCCCGTATGTCAGGTCATCTAGGAACTTATTTTGATCTCTGATTTCTCTTGACGTGAGATCTTCTGTCGCTATTCTCTCTGCTCTGGTGATGACAGCCTCTGTGATCTCTTCTGGTGTATCCTTGTATGTAGTCGGGGTAGTTTGTTCTTCTTCTGGTGCCCCCTTCCCCTTATCTGATTATGCTTTGTCCCATTTAGGATTTCTATTCAAATCGAACCCCCTTGAAAATGTAGTAGTTTTCTACATTTTGTTGTCTTGGTGGGTGTCTGACTACGGTGGTGCTTCCTTTGCTTGTGTTTCAGCTGTCGGGATATTTTTTACGTTGGCGTTCTCTTCTTTTGATGTTGTACCTACACCTATCTCCCACGTTGTCATTGTCGTTATCGTCAGGGCTTGAAAGGCTCGAGGAAGCTTGCGATGTAGAGGGGCCTATGAAGTGCTTGGTCTTCTTCCTCTGTTGTCAGCTGTCGATCTCTTTGCGTTCAGCTTCTAGCAGATGGTAGTCTTCATCCAGTCGGTTGTGCTCCCTTTGGAGGTCATTCATCGCCACCTCGTAGCCATTTTGCATGTGCTCTTTGTCGGCTTGTAGGGCGTCCCTCTCCCTCCTGATGGATATCATATCCTCCGTGATGGTCTTTAGCACTCCCATTATCGTGTTATGGGTATTTAGCACCCCTTGCATGAACTAGGGTAGTGCTTCGGTCCTCTCATTCAATGATTGCACCTGTATGGTTAGTGTGCACATGGTGGAAATTATGTTTGAATTTAATTCAGATGTTTGATGCATGTGTTGCCACTGTGCATCAAACTTGTTACCCAGAACATCTCTGAAGGTTGGAGGATGTGGTGGTTGTGACTCCATGTGTGTCGTAGATGCTCTGGGCTCCTCTAGTTGTGGACTTGGCAAGGTCAGGCTGGGCGTTTTATCCTCTGGCTATCCCGGCATTTGAAGAATCACTTTCGAAATTGATAGTTCGGGTACAGCTTCAGAGTCTTGGTGTTGCTGGTCAGTTCGTTGTTCATCCTTTTCCTGTTGTTCTGCTATGGCAGCTTCAAGGCGTGGACTTTCCCTTGTCGTATAATCCAGATTCACCTGGACATCTGGTTCTGGTATTTCTTCATCATGTTGGCATCCCTCACTCACTGTTGTCTCCACAAGTATGGGAGGTTAGGTTGCCTTTAGAGTTGTGGGCTCGTCCAACACTTGTTTCTTTTTCTTCCTTACTGCCATCTTTTTCCTTTCTCCTAGCTTCTTCTTCTCTTTCTATGTAGATTTGGCTTTATTGCCCTTTTCATTAATGTTGATGGCTTCTCCGTAGCAGTGTGGATGGCCCCTGAGTACATCTTGTTGATGTCATCTTGAGTGGGCCGCAGCTTGTGGGTGTCATAATACGCCATTTCTGGGAGGGGAAGAAGTTTCTTGGAGCAGCTTTGTTTGTAGTAGAGTTTGTCTCCCTTATGCGCTAAGATTCTTGTGTTTATGAGGGACTTGATGTCAATATTTGTACGCCCCTTTGTTACTTTATACTTAATCAACACGTCTACATCCATGAATTGGTTGGCTGTCTTTGTGATCTGGCCTCCCATGTAGAAATCTTTGGTCTATTTGGATTCCCCTCCCATGGTTGTTGATAGCCTTTCAACTAGGATCTTTCCTATGTTTACTAGCTTCTTGTTTAGCATAGACCATATCATAAAAAGGTCTCCCTTTGTCACTCCTCATGTCTCCGACCTCATGAATATCATATTAGAAGTTATCTTCTGCATTACCCTGATGAAGCATGAGGTGATCAGGGTTTCTTTGGAGTTCTTGGAGTTATGTTCATCTTCTCTTGTCAGTTCTTCCCACATTTTGTGGTTGTTGTATCTGACAGATTCCTTTTCTCTAATTGCGATGGAACATGCTTGTGCTTCTGTTATTGTTCGTGTGAAGATAGTGTTGAGCATAGCCTATATAATTGTGTGAGACTTTCCTCCTAGTCTCACCTCCAGCTTGAAGTCTCTGCCCCCTTTTTGTGCTCCTCTTCATTTACTGGGAGTTTCTCCAAGGAAGATAGAAATTTTGTTGTTAGTAGGTTTAAGGATGGGACTTTTGAGGTGCATAGAGTGTGTAAGTTTGCACCCTCTAGGAATTTGATAACCCTGTCATAGACTCCCATCCTCTTGAAGTCATCAACGTCGAGATACCTCGTAGGCCTAAACACCTGGACTTGCAATATCCAGTCAAAATTTGACTGTGCACAGCGTCCCTTGGCACAAATGCTGGCCCGTTTTGATTCAGTGTTGATCCCTCAGTCTCTTCTTCCTCCCCGTGGGCCATTTCTTTCCCCTACCCTTTTGTTTCCTTTGCAACAACTATCTTCATCTTTTTGTTGCACTTGACCTCCTTAGGCTCAGCCTTCTTTTTTTCCAGACTCTTCAATTCAGTCTCTGTAGGCTGGTACTCCGAAGTCTCTATTCAAGATGTACTCTGTAATGCCTCTGATTCTTCAGGCATCTTATGATCCAGAATGTGTTGATACTTCTCCATTGTCAGCTATAGTTGTAATCTCCTTGCTGGTGGCAGGCTTGTATCACTTCTTAGAGCCGCTGTTATCTTCTCAATGATTTGTTCTATCTCTTTCAATGATATTTCTTTCTTGAACAATGAGTCACTAGTTGAAGTCGACATTTTGAAAAAAATTAAATTAATAATTTCATTAGCATAGTTATATTAACTTTTAACCTTCATTAATTATTTTATTCTATTATCAAGTGTATGTATAATTATGTTATATTTTGATTTCTCTCATAATGTCACGATTGTGGCCTTTAAACAGAAGGTGGACCTCTACCGTGGTCCAAACCGCGGTAAAGGCATCACTTGGTCAAAGAGTCCATCTTGTGAAACAAAACACGTCGCAACTAAGGTCTGTTAACTCAGGGATGAGAGAGGACTGCGACTGTGAAGTGTTAGTTCAGACACGAGAGAAGAAGCGACCGCAATAAAAAAGAAGCAAACAAGAACGGCCATGACCGTGGTCAGAATAACATAAGTAGGGGCATGACCGTGACCCACGATTATTGTGCAGCTAACTTTTCATTAGAGAAACGTCGTGACCCGCGGTCATCAAGTGATAAACTTGTACGTTTGAAAGGCACTATGACCCGCTGTCCAATACGTGGTACCGCGATCTCGACAATGGAGGAATGGTCATGTTCCATTGAAGATGGTGATAGAACTAGAGGTCTAAAACCTCGTTCAGTAAGCCATCAGCCACGGCTGAGGCGGCGGGGGGTTCTGCATTTGAAATGGGTCTTAAACCTTAGCTTAGGATAGGCAGTGTTGTCGGGTAAATCATAAGAGTTACGGCGGTCATCGAATCAGCAAGGTCGCTAGATATGCGAGAGAAATAGTGAGGCACAGAACAATCGGCAATGAAAAATTGAGAGAAAGCAAAAAATGGATACCTTAGCGGAGCAAAAACTTCTGGGAACGTGGCGGAAGCAGGGGATGCAGGGGGAGGGCAGCGGCGGCAGAGATGCTCCCTCATCGACGTGGGTTTGATTCAGCTACTTCAACATCTCCTGTGGACTCACTCGTAAATGGGATTCAGGAGATAGGTTCGTCAGTTTAAGAATTCTGATTTGGGGTGAGAAGAACAGTGTTTCCAAGGGTTTTTAGTATATATACAATCAAGATCGTGACCCGCGACATGAGGAATGCCTTGACCCACAGTCATCCTTCCCTTTTACATGCACCGCGACTGCGACCTATCAAGATCTTGAGAGCAAGTGTCACGGGTCGTGGTGTACATCCTATTTGAGCAAGGTTGACACCACGGTTGTGGTCCTGACCGCAACTGCAGTCCTCCAAACCAAATCAACATGAAGCCAAAACAAAAACTTATACTTTCGAACAAACCTTCATTTATAAAGAGAGGGATAAAATCTAAAAAAAAACTTACACTCCTTTTTGAAGTGGGAAACTGAAATATAGGTAAAAGTAGAGGTGCATAGCTCATAAGACTAGAGTACGAAATAAAGAAAAATATGAATCATAAAAAACAACACTTGGGTTGGCTCCCAAGAAGTGCTTGTTTAAAGTCTTTAGCTCAACTTTCTCTTTCATCCTCTCTTCATTCTCCTTCCATAGATGCAGTTGTTGCCTCATTCATTCCATTTTTTGTTGAGTTGGCCTCCCCCAAACTGAGTTATGTTCTCCTTACAATGGCTTGGTCTCCATAGTATCTTTTCACTTTTTTCCATTTACTTTGAAAGTTCTTGTCTTTTCTTCTGCTATCTCCATTACTTCCGACGGATATATCTTCACTATAGAAAAGGCACATGACCACATGATTCTCAACTTCCCCGGAAATAACCTGATGCTGGAGTTAAACAAAAGGACTTTATATCCTACGTGCACATCTTTGTTCTTTAGGTGAGAATCATGCTAGACATTAGTCCTCTATTTATAAATTCTTGCATTCTCATAGGCATGCAACCTCAGCTCTTCGAGCTCTTGGAGCTGAAGGAACCTTTTCTGACCAGTTTTGTTGAGATCCATGTTCAAAAACTTTATATCTCATAGGGCTTTGTATTCGAGTTCCACCAGTAGATGACAAGACTTTCCATAGATCAACATGTAGGGGGTCATACCTATCGGTGTCTTGTATGCAGTGTTGTATGCCCAGAGTGCATCATCCAATTTCATGGACCAATCTTGTCTTATACAATTGACAGTCTTTTCTAAAATTTGTTTGATTTGCCTACTCGATACCTCTACTTGCCCCTATGTCTGGGTGGTATGGTGTCACAACCTTATGCTTCATTGCATACTTCCTTATTGGAGCTTCAAACTGTTTCTCACCAAAATGCGACCCTCCGTAACTTGTGACAGTGTGTGGCACTCTGAAGTGTGGGAAGATAGTCTTCTTAAAAATCTTAATTACTACTTTGGAGTCGCATGCTTGGGTGGAAACTGCCTCAACCAATTTGGAAACATAATCAATAGCAACAAGAATGTATTTATTCCCTTTTGAAGACGGAAAAGATCCCATGTAATCGATTCCCCAAATGTCAAAAATTTCAACTTCTACCCAACCTGCCATGGGAATCTCGTTCCTCCTGCTTATATTTCCCGTTAGCTGACATTCTTTGCATGATTTTACAAAAGAAGTTGTGTCCTTGAATACAGTGAGCCAATAAAATATGGACTGTAGGACCTTTGTTGTTGTCCTATCCCCACCATGGTGCCCACCATAAGGCGAAGAATGGCACTCTTTTAGGATTAATGGCACCTCCTCTTCTGGTATGCACTGACGATATAGATTGTCAGAGCATCTTTTAAAGAGCAGTGGGTCATCCCAATAGTAATTCTTTAGATCATTAAATAGCTTCTTCTTCTGGTTGTGTATGATCTATGGTGGTAACTGACCACAAGCTAGATAGTTGTAGATATCTGTAAACCATGGTAGTCTCTGCTTGTCAGATTGAGCCATTAGTAGGGCTTCATCAGGGTAATTGTCATTCACTGGTAACTGATTCTCTTTGTCAAAGACTATTCTAGGGAAGTGGTCTGCAACCACATTCTCCTTCCCTTTCTTGTTGATGATTTCATGATCAAACTCTTACAACAACATCACCCATCTTAAAAGTCATGGTTTTGTATCCTTCTTATGCATCAGATACTTAATTGCCCCATGATATGTATATACCTTCACCTTCAATCATATTAAGTATGATCTGAATTTATCAAAGGCAAATACAATGGCCAACATTTCTTTTTCTGTAGTTGTGTAGTTTACTTGCGCCTCATCAAGCGTCCTACTCACATAACAAATCACATGATATTTCTTGTCCTTTTCTGTCCCAAGTCAATGTCTATTGCATAGTCATTGGTGTCACACATGATTTTAAAGGGCAATTCCCAATTCAGTGCTTGAATAATTGGTATTGTTGTTAGTGCTCTTTTTAGTGTATTGAAGGCATCCAAAAATTCGTTGGTGAATTCAAACTCAGCATCTTTGAGAAGAAGATTAGACAAAGGATTTGAAATTTTTGAGAAATCCTTTATAAACCTCACGTAGTATCATGCATGTCCCAAAAAACTTCTCACTCCTGTTATAGACTTTGGCGGTGGAAGCTTTGAGATGGCTTCAATCTTACTCAAGTCCACTTCAATTCCCTTCTTCAAAATCTTATGACCTATGATGATTATGTCTTGTACCATGAAATGGCACTTCTTCCAATTCAGACTGAGATGTTTTTTCTCACATCTTTGCAACACTAGAGATAAATATCTTAGGCATGCATCAAAGTATGTTCCATAAATTGAGAAGTCATCCATAAAGACTTCCATGGTGTCTTCCAGAAAATCTGAGAATATCGAGATCATACTGCATTGCACAATCCAAACGACATTCTTCTGAACGCATATGTGCCATAGATGCACGTGAATGTTGTTTTCTCTTGATCATCTGGGTGAACAGGGACTTGATAAAATCCTGAATATCCATCTAGAAAATAAATTTAGTCATGATGGGACAGCCTTTCTAGAACTTGGTCGATGAATGGTAAGGGGAAGTGATCCTTTTTGGTGGTTGTATTTAGCTTGTGGTAATCGATACACATGTGCCAGCCTATCACTGTCCTTGTGGTGACTTCATCTCCATCCTCCCTTGTATGATTGTCATATCACCCTTTTTGGGTACCACAACGATAGGACTAACCCAATTGTTGTTCCTTATTGGGTAGATGATTCCAACATCTCATAGCTTTATAACTTCTTTCTTCACAACCTCTTTCAGCATTTGATTTATCTTCCTTTGTGGTTGAGCTAGTGGCTTGGCTATCTATTTAAGGGAAATTATGTGCAAGCATAAAGCTGGGTTAAGACCTCTAATGTCTTCCACAGAATATCCTATGGCTTTTCTACACAACCTCAACTCATCTAGCAACTTCTCCATCTGGTCGTCAGTTAAGTTGGCATTTATAATAACTGGATTCCTTTCTTCTTTATCTAAGAATTCATATCTCAACCATTCTAGAAGAGGCTTTAACTCTGGCTTGAGCTTCATCACTTCCTTCTCGTCAGTTGTCTTCTCCAATGAAGCATACTTCACCATTTCAATTATCTCTTCGTTGTCACTGAATTCTTCTTCTGGTTGGTTCAGGTAATCTAAGATTTCCACAACTTCTTGACTCTCCATGGTTGGATCTTGGATATTTAGGGCTCGCATTAGTGGATCTACGATTGCCTTATCTTCTTGTACTTCTTTGCAATACTGATTATAGTTGTCCATGAAGTAGACCGACTTAGATAGAGATGGTCCCCTCATGGCATCTTGTACTCTAAAATCCAAGTGATCATTCCCTACTCATAGTGTGATGATTCATTTAGCAACATCTATCATTTCTCTCCATGTTACAAGAAAAGGCCTTTTGAATATCATAGGGCATTTGGAGTCTTTGACGGTGTCTATTACCATTATATCACACGGTATGAAAAATCATCCAACTCGTATCGGAACGTCTTCTACTATCCCCACTGGCCTCATGAAGGTATGATCAACTAAGTCGATCCTCATCCTAGTCTTTACCATGTCTTTCAACCCAAGCCTTTGGGCTAGAATCGGGGGCATTAGACTTATGCTTGCTCCCAAGTCAGCTAATCCTTTTCTCTCCACGTTATCTCCAACACAGAAAGGTATGTTGAATGCTCCAGGATCTTTCTTCTTGGTAGGAAGCTCTGCTTGAACAAAAGCACTGGACATTTTTGCTAACTGGACAAATTCAATGTGATCACATCTTCTTCTCTTTGTAATCAAGTCTTTGAAGAACTTTTCATAGGTTGGCATTTCTTCTATTGCATCAAGAAAGGGCACATCCAAGTGGAGCTTCTTTACGGCTTCCATGAATTTTTTGTATCTCTTATTCAAGTGTGCTTTTATTAACTTATAGGGGAAAGGAATTCTTGGGGCATATGGATTTTTCTTCGAAAGAACAGCTCCCAGAGGGTCTGAGTCATTTTCCTCTCCTTCTTTCTTCTTTTCGGGTTGTTCTGCTTCTTTGCCATGGTTAGCTTGTTCTTTCCCTCTTAATTCTTTTGTTGCCTTTTCATTCTCAGAATGCTGATTAACATGACTTCTTTCTTCTTCAACGTCATTGGTATTAGCATTCTCCATCGTTTTCCCAAATTGTAGAGTAGCCATTTTGGCAGTCTTAGTATTCGATAAGATCTTTCTTGAATGATTTTTCATGAGCTCAGTCAACTGTGCAAGATGTTGATCAATTTGTCTCTAATGAGTTTGCATATCCACCATTTGAGTTTGCATGTTAGTCAACACTCCCGAATTTTTGAGAGCACTTTGAGCCAGTTGATCATTCACTGATGTTTGCCTCTTTGCAAAGTCAAATAGTTGAGAAATCATGTCATCTTGGTTATTTTCTTTTGCTTGTCTCAGCCTTGGGCCTTGCCCTTGTCCTTGCATGCTCACATTTTTGTTTTGGCCTTGATAGTTGTTTTTGTTCTGCTGGTAGCTGGTAGTCTTGGTGTATTGTGTTGGCACTCCTTTCTTCTCGAACCCTGCAGGAGATTTAGATGAACTACCCAGCTAATGTGCATTCTCCATAGCTTCTTTGTTGCCATAACTAAATCTAGGGTGGTCTTATCGCTTGAAGTTAACATAAGAAACATTCTATGTTTCTTCTTCACTTTCACTTTCATCACTCTCTTTGGGTCGGGTATAGATTGTGATGACCCGATATCAAATCAAGCCAAATCGCCACCAGTATTAATTGTGAAATAACAATAAGCAATAGATTAACAAAAATCACTAAAAATTAAAATCATTTTTGCAAGGAGATCCATTACCAGGACACTCTTACTGAAAGATCCAAAACTTTATACATATCATGGTTCACATTGTACATAGACTGTATCATCTCATCTCGAGGACAACACATAACAATTGCTTTGCCACAAGCTATACATAAGCAACATAAAACCTCGAGGCAATCAAGCCAAAAATCTCAAATTGTTCATAAAACCATTACGTACTAACTCCAAGGACCTGAGAGTATAGAGACAACACATAGGACTTCTATCTACAAGACATGATAGACAATACACTCAACCTGAGTTGTTACCACTGTCCCAGCTATTTTTGTTTTCCCTCTACAGAACGGTCTCTACCTCCTCATGTACATCCACCTAAAAACTTTGGATCCCACGGGGTGAGACAATTGTCCCAGCGATAGATATAACTCTCCGTCAACAATATTATTATCACATGTAAGCAATATAAATCTGAGGAGAGGTTCTTTTATATTAGCAAGTAGGATTAATCACTGTTATAAGTAGAACAGAGTAATCTCTTTTCTTAAAATAATGCATCTATCTATGGTAGAGCAATAAATCATCTATTCACTTTACAAGGGATATAAAGAAGCATGTATAACATCTATCCAATTAAGATGTATAAAAGAAGTGTACATCAACCAATGTCTTCTGGATTCGATCCTTAAGCAAATATGCTACACGGCTGATTACATATTTACAATCACACTCATGCCCTAAGGAGATGAAGTATATCATTCATACTCCAACCGACCACTGCTAAGTTGAAATCGGTACCATACAAGGTCAATGAAAGAGTTGGCTTCCAAGACCTCACCCGTCTCAGTCGGTATGAGACAACTAGCAGGACAACTTGTGCCAGCAGCTGGAAGGACATCTTGTGTCAACTGCAATTAGCTTACCAGGGTATACCGGTATCTTTGCTATAGAGTTACAGCCACATCATGCACTCTCTTTGGGAGAAGACCATTAAGCTTTTCCAGATTATAAGGATAAGGAAGATTATACATCAATTCCTCACCTGGTCAGGAGATTATCATCAATCCCAACAACACATAATAATAATTAAGAAGGATTTACACATCAATTCATCATTTGGTCAAGAAATTCACATAATCCCATGATAAATAAGGAAGTTGCTACATCAATTCTTCATTAGGACGTATGGATATACTTCTTCCTTCACCCCTACATATTCAAAAATATGCTCTCCGAGTTAAACTCATTTCACCATCAGCAATTTCTAACACTGAATGGATCTATGGTTAGGGCAACTACATGATGAGATTCTACTTGATTAATTGGGTGTATTACTGTATCTTTTAGCATCAACCAAGTTTCAAACATGAATTATAATAGATGCTATAAAGAAAGGTGTAGTACTTTTATAATCTTTGGAACACTTTGAATGTATAACACTCGGGATCTCAATCCCTTATCACATTTTTGGGAATTCTCATCCCTTAACATCATCATCATCATGATTGCTGGATCTGGGTATTCAAACCCTTAGATCATCACTCAACATTGTTACCTCTTTAACATGTAATTTTTACCTCTAGGTCCTCAGACCAAGGTATTCATTACACTTGTTGTACAAGTAGTTCACATAGCTCACAAGGCCCATTAAACATCTTGTCACCCCTCACTAGGCAACAACTATCTTTTTAAGATATCAAACTATATAAACATTATACTTGTTGTACATATATTTAACATGACTCATAAGGCTCATTTAGATCTGTATCATATAAAACATCATAGCTCGTACATGGATATGCTCATCATCTCATGATTCTTGAATGGTTTGCACTTCATGATAAAAACTCTAGCAGTATATGACATCACCATGTAATTCAAGAGAAATACATCCTTCCCGTTATTAGGGTTAGGATTGCCTATTTTAATTGAATAGGGTTTTAGATTCACATCATCACTATGTGATATAAGAGATATACATCCTTCCCATTATTAGGGTTAGGATTTCTCAATCTAATAGTTTAGGGTTTAAAGTGCATACCATCACCCTTCATTAAGGTTAGGGTTTTCCCCTTATTAACAAATTAAGGATTCAACATCATATTATTAAGAGTCAAACCCTAATTCATACTCCACTCATTTTAGGAGTATCAAAGCATGCTTATTAAAATGATTATCACACATGTAAAAGTTTCTCTCTTATCCTCATTAGGATGTTGATTGCATCATACTTTGGCTCAATCCTTCTCCCAAGGTACATTGGCCTACACTTGACACACTGCATTAAACTCTTTATGTCTTAATGTATTACTTTACATAACACAATTCATGTGTTACTCCATCAATTACATTGAATTGAGATGCTTCCATCATATTGGGTATAAAGGTGTGTATTTGACACCACATCATACTTTCATATCGGGCTTGAGGTGTAGCCTCATCACTATACCGTGCATCTATATTGGGCATGGGGTGTTGCCTCATCATCATATCGTGTTTAGGGTGTATCCCCTATTACCATAATGTGTACCCATATCAGATTGGCTATCATTTAGAGTTTATCATCTCAAATTAGAGATACTTAGCTTCATATCATGTATGATCTAAATGCTTGACCTCATATTGGGTATAAGGGTATACTTGATACCATATCATGTATAAGGTGTGCACCATGTCGGGTATGGAGTATGTGCTTCATCATGGTATCTTTTTAGTAGTATATACACAATACTATATTGGGTTACCATATTGGATTGGCATATTGGGTTACCATGTTGGGTAACATATCGGATTAGCATATCGGGTTAGACCTTTATGCTCATAAATTTTCATGCCTTCAAAGGATTAGTTCTTATCATATATTTGAATGACAAATTGGATATCTAGTAGATCTCTTTCACAATCAACCCTTTACAAATCGATAGGGGTGTGGGTTCAAAAGCATGTCGGGTTTCACTTCATCATCTAGGGTTTCAACACTATATCAGTTAGAGTGTTCAATTGACACCATATCATGCATGAGGTATGGACTTAACCTAATATCATGTATAAGGTGTAAGTGGGTATCACACATATTGTTCATGAGGTATCACTCATATCATTCATAAGGTATCACTCATCACTATATCGAGTTACCCGCCATCTTGGGTTTCATATCAGTTTAAGGTACTTCAACCCTATATCGGGTTGTACCATGATGATGTCATCATTATCAACCTCTAGACCATTGTTATTACTATTATAGTTCATGGACAACAGTCCTAACATAATTTTGGAACTCAAAGGAATATCAATTATTCAAGAGATTTTGGAATTGAAAATAGATCAACAAGTTCAACAAAATTGAAGATGAATAATAACATAATTGGTTTCAAGTTATATAACCCGCCTCAAGAACAACTTCAAAG
Organism: Alisma plantago-aquatica; assembly: GCA_963693085.1. NCBI lineage: Eukaryota > Viridiplantae > Streptophyta > Magnoliopsida > Alismatales > Alismataceae > Alisma > Alisma plantago-aquatica. The sequence continues at coordinate 686,325,227 of OY856409.1, forward strand.
ATCCAAGCTCCAAAGATTCACATCCCTCAGGTTGAAGATGAGCTTATCAAAGGTCAAAGACTTGAACTCCTTCTTGCTCCTTATCACCATGCACAATATCTCACTACTTATGTCCGATATCCTTCACTTGTGGTCGATATCTCTTCACTTGGTCGATATCCCTTTGTTATGGCTGATATCAAGGCTCTATGAACAATACCCCTTCACCTATGCACGATAACAAGACTCTATGCATGATATCTAAGAGCAAGAGGGTGGTAAGATTTAAAAAATTCCACTAATAGGTGAAAGGAAGGGTATATATAGTTGAGGTTCATGAAAAAGAGTGAATATGAGGTGTTATCACTTTAAGCTACTAGGTGCCACATGTCCATGCATGGTTGACACATATACATGCATGCACTCACATTTATCTTGACATGTAAAACACTTGAGGATAATCTAGAGATAAGATTTCGACCATCCCTTATCTTGTTGGATAAGATATCTCAACTTTATCTCACAAATTATGCAAACTGATACAACTTTTTGCAAGGAGCATCAAACTCGTCATGGATCACCTCCTTGAGGTGATTAGGTCGCATGGACTTTACCAAGAGTTCAAAATTCGATATGGGATCTCCTCTATGGCTCCTTGGCCTATAGGCACTCCCATATCAAGTCTACAACTCGATACAGCTCAAGTAAGGGCTTCAACTATACATCATCTCTTGGTCTTTTCATCACCAAGAGTACCATCACTCAAATATGATTCAAACATGGTGTCTCCTTCTTTCTGTGTCCTATAAAGTATACATAGAGGGAGTAGGGACATTATAGAGGTGATAATTTTCATATAAACCCTATAGTTTGGGCAAATTACAATTTGTACCAAAATTGGTACACAAGACACTAGCATTATTCAAACAAGCTCAAAATTGGAATTTAGGTTTTCCACAAGCCACCACCTAGCATCATTATCTATCTTATGATGCTAAAACACTTAAGGCACATTAAACATGTGACATATTGCAATATAACCCATCATATTGGGTAAATTGCATTTTGGTCCAAAATAAGATAACATTGCTCAATCATTATTCAAACAGGACCAAACTTGAAACATAATTTTGTCACCTGATAACAAAACACTTTAGAGGATTATATTAACGTCCTAAGCAACTTATTTAGGCCAAACAAATAGGGATAGCCCTAAACCCAGGGGATGTTACAATTATAAACCCCTAACAAGGATTTTATCCTCAAAATCCCAGATGAAGGAAGACAATTATTATTCATGCATCATATCATGGTCTCCACATAACATTTTGATGTCCTGGAGATGCCATAGAACTTTGACCAGTATAAAGCCCTTCCATTCAGGATCATCATAGAATCTGTCATACATGACACATATTCATCTGTCCTTTTCATTATTGACTGTAGTGTCAATTTTGTGTCAGGTAACACTTTCTAAGTCAAAGAAGTACTATTCATACTTTGAATAATTCAGGTGCCAAACCTTATTGACTTATCACCTTCTCAACTTACTTCTTTATATGATAAGATTCATGACCTTGGGATTCTTCTATACTCCTAACTTAGTTTAGCATTTCTCCTCCAAGGAAAGACTAGAGTTATGTTTTGTCACCCACTTGGGACTACAAGTATTTATCATACATTTGTTGTGCCACTCTTTTCTGCTGACACAACACTAAACTTTCTTATGACTTATACCAACTATCCCATTAGCTATCTATTTTCTTGCCATAAGGAAGGGCTACTTATAAAAGAAGAACTTATCTCAGAGGTATCTCTATATGTTATGTATAAGTTGCTTCAACAAATCTAGATAGGGATATTCTAGGGAATTATTTTTAACCTGATAACCTTTTTCTCAAAATATTTCTATAATTGTTCCTTCAATTGATACATCCTTATCGATGTTATGTTTATGTAGATCATAAACCCCTAACATATTGTATCCATACTATAGTTATCTCAAAGTTGGCCCTTCTAGGTAACCAAACATTATTCAGCTTATCAAGAGTCATGTTCTCATTTTCTCATACCATTGAAAGTTCTTGGATACTAGGATTATTTACATTGGTATCCATTACATGTGCCAAAAACACATCACATCCTCATCATTTCCATCTCTCTGCTGTTATTACCAAAGCCAAACATATAGTATGACCTTTCCTTCTTCTTGGGACATTACTTATCACATATAACTTTGTCTCAGAACAAAAATTCAAGATTGGCTGATACTTTTCAAAATACCCATCTATAGATTACTTCTAATCCATGTACATCAGGTTTCATAAGACTTACTTAATTGTCATGTCCCTACAAGGAAAGAACACAAGGAATCATATTCCCTTATATCACCCCATCATTATCTAGGGTTGTTTATCAAAGAAACAAGATTATCATCTTCTTGATTATTGCATGAACTTTCAACTGTCCATGTGTCATTCACTCTTGTTTCATCTTAGGTTCTTGGCCATCAGCATAGGAATTATAAAGATGATTACATGTCATCATTCCTTTCTTTGTTATTGTCTAGTATGTTCATGAACATTTTCTGACTTTATTTATTTTTCACATCATATAAAAGATCTTTATTATTCACACATTCTTTATCGAACATGGATCATCTCCCTTGTTCCCTTTATCTTATTATGAGGATTGTACTTTTTACTTCCTTATACACACAGATTGGTTTGAGATAAACTTAGTTTCTATTTCATTGTAGTTAGGATGGTATAGAAATATCCATGCCATATTTTTAGTTTCATTATGCTCTTTAGATTATCTCAAAATGACTACTTGATCAGAGTAATCAGAAAGATAACAATATACGAGTCCCATACTTACCTTGCCTACAATAGATGAATACATGGCTAGGGTATATAAGTACTGAGATTAGGTAGTATGCACCTCATTTTATTACATATACCTTATTTTTCATAGCATCCAAATCATATGACTTAGTATCCCTGGATTTCTCCAGACATCTCTTTTACACCTCATACTCTTTTATACAGATAAAAGAAATTATAAAATATTTTAAAGATTACTAGATAGAATGTAAGTTCTCATCCTCTTTATCTCTTCCTTATTTTCTCATAGGACTAATTAAAGGAAGCTCAACAACAACTACTTTTCTCATAACTAAAAATAAAATTAAGAGAAGACATATCAGAATGACACAATTTCATCTGAACTATCTCAACTTGTGGATCGATTACTACCTCAGGTTGATTCATTGCATAGAATCTTGTTGTTGCCTGTTTCCAACGTCGTGCTCTATCATTTGGTGCAGATGGACCTGCTTGGGATGCTTGTCCATGTCTTTGTGTGCCACTGCTAAACTATTGCCTTTGAGAGTCTTGTTGACTCTGCCTCGGTGGTTGGGTCATTCCCTTCTTTCTTTTCAGATAAAAGGATCTAATATGCCCAACCTATCCACATTTATGACATATCTTATATGCATTCCCTGGTCTTGTCAGCTTCATTACCGATGTAGAAGCTAAATTAAGAGTTTTAACTGGTGGAACATTAGGCCCTTTGCCCTCTCTTGGTATCCACTGTCCTAGTGCATTATGTTGGTATGTATGCCCTGAGAGCCAATCATGGGATGATTGGTGAGATACATTAAGATTGATTTAATAAACATCAAAGGCAAGCTTCCAATTCTTTCTGGTTCAGTCATATGAGATAATGATAGAATAGATTGAATGTCTAGAGAATGACGGTACTCAATGACATATGCTTTCAGGTTGAGGACCTGAATGATGAGATCATACAGATGATAAGAGTTTGTACATTCTTATTATGTCCCTAGTCGGATGTCATTGTGAAAGGTAGATAGAAAGCAATGACACACAAGACTAGATTGTGGTGTTGGTTGATGACAGAATCTCATTAGTCATGATATGGAGATATCAAACCGAACACATAGGTACTTGTTAGAGAACAAGTTTACCAGACAGACCCACCGTGAGTTTGACACATGGAACCATGACATGGTAGTCACAGTCAGTTCTCACAGTGATGGTGGTGAGTGTGATTCTTTGACCTGAAATCACTACACTCAACACATGTCATTGGGTACACTTTGACATCATCAAACGCAGTCCTGAAACATGGGTTGTTATAAAGGTGGTGATTGGGTGGCTTTGACACATGGGGCTTTTGAGGGGTGAGTGATAGATATGGGATTTGTCCCTCCTGAGGGAGTTTGATATCCATGGCCACTTGATGAGTAGGATTGAGACAGGTGTGCGCACACATGTGTGAATCAGTATGTGATATTGATGTCATACATATCTCCTCCAATCTACTCTGAGATCAAGAAAGTGAATGAACGTTGACAGGATGACTGTTCCATGCCTTGAGTTCATTCGGGATATCAGTGACAAAGGAATTATACATTCGTTGTAACACGATTCACGGATTGTAGGATTGAAAGTTGTTCTCCAACTTTCTATTTCACTTGGGTAGAACTGATGTGCGACTAGGCACCACTCTTTGCTTGTGAAGGCATAAGTGTTATGGACTTTCACTGCCAACGTGAAATGGACCTGCAGGGTCACACACATAGGATTTAACTTGGAAGAGGAGTTTATCCACAAATGATGTTTAGATTGATTAATAAAGGAGTTTAGTAGTTCAATTAAACACTCAATTAATTGATAGCTCAAAATCATAGTATTCAAGGTGTTGGATCGATTGATTAGAGTATCTGATTGATTGAAACTGCGACTGACTGATTTTGCACAGTCTGCACTTCCAACCGATTGGCTCATGTGATGAATCGATCGGCTCAGGTTGGTGAACCGATCGGCTCAAGACAGGCTGAGATGACCAGTTCAAGGGTTGAACTGATCGGCTCAACTGGTCTAACCGAGCAAGTTGGAAAGTTAGAAGACTATTTTGCAAATACAATTTGTTTCACTTGTACAAATTCGATTTGGATAAGGATTAATATTTGATTAATCAGAAACAAATTTGGAAGTCAATTTGAGTTGGATCAGGACCATGAATCGATCGGCTCAGGGCACCAATCATTCAGCTCAGAGCCCCAGACGATCGGCCCATGTCCCAAATGATTGGCTCAGAGCCTGAAACGACCATTTTAGGGTGTGAAACGATCGGTTCAGGTGGCGCAATTGGTTGTTTTGTGGAAAAGCTCAAACCCTTATACTCCTGCATTAATCCCGCATTTCTCGGGATAGAGAACCTTATCCCATGACCCTCCTATATATAGGGGTAGTGGGGGCTTCTCAGAACACAACTCAGTGCACTAGTTGCTATGTAAAGTTGCCATTCTCTCTGGTTTTTGGTAACTGAGAGAATCCGAGCAAGTGCTACCCGATAAGGGAGGAACAACAAGGGAAAGACAACTACAGAAAGCGACTGGTGGTAGGAGAGTGTGTTGGTGACTAGTACGCTGACGGGAGGGTGTGACTCCTTCTAATTCCTTGTGGGACAAGGAGATCGGAGTTCCAGGTGGTCCGTGTGAACTACTTCAGAGGTGGGAGACTTATGCCGCTCGGAGGACAACTATCAATCCTGACAGTCCCGGTGTGACCAAGAGATGACAGTCCCAGTGAGACCAGGAGCTGCACAGACACCGTCCAAGACTGAAGGTGAAGACCGCACTAGCTACGATGTAATGTCGCTGAGCAAGCCTCGAGACAAGGTACGCCTCCACAAACCATCCTTCCTATTGTATAGACGTTGACGTGATTCCTTTTTTTGGGTTTGGGAGAAGAATTTTTTGTTTCCGCTGCCTTCTCTGTCTCCCCTAAAACCCAATAGTGGTATCAGAGCCACGTCAACTGCTCTATATTTTAGGATTATCGATATGATTGATTTTGGTTTGTCGTCTTTATTTATTGCATACGATGCGAATAAAATTGGATTTATGCATGTCCAATCCTAATTCCACAAATCCCAATATACATATATGATATGTAATATGAATGTACTCGATACGCGTCTCCTTTAAACGAGTTTTGTGGTGGATGTATAGCGTAGTTATGGCCAATAAACCCTATGTGTGTGCTTGATTGTATGTGGTTGCTTGCATCTCGGTCTGCGCACTGATTCCCTTTCTTCTTATTCCTAATGTAACTCGAGATAACTCGAGATTTCTTTCCTACCTATGCTCCCCCCGAATGTAACTCAGGGTTTCCCAATTCAAATGTAAATAGGATAGATCTTTTATTTCCTGTTATGTCGAAGAACGGTGGACAACCTGACGCAACTGAGACGATTAGTTCAAGGCGTGAACCAATCGGTTGGCGATCCAAATGACCGGTTCGAGGAATGAGATGATCGGGTGGTGGCCATGAGGAGATGCACGATGACTAGGTGAACCGATAGGTTGGAGGAGCCAACCGATCAGTTGGTGGCACCCAGACGACCGGCCAGGGCGAGCAGGTCATTCATGTGATGAGTTGATCAACTCAAATGGCTATATCACTTCATCTTGTACAGGTTGCATTGATGTAGACCTAGATGACCGTGATTCCTCTTGGCTCGAGGAATCACATTAGGATGGCCATAATCATCACTTTTATCATTTCGCATATTTTCTGTGGGATATAGCATGTATATGATATGTACTATATATTGTGGTGATTGGATATGCATATGTACTTATAAAAACCAAATCCCTCATTAAATATTAAAGTTTTAGATGTCTTCCAAATGTGAAACACGTGAAAAGCTTGATCGGCCAAGTGTGGGCACGCCCTAGCATGGTACTCCGTCTATCTCATGGAAGCGTGAAGGATGAATGTGTGGGTCTGCCCTAGCAGGGTGCATGTTCATCGTGTTGTCTTTGGGTCAGACTTAACAAGGTGACCTAGATAGGATCTAGCACCTTGAGGCATGGAGGTGATCATGGCAAGGAGTTGCATATGACATCTTTTAAGAGTTGCATATGATGCAATTGGCAAAAGTTGCCTACTTGGAAGATCTAAGTTGTGGGTGACAGCCCTAGCTGGTCCATGACTTAGAGGATTTCAAGATCTTGACTCACTAGAAGATTGTACGCTGCAATCTTCCAAATTTATGGTGAGGGCTATCAATTTGAACAAAAACAGTGGGAGCGATAATTAATTAAAGTCCTAATTATATTGTCAACTTTTCAAATCAATCAAATAAGTCAAAATTGAGTTTTAGACTAAATTGCATATATTTCCTTTAGAAGTACAAATGACAACAAACAACAATCACTTTTCATTGCGATCGGTCCTTGAGAAGGACAAGCTGAATGGGACTAACTTCCATGACTGGTTTAGGACATTGAGAATTTTTCTCACTCAAGAGTGAAAGCTCTATGTCTTTGATACTCCAGTTCCAGAGGAACCTGCTCCTACCGCACAAAAGGCAGAAAGGTATGCTTATAAGAAGCATTCTGATGATGCCATTGATGCAAAGTGCTTGATGTTATGCTCCATGAACCACGAATTGCAGAGACAACATGAGAACATGGGTGTCATTGAGATGATTCATCATCTCAAAAACATGTATGAAGATCAAGCACGGAAAGAGAGATATGATGTCTCTAGAGCACTGTTTAAGTGTGTCATGACAGAAGGAGATCCAGTTGGTCCTCACACGCTCAAGATGATTGGGTATGTGGAGAACCTGACAAGACTGAGATTTTCTCTAAGCCAAGAGTTGGCTACTGACATGATACTGCAATCATTGCTAGAATCCTACAGTCAGTTTGTGATGAACTACAACATGAACAACTTTACAAGCCATTGACAGAGTTGTTGGGTATGTTGAGGACAGCCAAGACATAGATGAAGAAGGACAAGCCTAAGTGTGTGATGATGATCAGCGACAAGAAAGGCAAGTCTAAGCGCAAGGGCAAGGGCAAAGCTAAGAAAGGTTCTGATGCTAGCTAGCAACCCAAGACATCTTCAACTCTCAAGGCTAAGGGAGGCGTGACCAAGAGAGGCAATTGCCACCATTTTCAAAAGCTAGGACATTAGAAAAGGAATTGTCCACCCTATCTGGAAGAACTAAATAAGAAGGAGGCGACAGATGTCTCCACATGAAGGTGTCATGAAATAAACTTGTAACATTTTTTAGGTATATGATACCAAGATATAAAATGTAAAGCACTCAATGGGGCAAGTGTTGCTGCCATAGATAGGAGTACTTTAGTTTATTTTCAGCCTTAAAGGCATGTAATAGAGTTATGAACTGCTATTTCATATTTGCCAATGGATAGAAACACTTTATTTGTGCATATTGTATGACAATGATAGCAATTAATACAGTTTATGTTTCAATCTTTGTGGCAATGCCTTGTTTATCTTGTGGTACTTGGTATGCATAAGATAAAATGATACCTAAAAGTTATTGATAACTCAAACAATGAAATTAGCATAAATCATGAGAAATTCATTTCTAGTTTCCATATGATGAATATATCTAGACTCTTTTGGTTAGAGAACCAGTAAGAGACATGAATCTCTTAGACATGATTAATCAATCTTCACTAGTGGTAGTGGGAGAATGATTGTCCTATTAGGTATAATACATGTGATGTGTTTACATACCTATTAGAGTTAATGCGAGTACTTCAAATGGTGTTTAGAGAAATACCAATATGAATATCTTGAAGTGTTCAAGAATATGAAGTATGAGTTTGGTAAAGTGTTGATTCTTGATGAGATCAATGAATAAAACACTTAAACCAAATGTTTGAGATCCTTGTGAGTGATTATGATAGTGTATCATAGTGAGCTCGTGATTAAGGCATGGTGATGTCTAAATCAACAAGGATTCATACTCTAAGGAGTTAGAAGATGATTATCAAATAACTAATTTCTTCTTAAATAAAGAATACCCTACACTAATAAAGGACATTAAGAATCACAAAGTGTTGTGAGTTCTCAAATTCCTTAACAGATACACCTCAAATATCTATATGATGAATTGGTCATATGATGAGTCAACAATCTAGATGATATTGAGGAACCAAATTTTGAGTTATGGTTTATGACCATTACATCCTAAATGACTTCCATGTGAACCATAAGGTATGATCTTGATGATAGCACCCGTTCAGATGAAATCCATAAGTGTAAATGAGTCTTAAGCGTTAAGACACATGGATAACATTTTGAGAAGGATGATGCTTGTTGATTGCAACTTAATGACTAAGAATTTTGACATACAGATACTAAAACCGCATTCCTATAAGGAATAAAACAAGGATGTGTACGTGACACAACCTATAAGGTTTATGAATCCATTAATGCAAATGAAGTCTATAAGTTACAATGGACTAATCAATGTGATTGATTAAGTACAAGCAACTCAGAACTGTGATCTTTACTTTTGATAATATAGCCAAAGGGTTTGACTGATATGTCAAAGATAAAAGAGAGATCTGTGATTTAGTGGGAGCGTATTCACATTCCACATGTTGATGTGAAATGGAAATGTTCTAAAATGGAAATCCAAAGTGGAAATTATCTTTAAGGAAGATAGAGACGTTTCCTATGTGATAGGAATAGAGATCTATATAGATAGTTCTCAAAAACCTCTTGACCTGAAAAGAGAAAGCATACATTGGAAATCTATATTGAAGGATTCAGTGTACATAGATTCAATGGGAGAAAAATTGTCCATGTTACATGGAATTAGTATCCCAAGGCCAAGTGTCCAATTCTTATGAAGAATGGAAACATGAAGAATAGATATGGATCTATCATGTATGTAATTATCCTGTCATCTTGCATGCATGGACATAGCAAGAATAAAATGCATTCATCATCTTGTATGTAGGACATGACAATATGATGTGCTCATCCTGATAACTCGTATGTGGGACATGACGAGTGGATGTCTGTCTAGTTCCAGTAAGGGTTAATGGAATACCATAAGAACTTGATAAGTACTTGAGAAGTACTAGTTCTATGGAAATATGGAAGGGTTCATTGTAAAGAGTTACACTGATGCAAACTTCCGAAAAGGACAGAAAATTAATTGCAATATATATATATGAGGGATATATAAAAGTAAATGTTTGTTGATAATTGGAAATGTTCCAATAAAGCCATTTTAAAAGGAAAGCCGAATACCCGTGTGTTGGAGAACAACAGTGGATACTATATGGATCTAGAAGTTCATAGAGATGAACTTACCGATATTCTGGTCATTGATGACAAGTAAGGAATACTTGGTCATGGAATGTGGATAAAGGTTAGCAAAGGAATTCTAGATCACATATTTCGGCAACTCCATCTCATACGTGTGACGTACAACGAAGAGATGAGAAACATGCAGTTAATACCGACTTTGGCAAGGTGTTGCCATAACTCACTATGTTAGCACTAGAGCACGGTAACATGTGGGACATGTTTGAAGATCACTATGAATATGATTCAAGGGTGATTGGCTCACAGTGCAAGTGGGAGTCTGTTGGTATGTATGCCCTGAGAGCCAATCATGGGATGATTGGTGGGATACATTAAGATTGATTTGATAAACATCAAAGGCAAGCTTCCAATTCTTTCTGGTTCAGTCATATGAGATAATGATAGGAAAGATTGAATGTCTAGAGAATGACAGTACTCAATGACGTATGCTTTCAGGTTGAGGACCTGAACGATGAGATCATACGGATGATAAGAGTTTGTACATTCTTATTATGTCCCTAGTCGGATGTCATTGTGGAAGGTAGATAGACAACAATGACACACAAGACTAGATTGTGGTGTTGGTTGATGACAAAATCTCATTAATCATGATATGGAGATATCAAACCAAACACATAGGTACTTGTTAGAGAACAAGTTTACCGGACAGACCCACCGTGAGTTTGACACATGGAACCATGACATGGTAGTCACAGTCAGTTCTCACAGTGATGGTGGTGAGTGTGATTCTTTGACCCAAAATCACTACACTCAACACATGTCGTTGGGTACACTTTGACATCATCAAACGCAGTCTTGAAACATGGGTTGTTATAAAGGTGATGATTGGGTGGCTTTGATACATGGGGCTTTTGAGGGGTGAGTGATAGATATGGGATTTGTCCCTCCTACGAGAGTTTGATATCCATGGCCACTTGATGAGTAGGATTGAGATAGGCATGTGCACGCATGTGTGAATCAATATGTGATATTGATGTCATACATATCTCCTCCAATCTACTCTGAGATCAAGAAAGTGAATGAATGTTGACAGGATGACTATTCCATGCCTTGAGTTCATTCGGGATATCAGTGACAAAGGAATTATACATTCGCTGTAACACCATTCACGGATTGTAGGATTGAAAGTTGTTCTCCAACTTTCTATTTCACTTGGGTAGCATTGATGTGTGACTAGGAACCGCTCTTTGCTTGTGAAGTCATAAGTGTTATGGACTTTCACTGCCAACGTGAAATGGACCTGCAGGGTCACACACATAGGATTTAACCTAGAAGAGGAGTTTATCCACAAATGATGTTTAGATTGATTACTAAAGGAGTTTAGTAGTTCAATTAAACACTCAATTAATTGATAGCTCAAAATCATAGTATTCAAGGTGTTGGATCGGTTAATTAGAGTATCAGATTGATTGAAATTGTGATTGACTGATTTTGCACAGTCTTCACTTCCAACCAATCGGCTCATGTAATGAATTGATCGAATCAGGTTGGTGAACCGATCGGCTCATGTGATTAACCGATCGGCTCAAGACAGGCTGAGATGACCGGTTCAAGGGTTGAACCGATCGGCTCAACTGGTCCAACCGAGCAAGTTGGAAAGTCAGAAGACTATTTTTCAAATACAATTTGTTTCACTTGTACAAATTCGATTTGGATAAGGATTAATATTTGATTAATCGGAAACAAATTTGGAAGTCAATTTGAGTTGGATCAAGACCATGAACCGATCGGCTCAAGGCACCAGCCGATCGGCTCACAGCCCCAGACGATCGGCTCAGGTCCCAAATGATCGGCTTAGGGCCTGAAACGATCGTTTTAGGGTGTGAAACGATCGGTTCAGGTGCCGCAGTTGGTTGTTTTGTGGAAAATCTTGAACCCTTCTACTGCTGAATTAATCCTGCATTGCCCGGGATAGAGAACCATGTCCCATGACCCTCCTATATATATGGGTAGTGGGGGCTTCTCAGAACACAACTCAGTGCACCAGTTGCTCTATAAAGTTGTCATTCTCTCTGGTTTTTGGTAACCGAGAGAGCCCGAGCAAGTGCTACCCAATAAGGGAGGCACAACAAGGGAAAGACAACTGCAGAAAGTGACTAGTGGCAGGAGAGTGTGTTGGTGACTAGTATGCTGACAGGAGGGTGCGACTCCTTCTGATTCCTTGTGGGACAAGGAGATCGGAGTTCTAGGTGGTCCGTGTGGACTACTTTAGAGGTGGGAGACTTTTACCGCTCGGAGGATAGCTGTCAATCCTGACAGTCCCGGTGTGACCAGGAGCTGACAGTCCCGGTGAGACCAGGAGCTGCATAGACACCATCCAAGACCGAAGGTGAAGACCACACTAGCTGCGAGGTAACATCATCGAGCAAGCCTCGGGACAAGGTACGCCTCCACAAACCATCCTTCCTATTGTATAGATGATGACGTGATTCCTTTTTCTAGGTTTGGGAGAAGAATTTTTTATTTCCGCTACCTTCTCTGTCTCCCCTAAAACCCAATACATTAGGTATTTGTTGCATTAGTGGCACCAAAAATTTCCTCTTTTTAGATCTACTAGGCATATAATCCCGAGTTTAGACAGATCTTTTCTTAATTTTACATCGTTATCCTTTACTGGATAGTCCTTTATGAAATGTCCTATTTGCCTACACCGGTAGTAGGTTCTGTTTTCTCGTTGTATCTTAGTCCTTTTGACATTTTCTACTTCCCCAACATAACTATGTTGATCAGGAATCCTGCTAGAGCCTAAAATTTCATTATTAGGGACTGGTGATCTAGGTTGTATTGCTTGTATCTGATCCTCAATATGCCTCAATGTTGTCATAACCAGTCCAGTGAGAGCATTAAAAGCAGGGTTTTCTATCATGGTTAGATCAACTTGGGGATTCTCACGCAGTCGTTCTTCGCTTGCCTGATCCCTTACACCTTCTCTTGGTGCAACAACATTGCTTTCAACAATGTTTTCCTCGTGTTCTCCAGACATTTTAAAGCTTTACCCCTTCTTCTACATAAGCAGAAGTCACTATAAGATATATTGGAGGACACTAGAATAGACTCAACACCTTAGTCCTATGTCTCTATAGACTCAATGAACCTTTAGGCTCTAATGCCAAAGCTTTGTGATGACCCGACATCGAATCAAGCCAAATTGCCACCGGTAATAATTGTGGAATAACCATAAGTAGTGGATTAACAAAAATCACTAAAAATTTAAATTCATTTTTTCAAGGAGATCCATTACTAGGACACTCTTACTTAAAGATCCAAAACTTTATACATATCATGGTTCACATTATACATACATTGTATCATCTCATCCCGAGGACAAAACATAATAGTTGCTTTGCCATAACCTATACATAAGCAACATAAAACCTCGAGGCAATCAAGCCAAAATCTTAGATCGTTCATAAAACCATTACATACTGACTCCAAGGACCTGAGAGTACAAAGACGACACATATGACTTCTACCTATAAGACACGACAGACAGTACACTCAACCAGAGTTGTTACTGTTGCCCTGGTTGTTGTTGTTCTCCCTCTACAGAACGGTCTCTACCTCCTCATGCACATCCACCTAAAAATTGTGGATCCCACGGGGTGAGACAATTGTCCCAGCGAGAGATATAACTCTCCGCCAACAATATTATTATCACATGTAAGCAATATAAAACTGATAAAATGTTCTTTTATATTAACAAGTAGGATTAATCGATGTTATAAGTAGAACAGAGTAATCTCTTTTCTTAAAATAATGCATCTATCTATGGTAGAGAAATAAATCATCTATTCACTTTACAAGGGATATAAAGAAGCATGTATAACATCTATCCAATTAACATGTATAAAATAAGTGTACATCAACCAATGTCTTCCATATTCGATCCTTAAGTAAATATGCTACACGGCTAATTACATATTTACAATCACACTTATTCCCTAAGGAGATGAAGTATATCGTTCATACTCCAACTGACCACTGCTAAGTTGAAATTGATACCATACAAGGTCAATGAAAGAGTCGGCTTCCAAGACCTCACTCGTTTCGGTCAGTATGAGACAACTAGCAGGACAACTTGTGTCATCTGCTGGTGGGACATCCTGTGTCAACTGCAATTAGCTTACCAGGGTATACTGGTATCTTTTCTATAGAGTTACAACTGCAACATGCACTCTCTTTGGGAGAAGACCACTAAGCTTTCTTGGATTAGAAGGATAAGGAAGATTATACATCAATTCCTCACCTGGTCAGGAGATTATCATCAATCCCAAAATGCATAATAATAATGAAGAAGGATTTACACATCAATTCCTCATTTAGTTGAGAGATTCACATCATCCCATGATAAATAATGAAGGTGCTACATCAATTCTTCATTAGGACGTATGGATATACTTCGTCCTTCACCCTCGCATATTAAAAAATATGTTCTCTGAGTTAAACTCATTTCACCATCAATAATTTCAGACACTGAATGGATCTATGGTCAGGGCAACTACATGATGAGATTCTACTTGATTAATTGGGTGTATTACAGTATCTTTTAGCATCAACCAAGTTTAAAACATGAATTATAACAGATGATATAAAGAAAGGTGTAGTACTTTTATAATTTTTGGAACACTTTGAATGTATAACACTGAGTATCTTAGTCCCTTATCACATTTTTGGGAATTCTCATCCCTTAACATCATCATCATCATGATTACTGGATCTGGGTATTCAAACCCTTAAATTGTCACTGAACATTGTTTACCTCTTTAACAGGTAATTGTTACCTCTAGGTCCTCAGACCAATGTATTCATTACACTTGTTGTACAAGTATTTCACATAGCTCACAAGGCCCAGTAAACATCTTGTCACCCCTCACTAGGCAATAAATATCTTTTTAAGATATCAAACTATATAAACATTATACTTGTTGTACATATATTTAACATGGATCACAAGGCTCATTTAAATTTGTATCATATAAAACATCATAGCTCATACATGTCTATGCTCATCATCTCATGATTCCTAAATGGTTTGCACTTCATGATAAAACCCTAGCAATATATGACATCACCATGCAATTCAAGAGAAATACATCCTTCCCATTATTAGGGTTAGGATTGCCTATTTTAACCAAATAGGGTGTCAGATTCACATCATCACTATGTGATATAAGAGAAATACATCCTTCCCATTATTAGGGTTAGGATTTCTCAATCTAATTGTTTAGGGTTTTAAGTGCATACCATCTCCCTTCATTAAGGTTAGGGTTTTCCCCTTATTAACAAATTAAGGATTCAAGATCATATTATCAAGAATCAAACCCTAATTCATACTCCACTCATTTTAGGAGTATCAAAGTATGCTTATTAACATGATTATCACACATGTAAAAGTTTCTCTCTTATCCTCATTAGGATGTTGATTGCATCATACTTTGGCTCAATCCTTCTCTCAAGGTACATTGGCCTACACTTGACACACTGCATTAAACTCTTTATGTCTTAATGTATTACTTTACATAACACAATTCATGTGTTACTCCATCAATTACATTGAATTGAGATGCTTCCATCATATTGGGTATAAAGGTGTGTGTTTGACACCATATCATACTTTCATATCGGGCTTGAGGTGTAACCTCATCACTATACCATACATCTATATCAGGCATGGGGTGTTTCCTCATCATCATATCATGTTTAGGGTGTATCCCCTGTTACCATAATGTGTACCCATATCGGGTTGGATATCATTTAGAGTTTATCATATCAAATTAGAGATGCGTAGCTTTATATCATGTATGAGCTAAATGCTTGACCTCATATTGGGTATAAGGGTATACTTGATACCATATCGTGTACAAGGTGTGCACCATGTTGGGTATGGAGTATGTTCTTCATCATGGTATCGTTTTATTAGTATATACACAATACTATATCGGGTTACCATATTGGATTGGCATATCGGGTTACCATGTTGGTTAACATATCAGATTAGCATATCGGATTAGACCCTTATGCTCATAACTTTTCATGCCTCAAAGGTATCCGTTCTTATCATATATTTGAACGAAAAAGTTGGATATCTGGTAGATCTCTTTAACAATCAACCCTTTACAAATCAATAGGGGTGTGGGTTCAAAAGCATGTCAGGTTTCACTTCATCATTTAGGGTTTCAACACTATATCGGTTAGAGTGTTCAATTGACACCATATCGTGCATGAGGTATGGACTTAACCTAATATCATGTATCAGGTGTAAGTGGGTATCACCCATATCATTCATGAGGTATCACTTGTATTTTTCATAAGGTATCACTCATCACTATATCGAGTTACCCATTATCTTGGGTCTCATGTCGAGTTTAAGGTACTTCAACTCTATATCGGGTTGTACCATGATGATGTCATCATCATCAACCTCTAGACCATTGTTCTTACTATTCTAGTTCATGGACAACAGTCCTAACATACTTTTGGAACTCAAAGGAATATCAATTATTCAAGAGAATTCAGAATTGAAAATAGATCAACAAGTTCAACAGAATTGAAGATGAATAATAACATAATTGGGTTCAATTTATATAACCCGCCTCAAGAACAACTTCAAAGCTCCAAGATCCAAAGCTTCACGTCCCTAAGGTTGAATATGAGCTTATCAAAGGTCTAATACTTGAAATCCTTCTTGCTCCTTAGCACCATGCATGATATCTCACTACTTATGGCTGATATCCCTCACTTGTGGTTGATATCTCTTCACTTGGCTGATATCCCTTTGCTATGGCTGGTATCAAGGCTCTATGAATGATACCCCTTCACCTATGCACGATACCAAGACTCTATGCATGATATCTAAGAGAAACATGGTGGTAAGATTTTAAAAATTCCACTAATAGGTGAAAGGAAGGGTATATATAGTTGAGGTTCATGAAAAAGAGTGAATATGAGGTGTCATCACTTTAAGATACTAGGTGCCACGTGTCCATGTATGGTTGACACATTTACATGCATGCACTAACATTTATCTTGACATGAAAAACACTTGAGGATAATCTAGAGATATGATTTTGGCCATCCCTTATCTTGTTGGATAAGATATCTCAACTTTATCTCACAAATTATGCAAACTGATACAACTTTTTATAAGGAGCATCTAACTCGTTATGGATCACCTCCTTGAGGTAATTAGGCCGTCATGGACTTTGCCAAGAGTTTAAAAACTGATATGGGATCTCCTCTATGGATCCTTGGCCGATAGGCACTCCCATATCAAGTCTACAATTTGATACAGCTCAAGTAAGGGCTTCAACTATACATCATCTCTTGGTCTTTTCATCACCAAGAGTACCATCACTCAAATATGATTCAAACATGGTGTATCCTTCTTTCTATCTCCTCTAAATGATACATAGAGGTAGTAGGGACATTCTAGAGGTGATAATTTTCATATCAACCCTATATTTTGGGTAAATTACAATTTGTACCAAAATTGGTACACAAGACACTAACATTATTCAAACAAGCTCAAACTTGGAATTTAGGCTTTCCACAAGCCACCACCTAGCATCATTATCTCTCTTATGATTCTAAATACTTAAGGAACATTCAACATGTGACATATTACAATGTAACCCCTCATCTTGGGTAAATTGCATTTTAGTCCAAAATAAGATAACATTGCTCAATCATTATTCAAATAGGACCAAACTTGAAACATAAGTTTGTCACCTGATAACAAAACACTTTAGAGGATTATATTAAGGTCCTAAGAAACTTATTTAATCCAAAAAA
This sequence comes from Alisma plantago-aquatica, assembly GCA_963693085.1. Classification (NCBI taxonomy): domain Eukaryota; kingdom Viridiplantae; phylum Streptophyta; class Magnoliopsida; order Alismatales; family Alismataceae; genus Alisma; species Alisma plantago-aquatica. The sequence goes on from OY856409.1 coordinate 686,343,199, forward strand.
ATAGGGTTATCCCTAAACCCAGGTCAGGAATGTTACATAGATACAGTTATCAATACCATGCCCTTCCTTCTCCACAGATAACACATTTCATGGCTTTCTCAGTATGCTTCTTACCCTTAGCTCCAGTATCTTTCAACTGTTTGACATCAGTGACTATTTTTTGAATCTGTGTTGTTATGGTATCTAAGGCGTTGGCTTCAATAGATGGTTCCTCAAACCCTACTTTCTTTGTCAATCCTCTATCATTCATATCATAGTCTATGCCTACTTGCAGTGCAACCATGTTATCTATTATCTTCATAGTTATGCTTGACTTCTTTCCAAGAAAGTCACTACCAACAGTTGCATTCAACGAAGTCCTCTCAGTAGGATTCAGCCCACTATAGAAGGTGGTCACTAGGAACCCCTTATGGTAGTTATGGTGTGGACAATACCTCTGATACTCCTGGAAGCATTCCCATGCTTCATGCACATTTTCTCCCAGATTTTGTGCAAAAGAAGTGATCTTCTACATGTTGCAGATAGTCCTCTCAGTACTTAGTAACGAAAGTATCTGCCAGGGGTCTCCAGTAATCTATGGACTAGTGGGGGAGATTGAGGTACCATGATAGAGCCTTATCTTTAAGAGAGAAGTTGAATCCCTTATAGTATATCACTTCTTGAGGGACTCCCCTCATATTGATGGTATCACATATATTTTTAAAGGCATCGAGGTGATGGTATGGGTGTTCACTTCTCGACTTCCCGTGGAAGGGTTTATTCTAGATCATTAATATTACAGCTAGTTTCAACTCAAAATTTGCTGCGTTGAAGTGTAGGATGACAATCGGGCATCTAGATTCATTGGCCCTAGTTGCTGCCAGTTCTCTAAGACTCTTCCCCTCTTCATCATCCTCGTTGTCAATGTCCCGACCATCGCACTCACGTTCATTGTCACAGTGGTTGCGATGGTGCCTTCTACGATGTCGGTAGTGTCGTTCTTCATCACATTGGTCCTCTTCACGACAATTTTCCTCCCAACATTCTTCTTCACGTTGATGACCGTCTAAGTAATGACCATTTTTGTCTCCGTCCTGGTGGTGGTGGGGGGTTATGTTGAATCCTCACATTTCGCTCGTCCTCGGTGAGAGTACCATCCACACGAGGCAACATGGTGACTCAAGGTTAAGGAGCAAAGTCGAACGAGTCTGCTTCCTTCCAAGTTCCTTGAATAGACCGCACAGTCGAGTTAGTAAACTAAACATGCTAAACGAACTATTTTATGCAAATGTAGGGTAGCAGATTTAAGGTTTCTGTGCACTCAAGCTTATTACTAAGCTTGAGGCACGGGAGTATAGTGAGTGGACTCAAGTTCTTAACAGTGTTGTTTTGCCTTATCCCCGGCAACGACGCCAAAAAAGTTGAGCGGCCTAGGTCGCGCGTCCAAAATGGAGCAGATATAGAGTAGTCATACTCTTAAGATAGTAACCTGACACTCAAGCCCCCGCTACTATTATACAGGGTCTGACGTAGTAATCGGGGTCGAACCACAGGGACAAGGTTAGCAAGTGTTAAGCATACATGATCACAGGCTCATATACTCTGGACAAACTGATGATATATAAAGGTTGTTCCCTAAGGAATGATGGTGCTCAACCCAAAGTAAAAGAAATAAACCAAATAAAAGAAGAACAAAGCGTAACAAAATAAAATGGAAACAAAGATATGGAAGGGAAACTTGTATTGGGTTTCACCCAACATTCAAACATCACCTCTCCCTCTCATATACTCCTATCAAGACTACAAGCAATCATATAAGTGTCCATTCCTTTGTCTCTTGAGATAAGGATAGATCTAAGTCCAAGGACAACCTCTCTCTCGAGATGACTATCCAAAAACTACAAAGTAGAACATATGACCATAAGCTTTCACATTCCAACATTTTCATGCATTCATACTACTCCATAACACAAGATTTTAGTGGTACTACTCTTTCGAGGTACCGACAATCAAACATCACAAGATGGTAGCTAAGCATACAAGTGAATCATTAAAATCAGTGCATGTAGATAATCTTGACAAGAGTATATATAAATTCAAAAAGGAGAGACAATGTACATGTTGGGAGAACCTTAGTGGCTACTCCCAACCCAAGTTAAGTATTTAGCCACACATATTCACATGCATCATAATGACATTACAAAATGATAGATACATCAAGTTCCACAAAGAGAGGAGGGAAGTATAGAGAGATGGAAGTGATAGATCTAGATAGAGAGAGAAGAATGTGGTACAACACAATACTTCTTTAGATCTAGATCTAGGATGTCGATGGCATGGACGTTCTCCTTCTCTCAAATAAGATTGAGCCTTCAGTCTTCTCTATCCTCAACTTCCACCTTTAGAGATCTAAGACTGATTGGGTGGATGGAAATGAGTCTGGAAAATGGCAGCACTTCATGGTCCTCCAAGATCTGATGATTTGACAAGACGTGTAGGTGGCCTATTTATAGGCGTGCTCCACCGACTTAACTCTTGGACTACAATTGAGGCTTGGCTTTGGTCAAAACCTGGTCGTGGTCGAGGATGTAATGTTGGTCTCTCCTTGGTCGAGGTTGGGGTGTTGCATCCTTTGGTTGGACCACGGTCGCAGTCTGGGTGTGGCACCTCCCTTGGCTGTGGTGTGGGCGTGCTCTACTTCACTCACTCTTTAGTCATGGTGTGGGCGTGCTCCACTTCACTCACTCTTCGGTCACGGTCCACATCAGGACCGCGGTCGAGGATGAGTCACTGGGTTCACGCCTCGGGCATGTGGAATTGAGGTGATCAGGGAGACCTCGACCATGGTGGGACGGTCCCTGAGGTTGAATGAGCCGCGGTCGAGGATGTTGGCTGCGACCTTGTCTTGATGTGACCCTGTAACTACCAAAAAGTGTGTAAGTGAGATACTTGGCACAAAGTGCTAAAATAAGTGGAGAAAAATCTATAAAAGTTATGCTAGGGGAGGTATAAAATACATACAAGAAGCATATAAAATGAGGTGTTATCAATGACCTGGCAGAAGCTTAGAGCCTAGTTGAGGTGATATCCTTTGGTACTGAAATAAGGGATTGATATCCCATGATAATGTGCCGATGGTGATAATCTCTTGAATTGCAATGCATAGTACCATGTGATGACAAGTATAGTCTTTTTATTTACATGTGAATAGTGCCCTATGATATTGAGATGAGAAATTATGTCTCATACGTTTTATATATTCTAAAGTTGTTATATGGCAATGTTTTTTAGAGTTGAATTAGGGTTTGTTTGTATACTTGTTTGATGCACTCTTAATTCACTCAATTGGAGATAACTAATCAAGTGAAACCCTAATCATGTAGTGCCCTATGCCATAGAACCATATTTAGTGTTAGAACTTGCTAGATGGTGAAATGAGTATTTCTAAGGGAAACTCAGAGCGCATACTATTGAGTATGTGGGGTTCTTGTCATCCTGACACCAAGTGTTTCAGGAGGATGGCTGCGGTCATACCTAGCTTTCTTTTTAAGAACGAATGTGGTCGGGTCTCTGTGATTATAACATGAAATGACTAGAGGACAACTGCAATTGTACCTCAGTGATTGAGTTTGAATACCCTGGATGCTAGCGTCATGACCTGTACCAAGGTGGGCTAGTTACATGACTATATGTCGTTGTTTTGCAGTTTGACTATAGGTCACTATGGTGCAGACTCGTACTGACTGAGTATGGAGAAGATCTTGGAGTCTGACTCTTCTATAGATCTTGTTTGACACTGATTTTGACTTTGTAGTGGTCAACTAGATTTGTGTGGTATGTGTAGCATCCCTAACCTGGGTTATGTCATAAACCTAGAAGTTTTGCTTAAGTAAGTTATTCATAAACTTGTTTTAATCTTTTAAAAATTAATTAAGACTCAAGGAGAGTTTAATTTTCAAGTTTGAGCTTATTTGCAAATTGTTTGTGCATTATATGATAGTTTGGGTGCAATTTAAAATTTACCCAAAATGAGGGGTTATATTGCAATATTTCACATTTTGAACATGCTTCAAGTGCTTTAGCATCATAAGAGAGAGAATTATGCTAAGGGGTGGCTTGTGGAAAGCCTAAATTCCATGTTGGAGCTTGTTTGAATAATGCTTGTGCCTTGTGTACCATGGTGCAATTTGCAATTTACCCAAAATGTAGGGTTGATATGCAAATTACCACATCTAGAGTATCCCTACTCTCTCTTATCATCGTCTAGAGGAGAGATAAATAAAGAGGCACCATGTTTGAATCATATTTGAGTGATGGTATTCTTGGTGATGAAAAGACCAAGAAGAGTTGTATAGTTGAAACCCTAAAATAAGTTGTTTTGAGTTGTAGAGCTTATATGGGAGTGCCTATCAGCCAAGGATCCATAGAGGAGGTCCTATATCATTTTGTCAGCTCTTTTCAAAGGCTATGACGGGTTAAGCACCTCAAGAAGGTGATGGTTATCGGATTACAACTTTCCTTGGAAAAGTTGTATCAGTTTGTGAATAAAGTGATGTTGAGTTGAAATATCTTGCTCAATAAGATAACTAATGGCCGAAATCTTATCCCTAGATTATCCTCAAGAGTTTTGCATGTCAAGATAAATATGTGTGCATGCATGGACATGTGTCACCTAGTAGTTTAAGGTGATGACACCTCTTATACACTCTCTCTCATGAATTTCAATTATATATACCACTCCTTTCACCTACCAGTGAAACTTTTTGAATCCTACAACCCTCTTTCTCTTAGATATTGTGCATAGTAGTTGAGGAGCAAGGAGGAGCTAGAGCCTCAAGATTAAGGTGAAGCCATGGTCATCTTCAACCTTGGTTGAAGCATGAATCTCAGGTTGTGATTCTTCCTTTCTTTTCTTCTTCACCAAGTTACTATCTATGGATTCTTTACATATAGAGGAGTTGTGAACAAGTCTTGGATCTTTGATAAGTTCATCTTCAACCTTGGGAACATGAAGCTCTGGATCTTGGAGCTTTGAAGTTGTTCTTAAGGTAGGTGATATAAATTGAACCTAATCATGTTATTATTCACCTTCAATCTTGCTATACTTGATGATATACTTTCAATTTCGAGTTTTCTTGAATAATTGATGAATCCATGAGTTCTAATAATTGCATAAGACTATTGTCCATGAACTAGATCAGTAAGGAACAAAAGTCTAGAGCTTAATGATGATGACATCATCATGGCACAAACTGATATTGGGTTGAAGCACCTCTAACTTGATATGGTGATGAAACCCAATATGGTGATATGAAACATGATATACCTTGGAACCCCACACCCCTATCATTTGTTGGTTTTGGGTTGGTTGAAAAAGGACTAACCAGTTGTCTAGCCTATCACTCAACACATGGCAGGTTGATACTTTGAAGGTTTGAAGAGGTATGAGCATAAGGGTCTAACCTGATATGCAAAACCCTAAACTTGAGTAACCCAATATAAATGACACACACATACACCTATTGGATGATATGGAAGAAAACATACACATCTTGCCCGATATGGTGTAAGCACACACCTCTTGCCCGATATGGTGTAAGCACACACCTCTTTCCCGATATGGTGGAAGCACACACCTCTAGCCCAATATGGTGGAAGCACACACCTCTTGCCTGATATGGTGTAAGCACACACCTCTTGCCCGATATGGTGGAACCACACACCTCTTCCCCGATATGGTGGAAGCACACACCTCTTGCCTGATATGGTGGAAGCACCTCAAAACCGATATGGAGGTAAGCACCTCAAATCCTATATGCTTGATTGAGTAACACATGAAGTGTGTTATGTCAAATGATACATTAAGATGTAAAGAGTTTAATGCATTTGGATAAGTGTAGGCCAATGTACCTTGAGAAAAGGGTTGAGCCAACTTAATAAAGTATGATGTAATCAATATTCTAGTGAGGATGAGAGAGAAACTCATACTTTGTGTGATAATCATTTAATGATAAATGATGAGAATAAACAAGTATGATTGAATACTTATGATATCAATGTATGCTCCTAATATGTGTGGAGCTATGAATTAGGGTTTAAATTCTTGATAATATGAACTTGAAACCCTAATCGGCTTGAAACCCTAATCAACTTGAAACCCTAATCGGCTAAAAAGGGAAACCCTAATAATGGGAAGGTTGTATTTCTCTTGTATTGCATGGTGATGATATGTACTTGATATTGTTTTTATCATGAAATACTAACCATGTAGGAATCATGAGATGATGAGCATAGCCTAGTATGAGCTATGATGTTTCATATGATACAGATTAAATGGGCCTTGTGAGCCATGTGAAATACTTGTGCAATAAGTATAATGTATACATGGATCTGAGGACCTAGAGGTAATAGTTACCTGATAAGAGGTGACAATGTTCAGTGATGAACTAAGGGTTTGAATACCCAGATCTAGCAATCATGATGAAGATAATGTTAAGGGATGAGAATTCCTAGTAATGTGATAAGGGACTGAGATCCTGAGTGTTATGCATTCAATGTGTTCCAAAGATTATGAAAGTACTTGATAAATGTATTACACCTTTCTTTGTAGCATATGTTATAATTCATGCTTGTAACTTGGTTGATGCTAAAAGATATTGTAATGCACCTAATTAATGTAGTTGCCCTGGCCATAGATACATTCGGTGTTAGGATTTGCTGAATGGTGAAACGAGTTTAACTCAGAGTGTATATTTTTGAATATGTCGGGGTGATAGACGAACATATCCTTACATCCAGATAGGGATTGTTGTGCGATCTCCTCGAGGAATACCAAGGTTACTGTGTGATCGCCCTGATGAAAATGTATTGGGGTTGTTGTGTGATATCCTCAAAGAGAGTGCATGTCGCGGTTGTATCTCTATAGAGAAGATGCTGGTATACCCAGACAAGCTAGTTTTAGTTTGACATGATGTCACTGCCAGTGGTCTCATACTGACCAAGACGAGTGAGGTCTTGGCAACTAGCTCTTCCATTGACCTTGTATGGTACCGATTTCGACTAAGCGGTGGTCAGTTGGAGAATGAGCGATATACCTCATCTCCTCTGGGCATAAGGGTGATTGTAAATATGTAATCAACCCTATAGCGTATCTGCTTGAGGATTGAATATGGAAACATTGGTTGATGTTACATTACTTTTATACATCTTATATAGATATATGTTGTATGTGTTCTTCGTATTCCTTATAAAGTGAATAGATGATTTATTGCTCTATCTTAGATAGCTGCATTGCTTTAAATAATGATATTGCTCTATTCTTCTTATAAACAATGCTTAATCTTGATTATTAATATGAAAGATCCTCTGCTCAGTTTTATATTGTTTACCTATGATAATAATATTATTGGCAGAGAGTTATATCTCTTGCTGAGACTTTTATCTCACCGCGTTGGTCCCAACATTTTTAGGTGGACGTGGACGAGGAGGTAGAGACCATATTGCAGAGGGAGGATGACAATAATAGGGACAATAGTAACAACTCAGGTTGAGTGTGCTTTCTGTAGTGTCTTGTAGATAGAAGTCCTATGCGTCGTCTCTGTACTCTCAGGTCCTTGGGAGTTAGTACATAATGGTTTTATAAATGATATGAGATTTTGACTTGTATGCCTCGAGGTTTTATATTGCTTATGTATATGTTTGGGCAAAGCAACTGGTATATGATATCCTCGAGATGAGGTGGTACAATATATGTACAATTTGAACCATGATGTATATATTGCTTTGGTTCTTTCTTTAAGATTTTCCTGGCAATGGATTTCTTTGCAAAATGATTTTAATTTTTAGTGATTTTTGTTAATCAGCTGCTAATGGTTATTCTGCATAATTACTGTGATGATTTGACCGTCAATTTAATAATGGTCAATACAATATGACTCAAATCCTCAAGGCACAATAAACTCATAAATATCCGTGTAGTATATTTGTTTAGAATCAAATACGAGAACATTGGTTGAAGCCTTGCCTTGCTTTTATACTATTTAGTTCATAAAAGTTAAACATGTTTTTCATATTCCTTCTCAAGCATAAAGATAATCTACTGTATAGTGTAGATGCCTAAACTACTTAAACAAGTGGTAGTTGTCTTGCATAAGAGAATTTGTTGAACCTGCTCATCTATTAATAATATTCCTTTCTTCTTAGTTATCTGTGATAATAATAGAGTTGGTGGAGAGTTATATCTCTCGTTGGGACTCTTGTCTCACCCCATTGGTTAAATATCTTTTAGATGTACGTGAATGCCAAGCTAAATATTGGATAGCTGAGGATATAATATGAAGAGGAACTACACTTGGTGGACCATGGTATACAGATAACGTCTAGTAATAGAGTCCTATATGTGGTTCATGTACACTTAGGTCCTTGGGGGTGTTCTCGATGTGTTTTGTAGACATAATGATCGATGCATGATTTTTTTTGGCTTGTGTGCCTTTGGTGGTATGTACATACATGTGGAACTATTATCTTATGTAATAGGTTGATTGGAAAACAATGATGTATCTCCTTGAATATATGTTATGGAATGCAAGTGTTGGCTCTTGTGTAAATAATCCCAGCTCATGGTGTTTGCTGCAACTTGGTTTTAAATTCCTGTGATTTTTTAGTAATTTGCTTATTAGTGGTCGATTGTGATTAAGTTTTGAATAATCTCACTTTTCCTGGCAAAGGGTGTCACATTGCAGGCATACCAAAACTGTTGATTGTCCCTAACACCAAAGAGGAACCGATGAAGCCATGTAAATATGATGTTGTGGTCAGGCTGTTAGAAATAGAATTTGGATACCTTACTATGCGAGACAGATTAAAACTTCTATGGAATATCATTGGGATGTTCAACATATATGAGCTTGATGTGGGACACTTTTTTTTGCAGTTCTCATGCTAGCGTGATTACAATAAAACCCTCACAGGAGGATCTTGAGAGTTGTTTGGATGCAACATGGTGGTGTGGGAATGGTACCCCATATTCAAGTGGATAGAGGAGTTCTAGGAATTAATGGTGTCATGGGTGAATATCTTGAACCTACTTCTTCATATCTAAGTCCCAAGGCAAAACACATAGTAAATTCACCATGCTTGCATTGGAACTTGACACCACAAAGCTGCTGACACATTCAATACTGATAATTGATGTTGAATATGAGGTTGTTTATGAGGGTTTTCCATGGGCTTGTGCTACTTGTCACATGGAGGAGCATAGTTCCAATCATTGTAGAGTGAATAGCATGGAGAGACTCACGGGTCATGTTTCAAATGAAGGAGACCAGAGAGAGTATCAATACAAAGTATCAAATGATACAAAATGGTGGAAAACTAAATGACAAATAGGAGGAACAAGAGGAGATGAGGGAACCATACATACAATCATTTATGTAGTAATTCCAACAATATATTTGTAATATTTATGAATGAGGAGTAAGAGGGAGTTCAAGATAGAGAAAATGCCACAAAACCTTACACAGAAAGTCAGGAACATGCTAAACGACTCGCTAAGGTTTGGAAGAAAAAGAAGAGTGCTAGAAATAGGGAAGGGGGTGAGGCCACGAGAAAAACTCCACGGGACATCTACAATATTTAGGTGGAGGGTGACAATATCCACAAGGCAAAAGAAGGAGGACATAAGATGACTCAAAAGGAATCACATACAACTACCTAGGTGTTAATGAGGTGATTCAGTTCTTAGAAAAAGCTAAAAGTGTTATGATTATATTGAATGTTGCCTTAGAGGAAACGATGGACAAGGAAACAATTTTAACCATGGTAAAACAAAACATACGCAAGAAAGGAGATAAGTCACTGCTGGCAGGGAGGAAGGTCAAGGATAGTAGCACTAAGATGAAAAGAAAGGGTAAAGCCAAAACTATTTTACCTCCAGGAAAAAGGAGAAAAAGGTTGGTGCATCCTATTGAAGAACCCATAATCAAAGGGGCAATGGAGGTAGAGTCTGAGGGCACACCACTAGAAGGTCAGGAGGAGCAAGAAGTTGAGGAAGATTGTGTGAACAAGAAAGAATTGTTATAGGTATAAGTCAAATGATCATGTTGAGATAAGAGGTGATTAAAGGATGTATTTGACGAACAAAAAACTATAAGTGTGTATGTTTAACATAGACAGATCATTTGTCTATTTTTTCTTCAAGATTTTGAAGAGCCATACCCTACTAAAGATGGAATTAGAGATGACTCAACTAGCTCATGAAGCCTTCTAGGTTCCTAAAAGCATGGTTAAAGTTCACCCTAAAAACCTTATTTCTTCTCAATTCTATGAGAGGATGATGGACCTAGTGTCTATCTTTAGTTTAGGAAACACTACATGTAATGCTATTGATATTACCATGTTTATTTGCTTTTTCTTCAATTTTTCCTTTGTGATCTTGTTTAAATTTGAATAGATGGTAATTTTTTTCCAAATAATAATAATGCTTTATGTCTTAGGGATGTTTTGACTTGATGACATATTATTGAGTTTAGGACCTGAATATCATTTTCCTAAATATCATACCATATGTATACTTGGAATATTCATGTCACAAAATCAAAATCTTTACTTCATGAACCAAATGAATATCAAAGACAACATGTGGAAGCATAAAAGCGTAGCATACATGAACATATCACAAGATAAATACACCAACATAATCTCAACGTCCACAAGTATTATTAAGCAACATTATTTAATTAAAATATTTTAATTACATATTCAAGAGTCAGATCGTACAAGTCTTCTCATGTACACCAGGGGTCTTACAACAAGTATACCCAACATAGATCACTAACTCCATCAACTTCGAGCCATCTTTATAAGCAATTCATATCACCACATGTCAAAGTTAGATAATATTATGCATGCTTATATAATTTATCATTCTATTGTCTATCTAACTATCACATATCCTAGTAAGGCTCTAGACAACTACTCTATAACTACTCTCTCTTCTCATCTGATGTCACTCCCTTTCACTTAGGTTGCATGAACACCTCCTACTCTCTTGTGCGAGGGACACATTTTCATATTTACGTATATATAAAAAAATATTATATAGTTTTTTGCTGATAAATCATGCACTAGAGGAAACTACCAAGGCTCAAGCCCATTGGAAAACAAAACCAGACCACTAAAACTGAGTGTCCCACACACAGTAGATAGTCTAGTGCCATGTAACCTAGTGAAATGGTGAGGACAAGGTGTATATAAGTGTAGAAACCTTAGACACACGAGCTATATATGGATAGGGTTTCACACACTTGTCTAAACCTAGTTCTCAAACATCTAGGTTCTAACCTAGAGGCTAAGTCAAGCCTAGTTCATATAAAATAACTTACTAAGTTTCTAGAGCTTAAGTTGAGAGGTGAAATTTATTTTTACATTTCTTGGTGAGCAATTGTCAAGTTTAGCTATTATTCATGCTCTGATATGTGACAATTCATTCTTGTTATGTTTGTGTGATGCTATTATGGATATTATAGGACAAGAATAATACATAAGAATAGTGTGTGTGCCGGCTGATGAGTATATTTCTTTATTCATAATATTGGATATCAAGATATACAAGTAGGTATTTGTTAAAGAACAAGTAGTACTAGACAAACCCACCTAAATAATGAAACATAGACGCCATGTTATGGCAGTTACAGTCATGTCCAATGTGATAGTGGTGAATGTGATACTTAGATAGACGTGAAGTCATTACCGATTATATTTTTCTGTGAACTTCGACACTGCCCTATGTGAATTTGAATAAGAGTTTCCATACAATTAGTGATTTGATGTAGTATAACATTTTGAGATTATTGTGAGTGGAATAGATGGAATTTTTCCTTCCAATTGGAGTGATATCTCTGATCACTTAATGAGTGAGATTATGAAATGCATGGCCATGCTCATTTGATTCAATATATGGCATTGAGATCAATGAATCTCAACTAGTCCACTCTAAATCAAGAAACATACATTTAATATTAAGAGGATGACTATTCCATTCCTTGGGTTCAATTTGGATATATGTGACAAGCGGGTTAGCAGATCATGGTAACATTGGTCACTTATAGGTTGAAGATATTCTCCAACTTATTCCAATTACTTGAGTAGTAATGATGGTGTTAGATACCACTCATTGCTGGTGAGGTATTTGATATCACTTACAACATAATGTGAAATCATTGGATCACATACATAAGGATGCTAAAGTAAAAGGCCTTGCAATCTCACTCATAACTGGAATTATTCTAAATTATGTGTAGACTGAATACTGATCCAACCGGTTAGATGAACATATTAGTTGATCTAATCAATGAGTGGTAAATTAATTGATCAACTAATTAATCATTTTGGAGAGTAACTAGTTGATTGACTAAATAGGTCAATTCATCAATTATGTATATGGATTAGGAAAAAACCAAATTAGGAAAGTCATTGTATTGGGATTCAAACCGACCGACTAACTCAAAATTAGAAGTTCCCAAAATAGCTAACACGGTCGACTTGAGTATTGTTTGAGTATTTCCTATTTGGAGTCTGATTGAGGATCACAACTAGGAAAATGATTTAGTTTTTGCGATAACCTAACCCATGGATCCACTAGGGAAAAAAAATCTAAAATCACAAATGAAACAAGTTCAATCACCTCTTAAATCCTAGACAACCACCTGATTAATATCTATCCATCATTTATTTGTGGGATGATCGGTGTCCAAGGGTGGGGGCAGGGGGATCCTGGGTTGGGGATGACGAATGATCAATATTGGAGGAAGAACAAAACAAGGAGTGGCCTTTACTGTACAGAAAATAGGATTTACTATCACAGTATCCGATATGAAAGGGTCCACTAACATGGATCCTAGGATAGTCTCACAAGGACGATCTATGGGATAAGAAGAACAATTAAGCTATTAAGAGATGAGAAACTCACATTAACATGTCAACCAACTAGACAACCCTAACCCTTCTACCAGCAAAACTAGAGGGGTGTCAACGGCAGAACAACAAGGGCTGTCGTCTTTTAGTAAAGCGGTCTTCGACAATTAGAGTCAAGGTAGCAATGTGTTCTTCCTTGAAAAACTAATTGAAGACAATCTCCCATGATTATAAAAAAACCAATCTCTCATTAAAGATGTGACCCTGGGAGAGGTTGCAGGCGTATCAACAATGTCGATTGTCCCAACAAGAATTGATGAATCCATAGAAATATGATGTGATTGTTAGGATATTAGAAACAACTACTGGATACTTTACTATGCGAGACAGATTGAAATTGCTATAAAACATCACACAAGGAGGTTAGACGTATTTGAACTATATATGTGGCACTTTGTGGTGTAGGTCTCATGCCAAAGTAACTACAGTATGACCCTCACGGGAGGACCTTGGAAGTTATGCACAGTGGTGGTGTGGGAATGGTACCCCACATTCAAGTCGACAGAGGAGTTCCCCGAAACTGATGGTGTCGTGGGTGAAGATCTTGAAGTTGCCTCTTCAATTGTATGACTTGACCATGTTCAAGTACATAGGGCTAGCCTTGAGGAGACTGATCAAAGTGGACACACCCACGACAAGTAGACTGTGTTGGGTGGTAATGTTGACCAGTTCATGAAGAAACAAAGCAAAATTTTCTAAGAAGGAATGTGAATAAGCTAGAGGCCTTTCCTCTCTTCACTAGACCAATTCCAATTTGATGAAGAAAACTAGCAACTAACATATAGTAAATCCCATATATCCATATAAATCACCCCTTCCCATTGTTGTTCCACAAAACACAGTGAGTGTGCTATTTCAACCCTCCACATTCTTAGATTTCTTATAAAAACCAACAATCGTGCCGAGTTGGGTCTATATTAGGTTGGGATGTTTGTGAGTCTTGTAATTGAATGTTGTAATGAAATGTAAAAATAATAATAATTTCATGTCAGTCCAGGCTAAGTTTGAAATTGAATGTTGTAAAGGAATGTTAATGAGTTATATCGGTCAAATTCGAGTCAGTAGAATCTCTTATAGATAAAAAATACCTAGAAATGAACTGAGTTATTTTTAGAATAAAGTGTACATGGGATCATGTCGATAAATAAACTGCCTTGCTTTACATTAATGAAGTACTGCCTACCCTAGATAAATGAAGTGTTTTCATTTTATACATTGAGATTTTCTTGAGCTGAGGTTTTATCGAGTTTTGATAAAACACTACTTGTTTTTGACTTGAAAGTTTCTTTCTTTTTGATCACACGAGGAGGGAGAGGACAAGATCTCCGGTCACAACAACATATATAGGGCACATTTGTTTTGCCGAGTGTAACCGTATTGCATTGTATCAGATCATCTAGTAAGAGAAAAATTATGTTTGGTTTAAGGGACTCGAGAAATGAGAATAATCCTTGCATTTGGGGACAATCATTAATTGCTGAGCGGAGATATTTATCTCAAAACTACTGGGCGTCGAACTCCAGCACGCCGTCCACACCCTCGCTCTGCACGTGCAGTGTAAAAAAGTCGTGAACTTCTCAACGTCCCGCACGGAAATACCGATCGACCAAATCTAAAGTGTTGTGTTGCAGGAACATCTAAAACCGGAGAGTCACTGTATGGGATTAATTAAATGCTGCATTCCGGCAAATCCATCAAGATACAGCTAATTAAACGTGCCCATACTGAAGACGTCGGTCCGCGGACAATCCAAAGACTAAAAGCGGCGCTGGTTATTGCCTACTTCGTTTCCATCGAAGTCTTATTAAGCCAGCCAAGACTCCATCCAATTCATCCGAACGTCACTTCCGAAGCAAAAGCAGATCCAGCGGTCCACCTAAACCCAGCGACCCGACCAGTCAGAGTCCGTCGGAAATCCCGAGGGGAGACGGGACTGGGAACGCTCCAGACAGCCTCCACCGTGCCTCGTGGCGGCAAAATTTGCGTCTCCATCCTTCCATTTATAGACAAATTATAACACGAATCCCTCGGCGAGCCTCAGCACTCCTCCCATCCCTCCCATTCCAACACTCGCCCCCACACAACAACACACATCCCCCTCCCCACCCTTCCTTCCACTTCGCACCAGCACAGCACAGCGAGAGAGAGAGGGAGCTCGGAAGAAGACGACGCGCGCTGCTGGCAATGGCGTCCGCTTCGATCCCCACGGCGTCGGCTGCGTCCCAGGCGGCCTCGTCCACGCCCAGGCTCCCCCCGCCGGCGGCAGCCGTAGGTGCAGGGACGTCCCCGTCCGTGTCCCATCTGTGCCCTAGCCGCCCTGGCCGGCCATCCCTCAACCTGCCCCTCAAGCAGAAGCTGTTCCTCTCGTCCAAGGTCGGCAAGCTTCTTACTTCCTCGAAACGAACCACCGAGTTCGTATCTTCTTCTCTCGTCGCTTTCTCTCTCCTTCTCTCACCTCCGCCACTTGTCCTTATCCACAACCATCACTTCTCCGATCTGATCTGCGGCCTCCGCTCTGGTTTCTGACTGAGGTGTCTAATTTCGCTTGTCGCAGGTACCGGCATCGAGCTGTAGCGGCGTTAGCTTTGTCCCTCGGGCGCAGCAGGTGAGTGATGTAGCTACTCAGCACTGAAGCCCTTTTTCTTCCTGTTGCATTGTGGCAGTGGCTTCTTCGTTCTCACGTCTGGGTTCGGTTTCCGCACCTTCTGTCTGTACGCACAGGTCGTTCTCGGCAACGATGCCGCCGCACCTGTCGCCTCTAAGAAGGGAAGCGCCGATCCGAAGGAGGAGGAGTCTCTTCCCGCCGTGCAGATGTCTGCCGAGGCAGTCACTGAGTTCATGACTCAGGTCTCCAACCTTGTCAAGTAAGTGTTTTGATAACTTCTTCAGAATTTGCCTCCTCCCCCTCCATCATTTGATCTAGGTGCAAACAATTTAAATTCCTCACGTAATTCCCGGGTGGTGCCCTGCCAATCTGCCGCAGGCTAGTCGACACCAAGGACGTGGTGGAATTGCAGCTCAAACAGCCAGGCTGCGAGCTACTCATCCGCAAGAAGGAGGCCATGCCACAACCCCCGCCACCCCAGGTCGTCATGATGCCGTCCCATGCCCCGCAGGCTGCTCCTGCTTACTCTGCTCCTCTTCCTCCAGCGGCTGCTGGGCCTCCTGCTGCCGCCCCTGCTCTTGCCGCCGCCCCAGCTCCGGCTGCCGCGCCTCAGCCTGCTAAATCATCCCATCCGCCACTTAAGAGCCCCATGGCTGGGACTTTCTATAGAAGCCCAGCTCCTGGGCAGCCAGCGTTTGTCAAGGTAAAGATAGATCTCGTTGCAATCATTTGCTGTACGACCTTGTTCTTACCCCTTTTTGCCTCCCAATGTGATGTAGTACACTGGTGATAGGAATCTTTCTTTCTACTACTAACTAGTAACCCACATACACATACCACAGTTAGTTGTCGTTATATACTAAAATGGTCATTTTTTTGTGCTGTGGGTTGACAAATCTGTCTTCTTTTTGCCTCTCCTTTTTTCTTTGCTCAGCCTGGAGATAAAGTGAAGAAAGGACAAGTCCTTTGCATAATTGAAGCTATGAAGCTGATGAACGAGATTGAAGTAAGACTGATCTGTGAACTTTTTTCTTATGTTTCGTACTCAATCTTCATCTCCTTGGTGTTTTTATTAGCACTTCATTAGCACTTCAATAGAAGTAAAATTAATACCAGTAATAGTATTTGACCACATTGATCTATATTTTCATTGCTTTTGCTGCATTGGATGTTAGCCTTCTGTTCCTTTTTAGCTTTTTTCTGGCATTGCTGTTTTGAAATTGATCCTGTTGGTTGATTTTCGTTTTTATACTATTTTCTTTGAATGTGAAAAATTCTTCGATATCATGTTAGTTGTGCTAATAGATTTTCATTTACCACAGTAGATTAAGTATTATCGTATACACTCTTTGACTTTTGGGTTTGGATCCCTCTACAATTTGATGTTTGGAAGTTGTGGAACCATGTTATTAGAAATGACTGCGGAGCATTTACAATATCTAGTAGGCGGGGTATATTTTCTTGAGAGTGGCGGGGGAGTTCGTTCCTTGAGTGGAAGATATATTCCATTTGAGATGCTAAATTCCTCTAGTTGGACTTGGATGTGTATGATCTACTTGCTTTGATCTTGGACGTGGTTTATTGCTTGGTAAATGCCTATATTCTAGTTTGGAAAAGGATTACATTGATGGAATAGACTTAACTGTTCCAATTTAGATTGATCTTCATGAAATGACACGTTCATCATTATTATATCTATATGTCTGAGCTTGAAAATGTTATTGGAAACTGCATTGGTTCAACATAAAGTTATTATGTCAAGTTGTCAACTTGTGGGGAACTGGTGATAGATCGGTTACAGACTTACATCTTAGTGAGAATGACTCAAACTAGGAGCTGAATGGAAAAGAAGGATTCATGTTCTCTAACCCGACACTGTCAGGTCTGAAGCTTAGTTGTTTTGATGATGATGACTGTGTTCACAGTAGAGGGAAACATGTCCACGATCATTTGACCAATAAGAAAATCCTCTTTAGAAACAATAGTTAATTAGTTATACATTATGTTGCATATGAAGTTTTAACATGAATTTGAAGATAATTACAATTATTGCAATTATTGACATGGGGATGAATTTTGGCCATATTTTAAGAAGGATACTGAATTATTTGCTTGACTTGTCCAGGTAGAATTATCTTATGCATACCCCCCATAAAGGTTTAGGTTGTCTAGGTAGCAAAGCGGTGCCAATGACTTTATTCATTTATATCATTTTTATATGTTTATTCACACATATATGCATTTAGTAGTAGATATAAATCATAAATATATATGAACTGGACACTCTAAACTTCATCAATCATTAATTCACCATAATGACATCTAACATGACCTATAGTAGACCTTCATTTCCATAACTTGACCTAAATAAGACCTAGTAAAGCCTATGTTCCCCAATTCGACTTAAAATAGATATAATTACACATATAGTGGCACAGACTAATCTATTTTAATCTAAACCAAACCCAATTTTGTTTAATTACGCCCAATTTGAGCAAAATCAAACTTGATTCGATCAAATTAGATGAAATCTTGCCTAAATCCGATCAATTTTGATGCATTTTATCTAAAATGACCTAAATTTGGGCATCCTGGTCCTCTAGGGACCTCAATGCCCAGAGTTGGGATTAATAGTTAGTTACATTTGGTCTGTTCAATATTTTTTGTACATCAATTTATGTCCGATATATGCTTCCATCAAAGTTTGAAATTAGCTCTAAACCATTTGACTAAAATGACATATTTATTGACCATGGACTGCTTGAAAACGACGTTAGCATCTAGTTCCCATGTACTACACCTCTTAACTGGGAGTTGAATGCTTAAAATCTATACTAATCTGATAATCTAATAACTGAAAATAAAATAGAAAATTAATTTCATTCACCAACTCTGCTGTTCAACAAGGCTGACAAAGCCTATATATAGGCGCTCAACACTAAACAACTTGGGCAACAACCAATTTGGGGCTACACCATGACTTTAACAAAAAGCTCAAAAACACACACACAACAAAATAGCACATTTTCGTCCCACGGGGCCACTTTATCTATATCTTGATGTGAATGCTACCCTCGAAGTCATTATAATGGAAATGGGCTAGTGTACTCAAGCTTTTCGTGAGGGTTCAAATGCATTTGATTATTGATAAGACAAAATGTGGAATTTCATTTAAGAATCTAGCTACTCGAGATCATAGAAAAATGGGGATTGTTAGGTGTTTGAATTCCATCCCGGGTGACTCATATGTGCGCGCATTTGATTCGAGGTGTTAGATGCCTAATACTTTATTTCGATCACACCTTTAACTTTGTGTCATCAGCTAGATGCATGTGAAAGTAAATGCATTTGATTATTGATAAGACAAAATGTGGAATTTCATTCAAGAATCTAGCTACTCGAGATCATAGAAAAATGGGGATTGTTAGGTGTTTGAATTCCATCCCGGGTGACTCATATGTGCGCGCATTTGATTCGAGGTGTTAGATGCCTAATACTTTATTTCGATCACACCTTTAACTTTGTGTCATCAGCTAGATGCATGTGAAAGTGTTTTCTTGAAATTGTTCTCTAGAGTTTAGTTGAAGTAATTGTTTTTCTCTAAATCATATAAATCATGGGAGGAGATGGCATTACTTGTGCATAAACGAATCCCCTAAAGCAAGTAAATTCACATTTCTTCTTTTTGGGTGATTTATTGAGGAAATAATGTATTTTGCAGGCGGACCATGCAGGTACTGTGGTTGATATACTGGCAGAAGATGCAAAGCCTGTTGGCGTGGATCAGGTATTGTTTCACCTTTCAGGGTTGCAAGTTCTCAACCATGTCACATAGTTACTTCCGATCCACATTGCTGACCGTCTTTGTTTGCAGCCCCTGTTTGTGATTGAACCATGAGGGTCGAGCCATTGATATTTTTACTGAGAAAAAAGTTACCAGGAGGTAGATTGGCGGTTTTGTTCTTTATTTAGGAGATTATGCAGCAGAGCAGTGTAATGGGATGCAGCAGTTAAAGTATAGAACAGTTGCTATCAGTAGGCATCCTTTTCTCTCGAGCAAAGAACACGTTGAGTAGCAAGTAATTTTGCTGTTTTTTTTTTAAATTGAAACTTAATAGGCCTGTATTTTGGTCCAGTATTGAGAAATAATAACATGGTTCCTTGAGTTGGGATTGCTTTTCATTTTGTTGCCAATGTTCTTAGACTAGCATTTGCCCGGTGTTTCTATTTCACTCCCTTCTTGATCAATGTATTATTGGATGGAAGTATTTGAAAAGAGAGTGACCTTCAGATATTGTTCAACTTATACGACCATGATGTTTGATATTTCTTGATCATAACATCTTAAGTGAAAAATTGGGTTGAGCTTCACCACCATGGAAGGCCGAATATGCAAGGCTTCTTAAATAATTGGAAGATAGATTTTGTAATCTCATTTAATACCACAACGAAGCATTGTGCTCTGGGTCGACTATAATTCAGGAGCCCCCCAGGTATAATTCACTTGCCAATCAGGTACACATCGAATCAATCGTGTTTGTCCATCCGGTGTGCTAGTCACGGAAGTCCAGACTATATGGGCGTTTGTGATTAAAAAAAAAATGGGCGTTTGTATTTAACACGGTAATATACAACTTTTAGCCTATCTATTATTCTGTTTATGTAAACAGAACAATAAGGGTGGGGAAGTGAGAGGAGAGAGAGAAAACAAGAGAGGAGCAGGGTTGGTGTTTCTGTACCTAGCGTGAGATAGGTGATGATCCCTGGTTCATGGATCTGTGTTCGGGCGACGGAATTATTGCCCCCCTATAGTTCCGCGGTTGATAGATTCTTCAATGTATTAAATACTCACCCAAAACTATGCGTTTATTCTAGAACAAGAATTTCTTCTAGATTTTCTAGAGGACAATATGAGTGTCCCATTGCTCTAAAAATGTAGGAACAACTTATTATTGCTCTCCTCTCGTGCATACTGAAAGATATGATATAATTAGGAAATTCTCATTCCCATAACTTACTCCTAAACTTGTAAATGGATATCTAGAATCCACACATTCGACTCTGTAGAATTCATGTGAGATACTTTATCATACATACTTAATGTAATATCAATATTATATATATAATATATTAACATTAACTGTATAATTTTGGGTTTAGATCGGATATTTATTTGAATTCACAAATAATCTATTCGGATCAGATTCAAATATTGAAATATGATATCCGTCGGATATCAGATCAATTTTTTTTTTTTTGGATTCATATATAAGATATAGTAGTATTCGTGCTGTATTCAATCCATTTACAGGTCTACTTACTCCTCAATATATATTTATTTAAATCTGAAAAAATGAGAATTTAGATTACAAGCAAACTTACAATTCGTTCAAATAATTACGTGGCTTTATGGGATAATAACTAGACTGATAAAATTATTATTGACTAATATTTATCTTAAAGACTCACTTGATTCACAGAATTGCCTCTACGGGCTTAATTGCAATGGTATAACTTATGATATCAAACAAAAAGTCCATTGCATAAAACAACCATTTTCAATTACACTTATTAGTAAAAAAGTAGAAATACATGTTCTTACATTATGTCCCAAAGGCGCTTTAATGGTTTATTCACATATACTTACTTTTTCAGAATATCTTGAATTGAAGATTTATCTAAGAAAACTAGGAAGTCGGAAACTTAGAAATTGCAAGTGTATTGACCCAAATCACTAGGGCCCACCACGACATTATATTATATAACTTTGTATCTGAGGTTGCCACCATTGGAAGTACTATGCATTAATCCTCACCAGTTATTCATTAGAGAGGATCTTTTTAGTATTAATCAATTGTACTAATTATATTAGCAAGTTTTTCAAGTGTTGTATGCTCAAGCCATTGCGACCCTTCTTGGCTCATGGTGTCGCACCCTAGGTGCTTGTGCATATTTTGTAGTCACAATGCCTTCATGCCTATTTTTTTGTTTGCGTAGCTCCATCCGGGCCCCAATCTTATAAACCAAGGGCTATTATGATGGCACATAACATAAACGTTGAAAATCTCACAATGTTCTATCCACTACAATAATTAAACTCAAGACAACCTAATTAGCAACATGGTCAGATTACTACTACATCACTCCCTTGCCAGCGTCTCTCACCTACATTGTTGCCATGCATAAAATGGTAGGGGGAGAAGTGGCATAATTAGACGACAACCTTGATGTCATTGTAGGATTGCAAAAAGGTCATACATGTGTGGGCATATGACGTCGCATGCCATTTATGCAATGGCACAAATGGAATTTTATGATAAAAAATAATCTTTGGTACGTAGTTATCACAAATCAGAATGGATTCATTTCTGTTTCAGCTGCGTCCATAATGTTAAGTTGACACCGGTGTAATCTGAGTTCGTTTGTGAACTCAAAATTAAGGTTCCAACTTTATGCAGCTTACTCTACCCACATATGGTTAACAAGTCAGCTACTCTTCACCGGTTCTTTTACTTTGTTCCCGAACAGATTTTACATGCAACCACCTCCTCTGCCGCTCTGTGTCTTCGATCAATTTTTGCCGATGGGTAGATTGCCGAGTCCTATTTCCATTTATACAGTTGGATCGCATTCAGTCACCATCTCAATAATGTCGCGGCGTGTTGCGCATGGTGGTCCCCTAGCGACTACAAGTCATCAACCTGGAAGCGTCGAATGATATGGATATACTTAACGATAGGGCGAATACCACGTCATGTACTTTTGCCATGTCAGCAAAGGGCTGCCACATGCACGACATGTAAATGTCATTGTTTCTTCGGGGACGGGATATATGTTTTATAGTTAAAAGAACACAACCGTGCATTATATATGCTAGTTTGTTGTACTCCCCTGCAGAGACAGTTAGTTACTACGATTCTCCAAAGAGAAGTATTATATAACACTAGCGAGGTGTACATGCTAAGTACGTAAATGACATTTGAATCAGTATGAGCAAGATTGAATTACTCCTGCTAGCTGAATTCGAGTTAAAATTAGTATATTTTTCTATTTAATTAAAGTATATTTGAATGTATATGATTCTAAATATCTTGAATAAATTTCATCTTGTACATGTCTCTATCATCGAATTATAATTCTATTTAAACTGGTATTGAATTGATTTCCACTTTCTTTCTCAATAATATAATGCATAGTGAGAAACATAAGTGTGAGCGTCAAGAAGTAAAATAGTTAATTGATATGAGCCTAATAATAAACTATTCACTTTGTTGATCAATGCAACTTCATATTTAAGCAGCAAGAGTATTTATATAGTTTAAATTATACATAATTAATTTGAACTCATGAGATGTTTACAAAGCAATTTGAGAAGAAAAAAATTATGAATAATTTGTATTGTGGTCGAATTTTGTCTATTGAAGGGGATCTCAGATCTCAGATATATATTTCCTATGTAAATTTAGTAAATGTAGATTGTGATGTCTAGATGACTCCAATGTGGCCCTATCTGGGAGGGATTCATTGAATAAATACTTGGAACATACACATAGTTTTTTTCCTATATCTATAGTTATGTCTTTATTACTGCAATTAAGAAAGATATATATCAGTGAAGCAAGTTGTTCAAATGATATTCCGACACCTCTTGTCCAAATTCTTCACTAACCTATATCAACTCAATATTATCTTTTTACACCCCCAATCAACAATATTTTGAGTTATGACGGTAATAAAATGTTAGCATGGAAAAAGTGATAGAAATCAAGAAGTTGAAAAGTACACATCCAATTAGGCGAATCAAACAAATAAACATGTAATATATGATTAATAGATACACACGTTGATTGACTCTGAGCAAATGAAAATATGTATAGCATAAGATTAAATCACATATGAATAAACTTGTAACATATCATATTTCATCTATACATGTCAAGTTTACTCTGTACTTAGAATAAAGCAAAGGATAAAAGAAAGGATCAACCAAACAAATTTAACAAACAAACCATCAATGCAATGACCCATTCTAGATCGAATATATGCCATCTCATCTACCCATGAAAATATTTTTTTTGCACGACTTTGCATCTAGATGAAAGTCTTGATATGATTGTTCAATAGAGGCCAACAATAACCTCACTTGCCATTTTTGATAAAAATAACTAAAATAACAGCTGATGCAAACTGCTCAACACTAACTTTTTAACAAAAAGAATAAACTTTTATGGAAATGTACAATCTGGTAAGTGCATCTGAGTCTTGGGACTGTACTTCATGCTATTGGAAGTGGGTCTACATTGACTTTCTCCTATGTGTCTCGTCTTGACTACTCAACTAGTTAGGTCTAATGTGACCATGTTTGGAGGTGTTTCTTAACTCTAAGAAATAAATTGTAGTGTATGTCAACACTCTAATTTTCTCTATACTCATAATACTCTATTAAAATATAGTTACATACATGTTGAAGCAAGGTATTCAAATAGCATCCAACATATGTCGTTGTTACCACTTTTGTATGTAAAAATAAACAATTCATTTGAAGCAAGCTTCTTGGACATCAATTGTCAATGTTTTGTAGTTTTTTCGCATTTGAAGCTTTGAAAAGATGCTTGAATAGTATGTGCACACTTGACACATGGTGACTTGCCACTATGTGTTCAGTCTAGGAATGAGTGGGTCTAATGAGACTTTATATGGAAGAATTAATAAAAAATATATGAGTGTATGTTGATAGTTCTTTGACTTTTTTGTGTACCTATAGTTAAGCCTATTATCACTCTGGTAAACACACTTACATATCACCTTAAATTAGTTGTTAAAGTGTCGTGCAACGCCAACCTCTATCACAAATTTTGTAAAAAGTTAACTTAATTTACATGCTCAAATAACAGATGTTGCTGCTTTTATGTAGTGTAGAAAATGTTAGAAGTAAAGTGCTATGTGGTTGCACACTCTAATATTTGATAACTTATTACATGTCTCATCCTTGAATTACTATGTTTAGGTGGGTTTAAAATGAATATTTCTAGGAGGGTTTCTAAAAAAAAAGCTAACATATGGCGCTAGTTCATACTTGTAACATACTCGAATCTAGACATATGTATCAAATTTCTCTTATTCTAAGGTCCTATTCCACTATGTTAACATACTGTATATTTCCCACAATACAAAGCACATTAAGAATAATTAGTGTCATGGATATATTAATACCCTTAATATTTGGTCTGCAATGTAAAATAACCATAATACACTAAATAACAAGACTTAAGGAACAAATATAGCAAACACCATGCTTGACTCTAATTTGACACCATAAAATGTTCTTAGGAGTATAAGATGAAACGAATCAAATTAATTTGTAATAAGTGTTAAAATGAGTAAATAAATTAAATGTATGTATGATATACAAATAATGAAATCTACCATTAAACATCTTCAAAATGTGAAATTGATGGCACCATTGGATTGGATTTCTTACATGTTAATTGATCTAGTTATCAATTTTGATATTAATCAAACATCAATTGCACAACCATTTACTAATTTGAATTCTTAACTTAGTATACACCCTTGTATTCATGCTATTTACATTCCATGTCACCGGTTCTCTTTGTCTGGGAGACCCTCTCCCTCCTCTTACGCGATCAACACGTTCTCTGTGGATCGCAGGCGGCCGACAGGGCCATTTCTCCTTCTCCTCCCTTTCCCTTCTTCTTCTCCCCCAATTCCTCACCTCCTCTCCACTACCTCTCTTCCCTTCCTCTTCTATTCCACTCTCTCCTCATCTCCTCCTCATCTCTTCTATTCATTCTGTTCTTCTTCCTTCTTCCTTCTACTTCCGCCCAGCCTCCTTGCTGAGAGGACGCCGCCAGTAGCCACTAGGGATAGAGGCTATGGCGGAACCACAGTGGTGGCGTTGCCTTCCTCTTCGCCATCACCCTACAACCTGACTCTACCTCTGCCCGCGGCCGACTCCACCAGCCTCAACCTCACGCCCAGACGTGTCCAACGCTGACTCTAGGGGCCACAAAAGCCTTCTGCGCCTGTCTGCACTACCGCCAGCCATTTCAGTGGCACCTGCTGCGTCATCGTCCCTCGCCAGTAGCAGTCCGCCTCGCCAGCAACCCACCGCCGACGATCTGGCCCCTAGCACCCAACCAACGATGCTCCCCTCTCTGTGCCCACCGAGGATGCGGCAAGAAGTATGCCGCTTGCCTTTTTCCTCCTCCTTCGGTTGCGCCTCCTCGACCTGCACTAAGCAGCACCAAGCAGCGCCGAGCACCTCCAGGCAGCCACTGCAACTACTGACCCCCATCCATCTCCTGCGCCATCCGCTTGGCCATGGCACCTCCGCCGCCTTCCACCTATTCCCGGCAACATCAAGCAACTCCAGGTAGCATCGAGCGCCACTAAGGCAGCGTCGAGCGCCACCAACACCTTGTCCATCAACCAGCCAAGAAGTCACGGTCTCAGCCTCCTCTTGCAAGTACCCCGATCAAAGGCGCAAGTGAATATATTGACTGCTGGCTCTCTATTCCACTATCAAGGCAGTTAGTCATCATTTGGATTTTTCTCTGGCTGCTTAATCGCCTTCCTCCTTCCTCACCTATGAATTGTAGGTCACCATCAACGGAAGTAATGTTCTGGTCTATTGATGCCCATGTACCTATAAGGCAACACTGCCATCAACATAGATGAGCCACAAACCATCTCCCTCCCTCCTTGGGTTTCCACCACTATGATCTTTCCAACACAACCAACACCACCTGCAACCTGCAAGACAGACACATCGCCATCCACGCCACCAGACAGCCACCGCCAAATACAGCTTGGCTGCCTCCCTTCATGAAGCAAGTTCTACCACCACTTCAGACTAAGCTAGTCATGGTTACCACTGTTAATCTTCTCTAATGCACCCGACGGTGCCAAGCAACAGCAGGTAGTGCCATCATAGGTCATTGTTGCTGAGTGACACTTCTCCTCCTCCTGTTCTTCATCAAACCTATGCCAACCACCACTTGTTGCATCATGAAGATCCACTAATATCCCACAACCATGTTCCAACCTATTCATGATGTTGATACATTCTTCCTCCTCAAATACTTCCTCCTTTCTCTCCATCAGACCTGCTACACCTGCCGATGATGACCTGCAATTGAATGTCAAGTTCCAGCAGCGACCATGGAGGACTTGATGGAGATTCCATGACAATTCAACACACCTCAACTTGAATCCATATTCAGTTTAGTCCAAGGAACACAAGCATATGACATTTATCAAAGATCAATCTCTTCACTCTACTTGGACCGAGACAAGTTAGTACTTTCCTATGTTTAATATTAGATAATCCAATTAACAAGACTGAGATATCTAAACTAGGTACACTAGAAGATAATATCTAAAGCTTCATTCGGTATACTCAACTATAGTTATATGTAGCCTAGTGGTATGCACACATACTTATATATATATGTATTCTCATCGATATGATAAAGGAATAGTAGTGAGGAAAATCCTATAGTTTAATAATAAATCAACAATTTAGTAAGTATATGTATGAATATTCGAAGTACTAGCATCCTCCTTGTGTGAAACCATAACCCCAGATAAATGATTATATATTATGGTAATTACAAATACACATGAATACATAAAGTACATCTATGTAGATTAATATATGATGAATAAAGTGGAGTACGGAGAAATAATATATTTAAGAATATTTCTTAATCCTAAAAGTATGAATGACATGTTAGTTCATACTTATAAATAATCTACTTCCTTATAATCATTTGGTACAAACTTCTATTCATGTGCATATTCAATATCTAACTTTTATACTGAGTTATGTTGGATTTATACCCTAGGTGTCCCTATTAGGGTACTTTGGTATTTAAAGCATATATTGCAATATACATCTTCAATCCTACTGACTAAATAGAACTATGTTATGTTAGATAAAGAATAATAATTGGGGATCTAATCTATCGAAAAAGATCATATACATGGATATACAACATTGATAATATATGACCTAATTGGAAATCTAATTGACTATAATGATAAGAAAAATATGGAATAATAAACCTAGATGGAAAACTGAGTCCTAAATAACATAAATTGAACATGTTTTGGCTTCAATCCAAATAGTAACAAATAGTATTCTACTTTGTAGCTCATTCATCACCAACCCTTAGAGATAATTGATTGGTGAATTTCACCCCTAGAAATTGGGTTAGCCGTGAATATCAGGTATGTACATCCTCTATTTTATTTTGGGCATTATTTTACCGAACCTACATTTCTTTAATGAGGCATATCTTGAACTATCAATTTTATTTAAAATCCAATTGTTGGACATTCATACTTTCTGCTTTTGATTCATATAAATTCATGTGATTGCTGGAATATTCATTTATAATGGGTCTTTGGACCCCTCCTTCTATGATTCCCATTTTATGTGAAATTGACTAAAATGTTAGTCTTGCTACTCTATTTATGCATGCTACATGTTTGACTAGAATATCTAGAATAGTGGTACTTATGTACAACCATACTTATATAGGGCGTGCGTATTCCGCCCAGGGTGTGCGTTTCCACCCTTATTTCTTTTAGGCCATGATCCTATGGTGTTATGGCCCTGTTTTAGGTATATTTAGTCTACATTGTTATGCATGCAAATATACGTTGTTTTAATATGAATCTGTGGATGATTGTTATGGCAAGACACTCTTTATTATTATGCTTGTAATCTGAATTTAATATGCCTCATTTCTTTTGTTACTTTTCTCTTGAACATACCTAATTGCAAATAGCTCCCTTTTCTTGTGGGAACACCTCTTTTTAGATTTTTAACCCTATATAATGCCCAAAGTGTTTTATATATGTACATACTTAGCCTTGCTTACCTCTTTGTTGTTTCCTATGTTCTGGGTGATGTTCCCTTCCACCCAGGTTTAGGTACATCGGAAGACAAGAGCTCAAAAGTTTCCTAACACGACATGAATTTAAGGATAGCTTGGAATGGTTGGATTACCCTCTGCTACTGGCTTGTTTGTGCTTAGTTCAAGTTTTGTAAAATCACCTTTTATGGTGAGGAACAATTGTATAGATGAATCATGAAGTGACTTTGCAATAGTTTTGATTCCGCTGCTTTATTATTACATGGCTCTTGTATTATATCATTTGAGTGGATCCCCTTTCAGGTCTCACTCGTTACAATACTTTTTCTTATATCCATATTTAAGTGTGTTGCTGTTCCAGTATAAAAAAATGCACATCAGAGGAAGAAAATTGTTAAAATAATTCAGCACCAGCCCATGTGACCACTTTTCTGAAATATAAAAAAAATAATTGAAGTAATTGCACCATTTTTATATTTTTTAATAAAAAATCTTAAAAGCAACCTACTCGGTTAGTATCTACACAATGTATTACGTGGATATGTGACATTGCCTAGTAAGGGCTCTTTGAATTAAAAAATGGTGCAATAGACTGTCAAAGTTACAAATAATAGGCTGCATGGCTGAAATTGATATCCATTCTGTTGCCATCCAAGATGTCTGTGTATGGAACATTAATATCTTTACATGAGTTTTCATGGATCCCCGCTTGAATAAAAAGAAATGCATATTTATTAACCAATTAGGAGAAAAATATCAAGGTCAAGTGGTCAAGTAATGCAACTGCCACGTTTTAATTGACCTTGAAGCGGCCAAGGTTGTATTTGGGGACTACTAAAGAAACCAAGTAGCAGACTGGCGGCTGGGTAAAGGATATACTCGAGCCAACTTTTTGACATTTCTTTATTAAAAATGATCAAACAACCCAATGAGCAAGTAAATAGACAACATGATCACTCCCGAACACCTATACATGAAACAAGTAGGCAAGCTAGAACGATAAGCAGACATGATACTTGCTTTTATTTATAAGGTAGTAGACACACAAATACTCTTTTCCGTTTAGCTTGAGATAGAGATTGAGGAAGTACACACTAGACACTACGCGAGGGAGAAGGAATAAAGTGAATGATGTGGGAGAGGTATATAAATACGAGGGAAGGGAGGGGGAACTAATTAGAGGATTGTGCTTTGCATCGTAAGAGAGAAAGATAAGCAAAGAGAGGGGAGGGGGTGTATAAGAGATTTCAAGAGAAATGAATGAAGAGAGATAAACAAAGCCTCAATAGAGAGAGGTCATACAAAGATAAAAATGTGATTCAAGACAATTTCAATTATCACACTCTTTATTGTATTTGATGTATGTCTCTATTTTTTGTGTATTGTACTTAGATTCAACGTGCACACTCAAATATATAAATTATGTGTCATATAAATTTTTTCATGTGTGTCATATTCATTTTTACAATTCTATATATGTGTATTTTGCAGTTCACATATACACATGTTATGTTTAATTTTTTTTATATCATTTTATATATTTAAGCATGCTCTTTTTATTTATAGATATTTATAAATAATGTGTGTTATTTTTAATATATTGTATATTGTATAATTTACTTGTTTGTATAATTTGGTGTGTTGTGTGGGCATATATTTTGGAACCATGTGTTGATAACACATGTGTTGTTTTTGAACCATGCTTTGTTTTTATGTTTTTAAAATATGTTTATTTTTTAAAAATTAAAAAATATAAAAAATATATTTAACACACCGGTCTTGGGCTAGCCTTGTGACGAAAATTTATGCTACTGGGCATTGAGTGGGGGTAACTTGCCACATGTCTAGGGTTTGGGCATTGAGTGGGGGTAACTTGCCACATGTCTATTTCTGGGGTTTACTTTACTGTGGTGGGTACAATGTGCTCCTACATGGAAGGAATTCTTAGGGACAAAAAAATACGGTTTCACGTGTTTGGGCATGTGTATGTTTACTAATTTATTAGCATAATATTACTATGATTATCATATGTACAGAAAAAAGTTACACAAACATAACACAACTTATATGTGTTTTCATATAGAAAACATAAATATACATTATAGAAAAAGATGAAGGATACATAACAAGAACATGAAGACCCTTCAAAATCTTAACATGACTAGGTAGGGGAATATGACACAAACACATCATTAATAAGTGACGAGGTATACATATATTCATAGAGACTCACAAGCAGAGAGCTCTTTGAATGAAAAAACCCATTCCATATGATTTGACCAGTTGAGAAATGTGGGAGGGGAAGCCCCCTTAACAAGATATCCAACATAAAGTAGAAAAGTTTTTCATAGGAGGGGGAACTCCTTCAATACAAGACCCAAAGGTGTTGTATCTAAAAAATAAAGATGACAGTGGTGTGTAGCCATAAGAATATGATTATATCATGTACTGGGATGTTGATGAGTGGGAATGAGTTTGAGGAGTCATCTTTTCCTTCCATAATGTATATATTATTGACACGCTAAAACTGTGCCTATGAATGCAAGTGCACACGTTGAGTTATATAGGCCTATGTGAGGCCCGAATTGAACTCAGAGAGAGGTAGTCTCAGTGACTACTACTAACTACAATGCGATCAACTAAGCTGATTAAAAGTTGGATTTGTGTTTGAACAAAATAAAAGAAAATTAAAAGTGATTGATTCGAAAGAGATGGATTCCTTAGGATTACCGATTTCACCACGGGGTCTCGTTATATCTTATTTTTACCAAATTAATATAAATCTTACTCCTACTCTGTATAGAAAGCCTGTAGTCAGAATTGCCCACTTCTACGGTGCAATTCACTACCTAGATCTAAGCCAATTCCACATCTGTAACAATTTATATCTTAGTCTAAGTGTATTATCGAAGACTCTGGGTTTCTTTTCACTAACCGTACGTTACCTTTTCCAAGGAACGCGTAAGAAAGTGTATAACTTGTGATTTTCCAACCTTTAATCCTCCTTCCAGAGCGATTATCAGTCTATTACTCCACCGATGGTGATCAAGCATAAGTAGATCGTTTAAAACACAACTATATATTCAGGAATAAAGATAAATCTATATTAATTTATGTAAAAAGTCAACAACGATCCCCGGGCTACTCCCGGGTCCTAAGGAAAGGAGGGGTTTAGCCCCACATAGTTTTTACGTGCAAATACATAGAAAGAGAGGAGAAAAACGTGGAAAACATGAAAGAAATTCATGTAACCCCTAAAGAGAAGATGTTCCGGATGATCCTCCTCGAGAAACACATGTTCTGCAGTCTTCTGACAGCAAAATCATCTGTCGAAGGTGCTCAGATATCTCCGTTGATGTCCTTCAGCTCCATG
The DNA here is from genome assembly GCA_963693085.1 of Alisma plantago-aquatica. NCBI lineage: Eukaryota > Viridiplantae > Streptophyta > Magnoliopsida > Alismatales > Alismataceae > Alisma > Alisma plantago-aquatica. The sequence continues at coordinate 686,375,033 of OY856409.1, forward strand.
CTCCTCTCTCTCTTCTCTGGTCTTCGTGCGGTGCAATGTGATGTCCCCCTCATGTCTAGCCGTCCCTTTTTAGGTCATAGGACAATTTATGGTACCACATAACGTAGATCATCAGATCTAGACGATATAACGATTGCTGATTTCCGACAGAGTCGGTGGCACCGACATCCTCGGGTTGCGCCCTTTGCCCTACTGAGTCAGTACAACCGACTCATGATGGTCGGTGGCACCGAGCTGATGCACGTAGTTTGATCTGCCACTCTAAACCAATCTCGGTGGCAACGACTTTTCTATTCTCTTATCACTCGGACACTACTGCTATCTCAATGGCACCGACTTTTCACTGTACATGGAGTACCTGAAAAATTCATAAAAAATGTGTATAAGGCCAGGGAATACATATAATAATGTAAATATGATAAAATAAGCATAGTTTGATGCAAACAGAATATACAAGCCAATAATAATGATTTTTGTAAATATGATTAATTAGTTGACTAATAAATGCACGAAATAAGTATAAAATAGGCCTGTAAAAGCGACTCAAAACCCATGCATCAAACTCCCCTAAGCATAAACCTTACTTGTCCTCGAGCAACAACACCTTTGGATCTGATTGAGATAAGTTAGCTGAAGGACATAAGTGCATAAGTTACATCTAAAAAGTTTCCACCTTTCGGTCCTCATTTCGGCTCTCACTGGCCACTAAACACTAACTGCCATTTAGGCGACCAGAAACCTCTATAAAAGATGTCCATCCCCCAATCAATGAAACACTATCAGTTAAAGCAGTTAATATGATAGAATCGTCTGAATCATACTTGGTGCATCATGTGATCTCCTATCTACATTGCTATTTTCTCTACCTACCATCTACATGGAAGTAATTTTCTTGATAGATAACGAATGAGGAGAAAATCATCTGAGTGGCCTACCAATAAGAGCAACAGATAGTTGGAATGGGTGGCCGTGGAAGAATCATGAGAACATAAAATCATTCATGCAATAAAAAATTATGATGAACCTATGATGATGAGAATTTATAGAATGTTACTAATGCCTAATCATTGAGGTGGAATGATGCATGCAACTATCATTTCATCTCAACATAAGACAAAATATCTACAAACTGCATCATGTACTAATTCTTCCTTATGATCTGGTAGGATTATGCCCTTTCTCACTCACTCTCTGACACTATACTCCATCCTTTTTTTTTCAAGCCCCCTTTCAACATGATAGAATTGCTTTGGTCTTCCACTTGCACTGCACATTTGATTTATGTCAATACTTTTCTTCTCTTTTTTCTTTCCTTTTAAGGGTATGGGCAAAATCACTACCTTCTTATATTATAGAAGAAGAAACTAGACACGATATTTGCAAGATGATATGTAATGTATATGCAAGCTACATGAATAAAATGTTATGCAACTATATGACATGCACCAAAATTTTTGTTGTGCATGTATGCTTTTTTTTCTTCATATTTTTTCTTTTCACTAATGCAAGAAAAAAAAAACAACTATTATGCAAGATCTACTCTACAATGTAAATGTAATCAAGAGAAGAATGATAACATGTACTCAATCTTCTTATGGTGGACTATAAAGAGAAAGTATGCGGTGGATGAGATCACACAACTAAGAGATAGAACCTTCAGAGAAAATCATATGTCCCCCTCTAATGACCTGTGTACAGGGTAATCAAGGGGTTTCTCTCTTAAATTTTTAGTTTAAGGTCACGTTAGTGTTTGGTCAATTCGGACTCGACAACCCTGTCAATCACTTTTCTTGGACAATTAAGATGGTCGTTTATGTTCTCACATCCTGCAATTGACTCACCCAAACACTTCCTTAGTTATGCAACTTGATTACTCACAAGATAAGCTCACAAAATTTTTGAAATTTGCTCATATTTTTTTTTTTCATTTTTGTGCACCCAACCCAGAGATTAATAAACTCAAATGAAACCATGCATCACTTCTCCACAAATTACACTATATAGATTGTGGATCCTACATAACAGAAAAACTAACAAGAAACTAATTTTACCAAAATAAAAACAAAATGCTAAAATGAAAGAAAAACTAAGATAGAAGCTGTTTCAGCACCCCCCTAAGCTTGAATATGACTATGATCTCATAGTCAAAATTCCAAATTAAGAGGTGGAATAGAGATACCCGACTAATATGGTGGAGGTGGTGGCTGAGTAGGGTCCTGGGAAGGAAACATCCCCTAGAAAGTTGGATTAGAAGAAGGCATATCCGGTGGCATCAGGTAGCCTCCAAAGTATCCCTGTCTCTAGTAGTGGTCAAAGAACGATTGCTGGTAGTTTTCCATCCTCTGGAGGAACTGATGCATGTTCTCTTGGTTGGCCAAGAGAAGACGTTCATTCTTGTAGATTGCCTACTGGTTAGTGTACAACCGACCCTGCACATCTTGAATTCTAGCTAGAGATTGAGTTTGCTACTGCCGATGTGTCTGTATATCCTACAACATGGAATACATGCCCACCATAGAATAAGCTTCCTCTCCTTCCTGAGAGGGTGGTAGAGCAGAAGACGTAGAGGCAGCATAATGTCATGGATGCTTCCGCGGAGCAACTCAATGCATCATAGGAATGGTGGGATCCACCTCCTCCATGTCATTGCTTGACTGCTCCTCCTCATCATCATTTCCTTCATCGTCGTCATCCATGTCCGACCATCTATAGTGGTCAACTTGCCTGATGTTGAATATAGGATTAGGGAGTTGATGCTCGTAGAAGGTGCCACTGACCGAACATATTGCATAGATGATGTTGTGTTGGACAGAGATAAGACCATCCTGTTTGAAGTGGAGGTGGTCTATGTGAAGCTTAGACTGAAGAGGCTCCATAGTAGAGAGATCCATGCCTAAGTGGAGAGAAATGGGGGTGATAAGCCCCCCAAAAAGGATAGGCATGGTCCTCTTAACGTTGCGCTTCACCACCATCACATGGGTGAGGAAGAAGGCTCCAAAGTTGACCAACCTCCCCTCCAAAAGTTGGTAGAGAAAGTATAATTCTGGCAGCTAGACCTTCGCTTTCCCTTGAGTAGACTTGGCAAAGAGAGTGTTGGTGAGCATGCGATGTAGCACCCAAAAAAAAGGGTGCTCGAGGTCCTCTAATGAGCTGTGGTGCCAGTTTAACTTATAACCTTCTGGCACTATCACGGGATCCTTCCATATTGTGTCAAAGTCGATGTTCTCGGGCTGGTGGCAATGGCACATGAAGCCATCCATATATATCATTGAAGGCACGGAGGGTGATGGAGTAGTTGGTGTTGTAAAGGAAGAAGTCCACCTTTCCTTCTCTCCACTCACCTCACGCCAGGCATGCTGGGTCAGGGACCACAAATACTTCCAGATACTCCAGGAATTCGATCACAATTTCCTTGTATGTGGGCCACCCACTAAAGATAGGGTTCACAGACCCTCCATCAAACTCTTGCCCTTCGAGGACAACTGCCATGTTGTCGTTGAAGCCCATGTCCTCCAATAGCTGTCGATCTCTGTATCTTATTGGAGCAAACGACCTCTTGGCAATATCCTCATACACCTTCCGCACCTCCATCGAAGGGTGGCTGATCCTGGGTCATGGCGTTAGACCGCCATGGAGTTCTGCTCTCCTTGCCATGACGTTGAAGTGATCAGGGGAAAGGAGGTTGAGAAAAGAAGAACTCGGTGCATCTTCTGGATGCTCGGAGTAGTCACTTGCACTTTGGGGTGGAGTGGTGCTTGAAATTGTGAGGAGAAAACAATCACTACCTCCCTTTTATAGATTTGGTGCAGCCCTGCTGTGGCGAAGTCGATGGCACTGACTCTAGGGATTATCCGTGGCCTCAGTGCATTGACGACCATCGGTGCACCATCTTGAGTAACTGGATTGTCTGCATGTCGGTGGCACCAACTTGGTGTCGGTGGTACCAACTCTAGGGTGGATCAGTGCTACCAATCGTCGATTCTGGATCGTTGATGAAGGCTCCAACAGATCAATGCTTCCTTCTGTCGGTGGCACCAAACAACGAGTCGGTGGTACCGACTCGATCGATCGATTTTTTTTCTCGGTGCACCAATGCACCCACCGAGCCTGAAGTGTTATCTGAGTCAGTGCCACTGACTAGGGTTTCGATGGTACTGACGGCTTATCAGTTAGCCGCACCAATTTTTTCTGCACTGTCTTCAGAGATGTCGGTGCCACCGACTGGTGTGTCGGTGGTACCGACTGTTTCCAATCGGATCGGCCCTCTCGCTGACCCGATCTCGGTGCCATCGACTTGGGAGTCGGTGGCACTGACTTCTTCATAGCCCTGGACACTTAACAAATGGGTCAATGTATCATTTTTACAAAAAATTATGGAAAACTAACTACTACTAAACCAACATAATGGAAAGGAATGAAATGAACGTCCTAATGGTTGGCTTGCCTCCCAACAAGCGCCCTTGTTTAACGTCCTAGGCTAGACAAATCCATTCTGGAGATTAATTAGAAGCAATGAGTTTTATCTCATGCTCCTTCCAAATTGAAATCTTCTCCAAAGTAGTGCTTCAGTCTTTGGCCATTAACCAAGAAGGATCTCTCTCCCTCTTTGATTCTAACTGCCCCATGTGGAAACACTTCTTCTATGACAAACGGGCCACCCCACCAAGATCTTAGTTTCCCATGGTGTAATTTCATCCTCAAATTAAAAAGCAACACATTCTCTCCTGGATAAAAGACTCTCCTTGCTATATGCCGGTCATGTATTTTCTTAGTTCTCTCCTTGTACAATTGTGAATTCTCATAGGAATTCATCCTAATTTCATCAAGCTCATTCAACTCCAGCATCCTTGTCTTACTTGCTTCATCAAGGTCAAAATTGAGCCTCCTTAACGCCCAATGAGCTTTATGTTCTAACTCCACAGGGAGATGACACGCCCGTCCATATACTAACCTAAAGGGTGTAGCTCCTATTGGTGTTTTATAGACAGTCCTGTAGGCCCATAGCGCATCAAACAATTCACTCCAATTTTTTCTACTAGATGACACCGTCTTCTCAAGAATCTTTTTGATCTCACGATTAGAAATCTCCACATGCCCTTGAGCTTGTGGGTGGTAGGGTGTACCCACACGATGCGTAATTCCATATTTGTTCAAGAGTACCCCAAATTTCTGACTAGTGAAATGAGTTCCCCCATCGCTTTTAATCATCCTTGGCACTCCAAACCTATAGAAAATGTGATCCTTAACAAATTTGCATACGACATTGGAATCATTGGTGCGGGTTGGAATCACTTCCACCCATTTTGACACATAATCTACAACTAGTAAGATGTAGAGGTTAGAGTTAGAGGATACAAAGGGTCCCATGAAATCAATACCCCATAAATCAAATACCTCTACTTCTTAAAACACATTCAATGGCATCTCCTGCCTCTTAGATATGTTACCTGGCCATTGACATGCGTCACACCTATGCACAAAATCATATGCATCTTTAAATAGGGTTGGACAGTATAAACCACTATCCAACACTTTTGTGGCTGTCCTAGAACTGGCATGGTGTCCACATATAGGTAGTGTGTGGCAATGTTTCAACACACTCTCATACTCACATTCAGGTACGCACCTCCTCAATATTCCATCCCTGCACTGTCTCAACAAAATACGATCATCCCAAAAATAATAGTGCAATGAATGAAAGAACCTCTTCTTTTCTCGGTACCCCCAATCAACGGGTAATTCCTTGCAAGCTAAATAATTCACGATGTTAGCAAACCAAGGGTCCCTTTGCTTAAGAGCGAACAACTGCTCATCAGGGAAAGTCTCTAGAATAGGTATATTAACATCCTTATCATCTACCCTCTCCAGTCTAGATAGGTGGTCAACCACCACATTCTCAATCCCTACTTTATCTTTGACCTCAATGCCAAACTCTGGTAGTAAAAGGATCCATCTAGTCAATCTTGGTTTTGCATCCTTCTTTTGCAGCAAGTATTTAATTGCCGCATGATCAGTCCACACCACCACCTTAGCTCCCACAAGATATTGTCTAAATTTCTTAAAAGCAAAGACAATAACCAATAACTCTTTTTCAGTTGTGGTGTAATTTAGTTGTGTGTCATTAAGTGTTTTAGATGCATAATATATGACCATAGGAACTTTGTCTGAGCGTTGCCCCAACACCGCTCCCACATCATAATCTGATGCATCACACATCAGTTCAAACAGTTGGCTCCAATCTGGAGCCTGCACAACTGGTGTGGATATGAGTTTCTCTTTCAAGATTTGAAAAGCTTTCAAACATTTCTCATCAAAATTAAATTCAACATTCTTTTCTAAGAGCTCAAACAATGGCTTAGAAATTTTTGAAAAATCCTTAATAAATCGGCGATAAAACCCGGGATGGCCTTGAAAACTCCTAAATGCCTTCACCGACATTGGTGGAGGGAGTTTTGAAATCACCTCTATCTTAACTGGATCCATCTCCAATCCTTTGTTGGACACCTTGTGTCCCAGCACTTTACCCTCGCTAACCATCATATGGTATTTTTCCCAATTAAGCACTAAGTGCGTGTCTTCACACCTTTGTAAAACCTTATCCAAAATTTTCAAACAATCATCAAAAGATGCCCCATAGACTGAAAAATCATCCATGAAAACCTCAAGACATCACTCCACCATATCTGAGAAAATTGCCAACATGCACCGCTGAAAAGTAGTGGGTGTGTTGTACAACCCGAACGACATGCGGCAGTACGCAAAAGTGCCATAAGGGCAGGTGAAGGTAGACTTCTCCTGGTCCTTAGGCTCGATTGAAATCTGATTATAGCCCGAATATCCGTCAAGAAAACAAAAGTGGGAGCGACCAGCGAGTCGCTTCAAAATCTGATCAATGAACAACAATGGAAATGGTCCTTAAGCGTGGCGGTGTTCAATCTGCGATAATCAATGCAAACTTGCCATATTATCACTAATCTAGTGGTTATTTGTTCATTAGATGAGTTAGTAGTGACAATTATTCCCCCTTTCTTTGATACTACCTGTGTCGGACTAACCCACATGAAATCAGAAATAGCATAAATTATAGCTGCCGACAGTAGCTTGAGTACCTCCTTCTTGACTACCTCCATCATGATTGGATTTAAGCAACACTGAGGTTGAATGACCGGCTTTGCTCCTTCTTCTAGCCAAATATTGTGTTGGCACAATGTAGGGGAAATCCCCTTTATGTCAGCCACAGTCCACCCAAATGCACCTCAGTGGCTCTTTAGCACAGTAATCAATTGTTCTTCTCTCGATTCACTCAATGATGTAGATATGATAACTGAGATCTTCTCCTCTGTAGCTAGAAAAACATACTTCAGATGAGGTGGCAGTGGCTTGATCTCCAATTCAAGTGGGCTCAGGAGTGAAGAAACCATTAGTGGTGGCATCAGTTCCAAATCCTCAAAGTGTCTTGTGTAGTAACACGACAAAGCCTTCAGTGGCCTTGCACATTCCTCTAGTGACCGGATCTGTAGACAATCATCTATAAGGTTCATTAGACATGCCTCTAGAGGAAGCTGTGGATGTATATGCACTAGAGTGTCCTCTCCATCCCCATCCATAGTGAATAAACTCAATTCCTCATGTTTATCGTCCGGATACCCTACTACCTTGGCAAGTGAGACCACCTTAGTGTTCTCCATGATGTCCACAACTACTGTACCTTTGTCCACCTTTGTCATTACATGTTCCATGTCCAAAAATGGTTTTCCAAAAAACAAAGAGATATTTCTATCCATGTGCTTCATCATATTGCATTGCCCCTGAGCATTGAGTGAATTTGAATTATATGGCATATTTATCTCAAACCTGTCATCCTTAATTCCCATAGTCAAATGACCTCTACCCATCTCCAAGATCATATCAACTATTTCCTAGAAGGGTCTTCCTAGTAAAAGCTTGTTGCCATGGTCATCTTGCATCTTCATCACCCCAAAGTCTGTAGGGAAAACAAAACGGTCCACCTTGACAAGTACGTCCTCACAAATACCATACGGTTTCACAACTGAGTTGTCTACCAATTGGATTGTCATGCTGCTCTTTCTATACATTTTGAGACCTAGCCTCCTGAAGGTAGATAAGGGCATAAAGTTGATACTCGCCCTTGAATCATGGAGTGCCTCACCAAACTCTGTCTTCCCGATGTAAAAGTGATGTTGAAGCAACCGAGATCCTATCTCTTTGGTGGTAGTGGACCTTAAATGACGGCAATGAATTTCTCTCTCAGTACAACTACTTCAAAATCTGAGATCTTCCTCTTCTTATTGATGATATCCTTCATAAATTTACCATATGATGGTATTTGTTCAATTACCTCAATCAACGGTATGTTCACGGAAAGCTTCCTAAAGCTATCTAGAAATTTCTTGAATTGTTGATCCATCTTTGTTGCCTTCAAGCTTTAGGATATGGAACTGATACCGTCTGTGTCCTCTGATGTGGTGGCACATATGAAGCCCTCTTTTCCACTCCAGCTTCTTGATTCTTCTCTTCCCCTGTGTTTCCTGCCTTCATTTCTACTTGTGTCGGCTCTACCACTGGGTCACCACTGTCAGTAGGCTTGGTCACCTTAGTCTCCACGGTCCTTGGAGTCAATGTCTTCTTCCCACTTCTCAGTAGTATGTCTTTGACCTATTGGTTTCCTATTGGAGTGTTAGTGTTTCTTGGAAAACCCTGCTGTGTAGGCTTCTTCAAGGCCATCACATCTGCTGCTAGATGAGATAAGGTTGTCTCAAAACTCCTCATCTGGGCCCCTTGATTATGGAGATCACGTTGGAAGTTGTTTATCAACTATTCATTCCGCTTCACTATCTAGTTGAGAATTTCATTTGTGCTCTCCTCTGCTGCAGGTCACTGCTGCTAATTATTCATGTGTTGGTTCTGTTGATTAGGATCCTATAGGAAGTTGTTTGAATCTTTCCAAGAGAACTTGGGATCCTTTCTCCACGAGTGATCATTGTTCCTATATCCTTGCTTCCACATATATTTCACTTGTCCTTCCTCATCTGATAAATTATTATCCTTCTCTAGCAGCTTCTTTGCTATCAAGTCTAGCTTCTCATTCAAAGAGGTGATAACTTTAGACTCCCCTATGCTTTTGATATGCTATGGATGATCTCTCTCATTACCCCATGCCTGATTCTTTGCTATATTTTTCAAAATGTTTTGATGCATAGATGGTGAGTTGTTGAGAAAGAACCCTGAGCCTACACTATCTAAGGTGACACGTTTGCTTTTGTGGAGCCCAAAGTAGAACATCTTGACTTGGTTCTCCAGATCTATCCCATGGTGAGGGACCTTCCTAAGCATGTTTTGAAAATGCTCCCAAGCTTCAAAATAGGATTCAGCTGCCTGTTGCTTGAATTTGTGAATGTTCTACACCATCTTGTTTGTCTTTTCCATATGAAAATACCTTTCAAAGAATGTCTCGATCATTTGATCCCATGTCTCAATTGATTCCTTTGGCAGGTTGTGCAACTATTCTTTTACCTTGTCCGCCAATGATGATGGGAACAACTTCAAATAAATAACTGACTGTGGCCTATCCACTTTCACCATGTCGCAACACTCCACAAAATTGCTGATGTGTGCCACCATATCTTCATGATTGTGCCCATAAAAAGCTTGTGACTTGATGAGTGCAATGAGTCCTGGATCAATCTTATATTGTGCTACATTCACGTTCTGCTTATTGATAGGCCCTGTCTGTACAACTGAGGAAAATGCCTTTATCATCTCCCATATGGTCCTCTCAGCCCCTGGATTACCGTCCCCCGTTGCTTGTTGTCTGGGCGTCAACGATATGTCTTCTGATGTAGTTGTTTGAATTGGAACCTCAATAGTGATTGGGACCTCTGGTGTAGATTCTCCGTAGTTCGTGGTCCGTGTTGTCACCATGCACTAGTACCTAAAATTTGAGATCAGTTAATCACGGTACTTAATATAGAAAATTTGTTGTATGTGTATGCAATAAATTTTTAATGATTAAAATAAAGTTGCAAGAAATAAAAGGTGGCCTAGGGTGGCTGCCTGCAACACTCGTAGTGCTAAAACTTTGCCGTCTCTGCAGCAATGATGCAAAAAACTTGACACACTAAAACCGTGCGTATGAACGCAAGTGCACGCGTCGAGTAATATAGGCCTATGTGAGGCTCAAGTCAAACTCAAGGAGACATAGTCTCAGTGACTACTACTAACTATGGTACGACCAGCTAAGCCGATTAAAAAGTTAGATTTGAAGTTTGAACAAAATAAAAGAAAATTAAAAGAAAATTAAAAGTGGTTGATTCAAAAGAGATGGATTCCTTAGGATTACCAATTTCACCACGGGGTCTCGTTATATCTTATTTCTACCGAATTAATATAAATCTTACTCCTACCCTAGATAGAAAGCCTATAGTTAGAATTTATCACTTCCATGGTGTAATTCACTACCTAGATCTAAGCCAATTCCACATCTGTAGCAATTTATATCTTAGTCTAGGTGCATTATCGAAGACTCTGGGTTTCTTTCCACTAACCATACACTACCTTTCCCAAGGAACACGTAAGAAAGTGTATAACTTGTGATTTTCCAACCTTGAATCCTCCTTCCAGAGCGATTATCAATCTATTTCTTTACTGATGGTGATCAAGCATAAGTAGATCGTTTAATACACAACTATATATCTAGGAATAAAGAGAAATCTATATTAATTCATGTAAAAAGTCGATACAATGATCCCTGGGCTACTCCCGGGTCCTAAGGAAAGGAGGGGTTTAGCCCCGCATGGATTTTACGTGAAAATACATATAGAGAGAGGATAAAAACATGGGAAACATGAAAGAAATTCATGTAATCCATAGAGAGAAGGTGTTCCGGATTATCCTCCTCAAGAAACGCACGTTTTGTACTCTTCCGACAGCAAAATCATCTGTCGAAGGTGCTCGAATCTCCCCGTTGACATCCTTCAGCTCCGTGCTCCTCTCTCTCTCTTCTCTAGTCTTTGTGCGGTGCAACATGATGTCCCCCTCAGGTCTGGTCGTCCCTTTTTAGGTCATAGGCCAACTTACGACACCACATAATGTGGACCGTCGGATCTGGACGATCTAATGATTGTTGATTTCCAATAGAGTCGGTGGCACCAACTAGGAAGTCAGTGGCACTGATAGCCTCGGGTTGCTCCCTTTGCCCTGCTGAGTCGGTACCACCGACTCATGATGGTTGGTGGAAACAAGCTGATGCACGTAGTTTGATCTGCTGCTCTGAACCAATCTTGGTGACACCGACTTGGTGGTCAATGGCACTGACTTTTCTATTCTCTTATCGGCCGACCACTGATGCTATCTCAGTGGCACCTACTGTGATGGTCGGTGGCACCGACTTTTCACTGTACATGGAGTACCTGAAAAATTCATAAAAATGTGTATAAGGCCGGGGAATACATAAAATAATGTAAATATGATAAAATAAGCATAGTTTGATGCAATCAGAATATACAAGCCAATAATAATGATTTATGCAAATATGATCAATTGATTGACTAATAAATGCACAAAATGAGTATAAAATAGGCCTGTAAAAGTGACTCAAAACCCGTGCATCAATTATTGAATAATATTTTCTTATGTTCCAGTCATAATTCTATAATCAATGCCATATGAATTTTATTTACACATACAAGACTGAAAATGTATGCCAAGATATGAGTCACGATCAAAGTTTGGATATTGGGGGTAGAATAACGTATTATAGTATGTTAAACTTTAAGATTCAGAAAATGGTGTTCAATAAATGTCAAGAGGAAAACACACATTTAATCGATTCTAGATCATCCTAGCATAGCTATGATGACCTCAATTCCTACATACTTTCCATGTTGACATTCCATTTATAAGCGTGCACTCATATCAATAAGCTGTCAAGAGGGAAAATACACAAAATTGTGGTTATCATCTAGAATACATGAAATCCAGATGATATCCACAACATCATAATATTTCCACACAAAACATCATCCATAAAAGAGAAATAATAATATTTACACTTATTGCATGAAAGTGGAAGAATTTAGTAGCAAAGGAAAGGAGAGTACATAGGATACTGCATCCTACACATCAACTAAGAATTGGAAAAGGAAATGCAAACTAACTATAAGGAATGGAAAGGAACATCCATCTAATGTAATATCCTCCAAGGAGCTTCATTACATGCTTGCTGGTACTTTGACTGCATTTATTGATTCTTTGCACTTAGAAAATATGTGAAACAATCAAATCAACATAAAATGTTGTGTACGTGGTTGAAAGATACATATGTACTATGCTTACATACTTGAATATTTTGAAAAGGAATAAAAGGTAAAAGGAAACATTACTTAAGGTGACAAATCAGGTAAACCCACATTATTAATCTCATTTCAATGAATATGTATTACTATGGTGGACTTAGCACTTAATCACATATATTATTGGGCCCATTCCCTATGCACCATGTATTCTAGGAGGTGCTAGTCAACATTGATACTTTTCCTCTCTTTTAGGGAGTTTAAAGAGCACCATCAACAACTACATTTCATTATTTCTCTTAATGTTCTTAGTTTCAAGGCGGAGAAAAGTTATAAAACTAAGACAAGCAAGTACTTCATACTTATTTCATCCATAAAAACTAGTCTTATACTTATATCCATGTACCTGTTACTATCAGATCTTGAATCCTACTAATTACTGAATATGGGAATATGTCACGCTGAAAGAAATTAGAGGCCTAGTTTTATAATGTACCCATATTACTTCATGTCAGGGTTTTGTCTCACCTAGGGTCATCATCTAGTGACTTAGGCTCAGATCAGGGTATTAGAGGGAGAAACCTTGTTTTTAGGGTTTTGAGAGAAAATCATATATTTTGTATGTTTAATGATCCCATAACTACCATCATTAATAGAGAGAGATGGGTCATTAGTGCGGTATTTAAAGAGTTTAAGTCTATCATTAACCACCCAATTAGGGTTTTGTCCCATTCAGGGTCGTTACTATCATCTTGCAATTAGATCAGAGATTACTGATTGATATGATCTTATTGTTAAGTTATTATTAGGATCTGATGTTTGGGTATTTAAAGTTCCATTATTTACCTCTATCATGTAGAGAGAGTAAACTAGTATTAAAGTAGTTTACAAGAGTCTACACTATCATGGACTACATAATTACAGTTTAATGGTTGAAATGGAGTAGAGGTATCATTTATGGTCTAGGGGTTTAAGGTTACTAATATCAGGCCATGAATAACATTTTACAACAATTTATTTAAGAAAAGGAAATTAATAATTCAAATAATGCTTCATTCCATCATTTTTGGAAAAGGAACCAACTTTAGATCAAAGTAATATTTTACTAGATTGCTTGTTTTTTTGATAAAAATGGCATATATGTTTATTATCATCTGATATTACTAGCATTTGTTATGATTTCTCTCTGATAATGGATTTCCTAGTATATTCAGTAATTAGAAAATATAAGATAAACAACTTACCTAGATCAACATCTTGATCTGACTGGATCAAGGGCTTAGATTGATCCCAGTAGTCGGGGTGTCCCTTCTGACTCATGCTCTCTTAGAAGAGGTGGCACTTTGTGAGTGGTCCAACTGGATCCTAGACGGCACCATGTTGGCCTCCTCATGCTTCATTTTGCAGACTCAACATGCCTGGGAGCAGACTCTGGTGAGCTCCTCCTTAGGCTAGGACTCTGATCTCAATGCGTCGAGAGGGTGATCACCTTTAAGGAGCAACCCCACACCAGATCGGCTCTGTCTTGACTCATAGCTTCCCTTGGAGCTCTATGACGCCTAGGTGGGTGGAGGAGGTCACCGGAAGAAGGGAGGTTGGAGAGGATAGAGGAGGCTACAGGGTGGTTGAGATGCCATGGAGGTCCTCTAGAGCTCAGAGAGGATGAGGGGGATGCTAGATTATTGTGAGAAGGGATCCTTCTCTTGACGGCTGACACGGTAGGAGGTTGAAGATGATGGTACAAAGAGGAGTGTCCAAGTGGTGTTCGAGGTGAATTGGGGGTGTGAATGGATAAAAGAAGGTATGAAAAAGCTTTTGGGATAGTTATATAGGCCTATGGAGGTGAGGGCAAGGAGTCCCTAACTTGGGCTCACTGCCGGGTGAGAGACGTGAGAGATCGTGTGAGAACCCGTTACACTAAACGATATTACTCAAAACAAAAAACACAATCAATCACTAATTAATCACATACCAAAAAATATGGATAAATTAAAACTGACTTCAACATCAGCACCTGCTCAGAAACATTTGCATAAGAACCCAACATCTTTCATTTATCCATACTATGCCAAGAATTTGATACAAATTGTTCTATCTCCTTAGCCACACCATAAATACACATGAGAACAATATTCATATATGCCACACAAACAAGCATTAACATGCTAATAAAAGTTTGATTTGTTTGAAAAACCATATACACACTTTTCTTGCCCGGACCTCAGAGTACATGGACGACTCTAGGACACACTAGACGTCTAATCAACTTTCTCAAAGATTCATTACTATATCTCCTCTTTGCTGCCACATGCTTGTTTTTGTCACTTTCGATTACCTAAAAAAATGTGGTGAACCACAAGAGTGAGACCCATGTCCCAGCAAGAGATATAACCTCCAACAATGTTTATTGATTACAACATTTTTAAGTAATTAAATAGTTAAGCAGTTTAATCAGATATAAAAAATAAGATCATCAACACTGATGATTAACAAAATACATAAAGGAGCATATAATAACTATCATCATTATCCAGACTATCATCCTTTATCTTGTCGACAATATAAGAAATTTAGTAGCATATGCATATCTAGCATCATGAGCAAGTATAGTAACATAGCATAGATAACAACATGAGCATGTGTAATTGGTTGAACATATCAACATCATAAGAAGAGCTAACAATATAAGCACAACTATCTGGATACACATGATTAGCAGTATATGCATCTCTAGTTACAAAGGCATGGCTAGCATGCTAAACATAACTAATAACATGAGATAGCTAGCATCATGATTATAATCAATAGTAGCAGTATAGTTATCAACATAATCATGTCTATTGTATGTACGCATCTACAATCTTAAGCATATCCACAACATAAGTATATCTACTGTCTCTTAATTGCACTAAGCATCATCTTTATATAAAGATAACAAACAAGGGTTATCATCCAATGTGAAACGTCATGTATAATCCTACACAAATATGCTACACGACTGTATTACATCTTTTATTATGCCCTGAGGAAATTGAGGATACCACTCAAAATCCAACTGACCACTACTTTGTCGAAATCAGTGCCATACAAGATCTAGGGAGAGCCAGACTTCTAAGATCTTCTCCGCCTTGGTCAGTACGGGTCCGCTACAATGACACATAAGGTCAAGTTGCTAACAGCCTAGTCCGTCCATGGTACAGGTCACGACACTAGTGAAAGGAGGTGGGTACACATACCCTACCATCCGAGGTACAACTGCAGTTGTCCTCCAATCTTGTCACATATATAATCAGCGAGATACGACCATAACCGTTCTCAATCACATAAGATGTATGAGGCATGACCATAGCCATCCTCCACAATCTGCATTGTGGATGACAAGGATATATCCTCAACTTGCCACCCCTACATACTCAACAGTATGCGCTCTGAGTTTTCCTTAGGAATACTTGTTTCACCATTTGGCAAGTTCTGACACACATATGGATCTATGGCACATGGCACTACATGATTAGAGTTTCACTTGATTAGTTATGCCAATTGGGTGAATTAACGCTGCATCACACAAGTGGACGTATAAACCCTAATTCACTTCTAGAAAACATATAAATATCACAACTTTTAAAAGATATAAAACATGTGAAACATAATTTCTCATCTCATCATCACATGGTGCTATTCACTTACCATTCATGAGGCTACACTAGTCATCATACTATCACAAGATATAAATCCTTTTCACAATATCACAGGGTTTCAACCTTTATCACCACAAGAGGATTACACCTCATTCATAGCTCAACCATGCCCAAAGGTCATTAAGACCATCATACTATCACAAGATATAAAATCCTTTTCACAATATCACCGGGTATCAACCCTTATCAACACAAGAGGATTACACCTCATTTAGGGCTCAAAGGTCATTAAGACCATCATACTATTCCCTACAAGATCATTATTCTCTTTGCATGCCTTATAACAAGGCTCAACATCACTTACATATAATACACAAGATCAACACAATATTACATTAATGAGCTAGGAGATATTCATAAACAATCATAGCGGGGTTATATTAACATTAAGAACATTCCTTTATTACATCAACATGAAAGGAATCTGGATATGATTAACCCTCATCATATTCATAATGCACATGTTTAGCATAAGAAAGTATCAACCATGTGGCTATGATAACCACCAATTAACATATGAAGGTTATGATCATATTAAGGAGGTTATTCCATCATCATTCCATCATATAAGAATGTTAAAAATGAATACTCATCTTTATCTATTTGCATTAGAGTTAGGTTCACAAGATAAATTATATTAATATTACTAATCATCACTCATACCCAAACCCTAACTCACGACATCCCCATTGGATCATGGATGCATAAGGTGAAGCATCACCATCACATTCCAGACCATTATCAAGTATGATCCCACACATAAACCAAGGTGTAACCATCAGGTTATAGCATACTGGGGTTTCAACAATAGTAATAGAGTACTCCATGATTGTATTAGTCATTCAAGGACTATTCATACCCAATTACCATCATTTAGTTATACTAAAGCTAGGTATAAAAGCTATACCTCATTAGGGTTACATATCAACACAATATGTTTATCATCCCTTCTATTCATATGAGTGAATAGGTCAGACTACCTTATTAAGGGTAACCCTCCATTTGTTCCATCATCATTCAACCCATATCACCATACCACAATGTCACCCAGAACCATTGGATGTTTAAAAGGTAAGACCATTGGTTGTTTACATAAGTAAACACATTGAATGAATCATATATGATGTTATTGAGTTGTGATCTATGAAAGTCACCATTTAACCCTAGACATCCTTTGGTTAACAAAAATAAGGGTTTTGTTGAGAGTAGGGTAAAACCGACAATCGACTGTTCATTTAAAACAAGCCATCCATTGTCAACAAGTAAGCTCCTTAAGTTGATCGTATAAAGGAAACCATCTAAATCACATTATTAGGACCAAAATATTACATTATCTATCATTCCACTTTATTGGAGGAATAAACATTAGATTTTGACCATTGGGTAAAGTTCATATGTTAAAACCATCACTTACATTATAGGTCCGACCATTGCATCAAGTGACCCAAGAAACCATTGGTCTAAGGATTAATTGATGCTACAACTAAAATGCTCAACTCACCATAGGTTGTAGAGACCCGATCCACCATAATTAGTGACCATTAAGTCACCATAGGTTGTTAGATAAACACAATATTCATTAATCAGCATCAAATATTATGCTAATGTCATCATTGATTGATAACATCAGTAGGGTACTTAATGGTTGATCATTAAACTTCTAAGTGATCCAATATCTGACCTAAGGGGGTAACCATAGGTTGTCACCATCATCTGACACCTTTGATCCTGACCATCATTTGTCATGCAGACAACACCATAGGGTTGTTGCAATGGTACCATCATCGGGTCATGTGTTTATAGAAGAAATCAGCTTAAAACCCTAAAATTGACCATTGGTTGATAGGTGCTTAGCACCATAGGTTGTCAAACCAAACCGTTCCAAGTCATATTATATCTTAGGAATAACATACCAATGATCACAGGTTCATCTAGATCTGAAATCAGAATAGGGAACATTATAACAATCAAAATCCAAGTCAAGCATAACCTTTTAGTGCATGAATCATCATTTTCAAGCAAGAACATGAGCTAGCAAGCTTATGGTAAGAAATAAACATGGAGAAAGTTATAAAACTTGCCTCTAATGAGAAGATGAAATCCCAAATAGAAGAAAACTCAATCAGGTAGGGTAGAAAATCCAATCATAAGCTGTGAACTCGTCCATCTAGCACCTCTCTTCATCAAATGAGCAAACCCTAAGCATAAGGAGCAAGAAAGGTAGGGTTTTAGAACTTTAGAAAAATTTATACCATGTAACAACAAGGTTCCAACCTGGAGAAAGGTAGGAGGAAGGATAACAAAGAAATAAATAGAGGAAAGAAGGGGATTCTTACTCTTTTAGGTCAAGATCACTAGAAGGAAGCTTTTTAAACCCTAAAAGGAAGTCAATTGCAACCCTAGATTCTTTTTCCAAGAAGGTCCCCTCTTTCTTCTTCCTTGGATAGGAATTTCACAGAATCATAGAGGGAGGACGAGGTTTGTAGAAGGAGGGAAATGGTGGAGAGAAAATGGATCATTTTGGTGCTTAGGGATAAGTATATGAAACTTTGAGATAAAGAAAAAGAAAAAGTTAAAGTTCTAGTATCTTTCCAAGTGTCCATGGCCTTAAACCATTGAGAATATACAAGAAAACACACAAGAAGCTCCCCCACCATCCATAGAGACATGTTTATCCCTTGTTTTTGAATTTCCAAGAAAAACAAATAACTCATAGTTGATAGCTACTAAATGTAGCCCATCCATGAAGGGGTAAACCCTAAAATACCCTTGAGGAAAATGCCTTCAAACCAAGGTTTAAATAGGTGCCCCATGGCTCATAAAGATAAATAATACTGAGATAATATCCAAGGAACATAATGCAAGTGATAAATTGTAAAGAAAACCTCTCAATTGGGTAAATTGTAGAAAAGTCCAAAATGTGCATGAAATTGCATAACTTGCTTAAACAATGTCCAACTTGGACCAAATTTTAAACTTAAGCTTGTATTATGTTTTCAAAGAATATCACAAGGTTATATTAGGGTTATAAGAATTCAATTATGATAATTAAGCTTATTCAACTCATTAAGCATGTTTAGGGGCCTTACAACTATAAACCCCTAATAGGGATTTCACCCCTAAAATCCAAGATAAACAAAGATGGGTACTTCCTTTGCACCTCATCCTATTACCTTCACATGGTTACTTGCATATCATGGTAATGTCACATCATTCATACATATCTCATCTTGGGTCAACACAAAAAACCCCCACATAAGAAGACATTTGCAAATATGGAACATAGAAACTTGTTGTGTCATTTGTACAACTCTAGTAGTAATGTTCAACTTTAAATTAAAGCTATCATTCAAAAATTATATCTATTGTATCAACACATTTCTCAAAAGTCATACTTGCTATCTTTTTGCCAATCATGGCATGTGTCTTATACCATTCCTTAAAGCACAAAAAAAGACAATATATCCATCCTTCCTTTTTTTCTAGATACACTGACACTAGAAAACTTGTCAGTTCTTTTTAGCATCAAAAGAAATGTTGACGCTGGCACCTATCATTCCATACAAGGAAACATCATACCTAGTCACCTCCAACTCACTCTTGCTAGAATTGTCACAACAAGTACAATTGTTTCAACATTCTTAAGGTTTAGCAAAGATGTTAACCATGCTATTAACCATCTCTGAAATACTTTGAGATGTCATCATTCAAAGCTTGCTACAACTTGTAAGACATTACTTGAACACTCTATTCCTCCTATTCATAAATTCTATTTGTACATTGGTTAGTCTAAAGGACATAACTCTAAACTCATCTTGGTCATGTAACTTATGTCATCCATTCTAACTCTTATGTCTAAATGATATTTAATCTTAAAGAAACACAGTAGCACATGTATACTGATCGACAAACTATCTATCCTTGATATTGATCTTGCCCAACTATCACTGAACCATACACAATATTATAGAATCACTTTTGTTTTTCCTTCCAAACAACATTTAGAGGGTCATCATCAACTCTCTCTCTCTAAGGGAGAGGAACACTAGGAATGTTCATTTAATAAACATCTCCAACCTTCACATACTTCCCATACTGTTGATACATCTTGGATACTAGGATTCATTACCTTGGTATCCACCTCATGTGCTATAAGGAACTCCCATCCTTATCTCATCTACTTTTTCCAACATAATCAAATCTCAAGACATATCAGAGGAGTCTTCCTAATTATTGGAAGGCTCGAAAGCAAACTCATCACAAAATTTATGATCTTGGAACCACAGTCTAAATAACCTTATGCTATAATAAGCTATCCACCCTCATGTTTACAATGAATCCACGCATACAAAGTGGAAATGATCCACTTGAAAGCTGTGCCCTAGAAAGGAAAGACACAAAGAGAAACACACTTCCCACATAATAGCAACATTGTTCAAGGGTCACTAGAAAAAAGGTAACCAATTCTATTTTCATTATGCAGGTTACAACTTCTAATGTATCATTTTACTTTTTCATTTCGGGTTCCTTGCCATTAGCATAGGAATCATCATGATTAGCATATCTTATTACTCCTTCCTTCATGACCATTTGTCACATTTGGGTATGTTCTCTTATTTTATTATGTTTTTCAACCACTTATCAAAAGGCAAATCACCACACTCCACATTTTCTTCATTAAACATGGATCATCTGCCTTAATTTCTTTCACATGTTATGCTGATTTTACATTAACACTTTCTTACACACATAGGTGGGTCTGAGATTAACTCAGGTTCCACCTTATTCCTTTGTCATTGTTCCCAATTATCTTCTCATTTTGTACTTGTTATAGGAGTTCTTTACATCTTATGTGGATTTCATACCTTGATTCACTTTATAAGCACAGACTTATCTGTCTTTTACTTTATTATCTTCTCGAATCACATATTCAAGAACTCCTCTTTTCATTATTTGTATTCAGATTTAGATTTCATGGTGTTGTATCTTTCTCTTATAGTTACCAAACATTCAAGTTTTGATAGATAATGATGCAATTCTCATCTTCTTTGAGGTAGGATTGATATATTCACACCATGATTTCTTATTCGTTATGCTCTTTAGATTGTCTCAAAATGACTACTTGATCAGAGTTATCAGAAAGATAACAATCTAAGAGTTCTATATTTACCTTTTCTTCAATAATTGAATATCTGTCCAGGGCATCCAAGCACTGAGATTAGGCAGTATGCACCATGTTTTTGTGTCACGTTCCTAACTTAGACATCATCCTAGTCTTAAGTCCTAGTGTCCCTGTAGACTCAGTGAACCTAAATCTCTGATACCAACATGTGAGAACCTATTACACTAAACGAGATTACTCAAAACATAAAACACAATAAATCACTAATTAATCACATACCCAAAAATATGGATAAATTAAAGCTGACTTCAACATCAGCACCTGCTTAGAAACATTTGCATAAGAGCCCAACATCTTTCTTTTGTGCATACTATGCCAAGAATTTGATACAAATTGTTCTATCTCCTTAGCCACAACATATATACACAGGAGAACAATATTCATATATGCAACACAAATAAGCATTAACATGCTAACAAAAGTTCGATTTGTTTGAAACACCATATACAAACTTTTCTTGCTCGGACCTGAGAGTACAGGGACGACTCTAGGACACATTAGACATCTAATCAACTTTCTCAAAGATTCATTACTATAGCTCCTCTTTTCTGCCACGTTTGTTTTTGTCACTTCCGATTACCTAAAAAAATGTGGTGAACCACAAGAGTGATACCCATATCCCAACAAGAGATATAACCTCCAACAACATTTATTGATTACAACATTTTAAGTAATTAAATAGTTAAACAGTTTAATCAGATATAACAAATAAGATCAGCAGTACTGATGATTAAAAAAATACATAAAGGAGCAGATAATAACTGTCATCATTAGCCAGACTATCATCCTTTATCTTGTTGACAATATAAGCAATTCAATAGCATATGCATATCTAGCATCATGAGAAAGTCTAGTAACATAGCATAGCTAACAACATGAGCATGTCTAATTGGTTGAACATATCAACATCATAAGAATAGCTAACAACATAAGAACAACTATCTGGATAAGCATGATTAGCAGTGTATGCATCTCTAGTTACAAAGGCATGGCTAGCATGCTAAACATAACTAACAACATGAGATAGCTAGCATCATGATTATAATCAGTAGTAGCAGTATAGTTATCAACATAATCATGCCTACTATATGTACGCATCTACAATCTTAAGCATATCCACAACATAAGTATATCTACTATCTCTTAATTGCACTAAGCATCGTCTTTATGTAAAGATAACAAACAAGGGTTATCATCCAATGTGAAACGTCGTGTACAACCCTAAACAAATATGCTACACATATGTATTACATCTTTTATTATGCCATGAGAAAATTGAGGATACCACTCGAAATCCAACTGACCACTTCTAAGTCAAAATCAGTGCCATACAAGATCAAGGAAGAGCCAAACTCCTAAGATATTCTCTGCCCCCAGTCAGTACAAGTCCTCCACAACGACACATAAGGTCAAGCTTCTAACAACATAGTCCGTCCTTGGTACATGTCACGACACTAGTGAAAGGAGGTGGGCACGCATACCCTACCATCCGAGGTACAACTGCAGTTGTCCTCCAATCTTGTCACATATATAATCACCGATACACGACTGCAACCATTCTCAATCACATCAGATGTATGAGGTATGACCATAGCCATCCTCCACAATCTACATTGTGGATGACAAGGATATATCCTCAACTTACCACCCCCACATACTCAATAGTATGAACTCTGAGTTTCCCTTAGGAATACTCATTTCATCATCTGGAAAGTTCTGACACTCAGATGGATTTATGGCACATGGCACTACATGATTAGAGTTTCGCTTGATTAGTTATGCAAATTGGGTGAATTAAGGCTGCATCAAACAAGTGGATGTACAAACCCTAATTCACTTCTAGTAAGCATATAAATATCACAACTTTTAAAAGATATAAAACATGTGAAGCATAATTTCCCATCTCATCATCACATGGTAATATCCACTTACCATTCATGAGGCTACACTAGTCATCATACTATCACAAGATATAAATTCTTTTCACAATATCACATGGTATCAACCATTATCAACACAAGAGGATTACACCTCATTCAGTGCTCAACCATGCCCAAAGGTCATTAAGACCATCATACTATCACATGATATAAAATCCTTTTCACAATATCACCGGGTATCAACCCTTATCAACACAAGAGGATTACACCTCATTTAGGGATCAACCATGCCCAAAGGTCATTAATACCATCATACTATTCCCTGCAAGATTATCATTATCTTTGCATGCCTTATAACAAGGCTCAACAACATCACTTACATATAATACACCAAATCAACAAAATATTGCATTAATGAGCTAGGAGATATTCATAAACAATCATAGAAGGGTTATATTAATATTAAGAACATTCCTTTATTACATCAACATGCAAGGAATCTAGATATGATTAACCCTCATCATATTCATAATGCACATGTTTAGCATAAGAAAGTATCAACCATGTGGCTATGATAACACCCAATTAACATATCAAGGTTATGATCATATTAAGGGGGTTATTCCACCATCATTACATCATATAATAATGTTAAACATGAATACTCATCTTTATCTATTTGCATTAGAGTTAGGCTCAACAAGATAAATTACATTAATGTTACTAATCATCACTCATACCCAAACCCTAACTCACGACATCCCCATTGGATCATGGATGCATAAGGTGAAGCATCACCATCACATTCCAAACCATTCTCAAGTATGAACCCACACATAAATCAAGGTGTAACCATCGGGTTATAGCATATAGGGGTTTCAACAACAGTAACAGAGTACTCCATGATTGTATTAGTCATTTAAGGACTATTCATACCCAATTACCATCATTTAGTTATATTAAAGCTAGGTATAACAAGCTATACCTCATTAGGGTTACATATCAACACAATATGGTTATCATCCCATCAATTCATATGAGTGAGTAGGTAAGACTACCTTATTAAGGGTAACCCTCCATTTACTCCATCATCATTCAACCCATATCACCATACCACATTGTCACCCAGAACCATTGGATGTTTAAAAGGTAAGACCATTGGTTGTTTACATAAGTAAACACATTGAATGAATCATATATGATGTTATTGAGTTGTGATATATAAAGTCACCATTTAACCCTAGACATCCTTTGGTTAACAACAATAAGGGTTCTGTTGAGAGTAGGGTAAAACCCACAATCGACTGTTCATTTAAAACAAGCCATCCATTGTCAACAAGTAAGCTCCTTAAGTTGATCATATAAAGAAAACCATATAAATCACATTATTAGGACCAACATATTACATTAGCCATCATTCCACTTTATTGGAGGAATAAACATTAGATCTTGACCATTGGGTCAAGTTCATATGTTAAAACCATCAATTGCAGTATAGGTCCGACCATGGCATCAAGTGACCCAAGAAACCATTGGTCTAAGGCTTAATTGATTCTACAACTACAATTCTTAACTCACCATAGGTTGTAGAGACCTGATCCACCATCATCAGTGACCATTAAGTCACCATAGGTTGTTAGATCAACACTATATTCATTAATCAACATCAAATATTAAGCTAATGTCATCATTGATTGATAATATCAGTTTGGTACTTAATGGTTGATCATTAAAATTCTAATTGATCCAAAACCTGACCTAAGGGGGTGACCATAGGTTTTCATCATCATCTGACACATTTGATCCCAACCATCATTTTTCATGAAGACAACACCATAGGGTTGTTGCAATGGTACCATCATCGGGTCATGGGTTTATAGAAGAAATCATCTTAAAACCCTAAAATTGACCATTGGTTGATAGGTGCTTAGCACCATAGTGTGTCAAATCAAGATGATCCAAGTCATATTATACCTTAGGAATAACATAAAAATGATCACATGTTAATCCGAATAGGGAACATTATAAAAATCGAAATCCAAGTCAAGCATAGCCTTTTAGTGCATGAATCACCATTTTCAAGTAAGAACATGAGCTAGCAAGCTTATGGTAAGCAATAAACATGGAGAAAGTTCTAAAACTTGCCTCTAATGAGAAGCTGAAATCCCCAAAAGAAGAAAACTCGAGTAGGTAGGGTAGAAAATCCAATCATAAGCTGTGAACTCGTCCATCTAGCACCTGTCTTCATCAAATGAGCAAACCCTAAGCATAAGGAGCAAGAAAGGTAGGGTTTTAGAGATTTAGAGAAAATTCTACCATGGAACAGAAAGGTTCTGGCCTGGAGATAGGTAGGAGGAAGGATAAAAAAGAAATAAATGGAGGAAAGAAGGGGATTCTTACTCTTTTAGGTCAAGATCACTAGAAGGAAGCTTTTTAAACCCTAAAAGGAAGTCAATTGCAACCCTAGATTCTTTTTCCAAGAAGGTCCCCTCTTTCTTCTTCCTTGGATAGGAATTTCATAGAATCATAGAGGGATGACGAGGTTTGTATAAGGAGGGAATTGGTGGAGATAAAATAGCTCATTTTGGTGCTTAGGGATAAGTATATGAAACTTTGAGATAAAGAAAAAGAAAAAGTTGAAGTTCTAGTATCTTTCCAAGTGTCCATGGACTTAAACCTTTAAGAATATACAAGAACACACACAAGCAGCTCCCCCACCATCCATAGAGACATGATTATACCTCGTTTCTTGAATTTCCAAGCAAACAAATAACTCATTAGTTGATAGCTACTAAAGGTAGCTCATCCATGAAGGGGTAAACCCTAAAATACCCTTGAGGAAAATACCTTTAAACCAAGGTCTAAATAGGTTCTCCATGGCTCAAAAAGCTCAATAATGATGAGAGAATATACAAGGAACATAATGAAAGTGATAAATTGCAAAGAAAACCTCTCAATTGGGTAAATTGCAGAAAAGTCCGAAATGTGCATAAAATTTTATAACTTGCTCAAACAATGTCCAACTTGGATCAAATTTGAAACTTAAGCTTGTATTATGATTTCAAAGCATATCAAAATGTTATATTAGGGTTATAAGAATTCAATTATGATAATTAATCTTATTCAACTCATTAAGTAAGTTTAGGGGCCTTATAGATCGGGAGTCTGTTCTCCCTGATCTGAGGATGAGGGAGGTTGTTTGAGGGGTTTTCATGTTTAGTTTTATGAGAGTGGTAGAAATATCCCAAGGAATGATCGAGAGGGTGGCTAGGTTGGTTGTGGGGGATCAATATTAGGTGGTTGAGCTTCCTAGAGCGGGGGGCGACATATTCAGGAGCTTGAAGATGGGTTCTGGTTCGTCATATCATTTTGAATGTCTAAGATCTAAAGGCCACTATTAAAGGCCCATGCCTAAGATTCTAAGGGACAAGTGACATTTAAATTTCACACATTATTCAATTAAATTAATAAAATTAGGTCCAAGGTCCTAAATAAATGAAACAATTTCCATAAAATCAAAGGTCTATAACTCTCAACTAGTATATCCAATCATGACGAAATTTTAGGTGAAGCTCTATGATGAGGTTATCAAAATATGGTAGAAAATTTTGATCCAAATAATAATGTTGATCATAGAAATTTGACTAGGTACTTTAATACTCATGATTTACCCTAATGTTCATTTAGGGTTTGCATTATTTTGAAATTTGTGTATCCACATGATCATAATAATAGAGGGAGGCGATTGAGGGTATTTTAGGAAATAATTTGAGAACTTATTTATATCATTAAATTTGAAAGAGAGAGAAAATAATAATGTAGAAATTCACTCTATCACAATCTCCCCTCCTTTTAAGAATTTTGTCCCAAAATTCAAGCGACTTGAAAGAGATGTGGATACTTATGCTAGTTCTCGATCTCGAGATCCCAAGTATCATCAGTCTGATCATGGTGGCTCCAAAGAACTTTCACCATATCAATGGGTTGAACACTAAAAAGCTTCTTTGTCTTAGAATCAAGGATTTTGACTGGGGATTCAACATAGGATAGATCATCTTTCATCTCTAGAGGCTCATGATTCAAAATGTGACTAGGATCTTTGACATAAGGCTTCAGATTAGATACATGAAACACATTGTGCATTTCACTATAATGAGGCATAAGAGCAAGATGATATGCGCATTCACCAACCCTTTATAAAATCTCAAAGAGTACCACAAAGTGAGGACTGAGCTTCCCTTTGTTCTTGGTCAAAGTTCGGGCAGGCCTGATCTTCAGAAAAACTTGATCGCCTTCTTTGAATTGATGTTCTTGCTGGTGGGCATCTACATAAGACTAATACCTATATTATGCCCACTTCATCCTCTACTTTGTCAGTGCCACCTTGTTTGTGTAGAGCTACATCTCCTCAAATTTCATCAAGGTGTGTTCCCTGATGTCATCCCAGTGTAGCAGAGATCTCTATGGTCTGCCATAGAGAGCTTCATATAGAGGCATCCCAATACTTTCTTGATAGCTATTATTCTATACAAACTCAGCTAATGGAAAATAATGGTCCCCAAAGCCTTCCCAATAGAGAACACAAGCCTATAGAAGATCCTCCAGAACCTGCACTTTATGCTTGGGCTGGCCATCGGTCTGTGGATGAAATGCAGTGCTGAAGTTCAATTTTGTACCAAGTTCCTCTTAAACCTATTTTCATGGCTTGTAAGTGAATTTGAGATCCCTGTCTGAAAAAATGGACTCTATAACTCCATGTGTATGTACTATCTCCCATACATAGAGGTCTGGAAGCTAATTTTTTTTGTCATCTTCACAAGTAAGAAGTGAGCCGATTTTTTGAGACGATTCACCACAACCCATGCAACATCATATCCCTTTATGGTCCTGGGTAGACCCACCACGAAATCCATGGTGATGTGTTCCCATTTCCATTTTGAGATTTCAAGGGGTTGTAGTAGGCCACATGGTCTCTGATGCTTTGCCTTGATTCTCTGGCATGTCAGACATCTGGACACAAGTTTGACAATATCATGCTTCATGCCCCTCCACCAGAAAAGTTGTTGCAAGTCTTTTTTACATTTTGGTTTTGTCAGGATGAAATGTGTACTTTAACCCATGTGCCTTACTGAGAATCTTTGCCTTCATTGCTGTCTGTTCAAGAACCCACATACAGTTTTTATATCAAAGACCACCATCGAGACCCATAGACGTGTGTTTGAGGTTTAGACATGAGAGAAGAGCGATCTTTGAGATCAAGAATAACATTTTGTTCCTCAAGAAGTTCAAGCTATAGACAAGGAATGATAGGAATATTGTTGATATGGACACAATCATGTAAAAACTGTGGCTTCCAGTCCACCAGATCCTCCATGTTATTCCACTAGGGAATAGATAAAGATGCACATACTGCCCTTTTTCTGCTAAGGACATCAATGAATACATTTGCCTTACCCAGATGGTAGGCAATGGAAAAATCATAGTCTTTTAGATATTCGGTCCACCAATGTTGATGCAAGTTCAAGTGTTTCTTGGTCAAGATATACTTCATACTTTTATGGTCAGTGAAGATATCAAAATCCATGTACATGTGGTGCATCCAGATTTTGAGAGCATGTATTATTATAGCTAATTCCAAATCATGGGTGGGATAATTGAGTTCATTAGGTTTCAACTGTAAGGATTCAAAATCCACTACCTTCCCATTCTGCTGCATGACACAACCTAAACCATTCCTCAAAGCATTGGTGAAGATCACAAACCCTTCATTGCCAAAAGGTAATACTAGAATAGGTGCTGATGTCAGTTCCTACTTTAGCTCCTGAAAACTGGACTCACAAGTAGCTGTCCATATAAAACCTTCATCCTTTTAAGTAAGATTAGTAAGAGGGAGTGCAACTTTAGAGAAATTAGAGATAAAATGATGATAATATCTAGCTAGACCCAAGAAACTTCATATTTCAAGAGGATTCTGAAGAGGTTGTTGGTCGAGAACAACTGACACTTTTGTAGGATCAACAGATACACTACCCCCATAAATGACAAGGCTATAGAACATGAATTTATCAATCCAAAATTCACATTTAGAAAGTTTCCCATAGAACTTCTGAGCTTGAAGGACCTCAAGAACTACCTTCAAGATCTCATGATGTTTCTCTATTGAATCAGAATAGATCAGAATATCGTTAATAAAAATGACTACAAACTCATCAAGATAGGACTGGAAGACCTTGTTCATCAGGTTCATGAATATGCTAGGTGCGTTGGTGAACCCAAATGGCATTACTAGAAATTTGTAATGCCCATAACAAGTAGAAAGTGGTTTTAGAAATATCACTGTCCTTCACTTTGAGTTGATGATAACCAGAACAAATGTCAATTTTGGAGAAAACTTTAGTAGTGTGAAGTTGATTGAAAAGGTCATCAATGCGGGGAAGGGGTTACTTATTTTTAATAGTAGTGCATAGAACCATTTTTCTTTTTACGAAGAGAACATGTGTACCCCAAGGGGAAACACTAGGGTGGATTAAGCCTTTCTCAAGAAGTTCTTGTAACCATTTCTACAACTCTAAAATCTCAATAGGATCCATCCTATACAAGGACCTAGAAATCAAAGTGTTTTTAGGAAGAAGATATATAGAGAACTCAATGTCTCAGTCGAGAGGCAGCCCAGGAAGCTCCTCCAAAAATAAATCAAGAAAATCACGTACCACCTCCAGACTTTCTATGGGTGTGGTCTTGGACTTGTAACATCCCTGACCTGGGTTATGAGCTAACCCTAGGTGTTTTGCCTAAATATGTAATTAAATCTTTGTGATTAACTCTGAGCATGTAATTAAGCTTCTCAGAAACGTATATTTCAGTATTTGCTCCTTTTTATTTAAAGTTGTAGCACTGTTTTGTAATACAGGGACCTATGTGCAATTTACCTATTTAGAAGGGTTAACCTGCAATTTGCACATGATGAGGTGTTCCTCTGATGTTGAGACATCATGAGAAACATTTTGGTAAAGTTTGAGGGATTTCCCAAGCTTGAGCACCAAGGTGCAGCTGTGGAAGCAATCCCGGTACTTGAAACCCTAATTTGGGGTAAAATGCAATTTACCCAAATAATGGGAAGCAATTTGTAAAGAATGTCATCTAAAGTATCTTTTTAGACGTTTGCCATCATTTAGAGAAGAAATGATGAGGAATTCACCTCAATTGAGTTATCAAGTTAAGAAATAGGCTCTGTGATTGAATAATCAGGGTATATGTGCAATATCCCTTTAAGTATGAACTTTATTATTAGATTGTCCTTCCTTGCCTTCTTTTCTATAACTTAAGATAAGGTTTGTCCTTAGAATAAAGAGGAAGGGACGAGCAAGTAATGAAGGAAGGACTTAGTTGGAATTAAGGGAAACTTATGAGCTAATGTTGAAAATCCTACCCCAAGTATATAAGCCATCCTTCCCTTAGTTGCAAGGGAACTTAACCTTCGTTCCCTTTACTGTTTCATTTCACCAAAGACGACCAAGGACTGCCTTGGAGCTAAGGAGGACGAACAAGGGGTGCAAGGTAGGTTTAAACCCCTCTTCTTGCCTAATTCCATGGTTAGAATTCGAATTCAAGGTCATCTTCATGGCTAATTCTCGAAACCCTATCTTTCTAGCCGTCTCTTTTCATCCTTCCTTGGAGTTTTCACCTTGGCCAACCTGTGGGAACTCAAGGACGCCATTAGAGCTTGGAGCTTGAAAGCTTGGAGCTCAAGAAGCAAGCTTTAGGCGGGTTTTATAACTCTAAACCTATGCTTTACTATGTTCATCTTTATATGCGAGTTAATGATAGCTCCTAGTATTTCCCTACTTTTCCCTGCTATTTTGCAAGCAAACCCGTGGGATATCTGTACTGTTCTTGAGCTAGAAGATGAAGGCGTGATTTCCAAGAAAAACCCACCGTTTTTCTTTTCCCTAAACGGTCCTAACAGTTTGCTCTCACGACCTCAAGGCCGTGAGGGAGCCTCGCGGTCTCGAGACCGTGAGAGGGCTCGCGGTCTCAAGACCGATTGGCCCTGTTGACCGAGCGTGTACCATATAAGAAACCTGTTCCTAATTATATAGGCTAAATACCCTCAAAATTTGGGAGACTAACTCCAAAGGAATCGGGAGATATGACCTTTTTAAGTCACGACTTTAAATGAATTAATTGCTGATTTTCAAACGGTCTGAAATTGCCTTTTTGGGCAAAAGGTCTCAAGACAGTGAAAGGTCGTTGACTAAGCATTTACCCCATGAGATTACTGTTCAAAATTATGTTAATTAACAACTCACCAAGTTTGATGGTCTAATTCCAAACGGGATAAGAGTTGAAGGGTGAATACTAGGGCTAACCCTAGATAAAATCAGTACTGAAATTATGGTGACATAATTAGGGTTTTTAGGGTTGATTGACCTAAACGGTCTCAAGACCATGTGGGGTCCACCCACATGACCTCAAGACCGTGAGGACAATCACCCAAGACCATTTGAAGGTCTAGGGTTGAGTAATTTGACCAATTGAACACCCAATTGCAAATAAGTTATCAAGTTAATCAAAATTCGGATTCTGTGACCAATCATGGTTCAACCTCTATCAAATCACCTTAGATTTTGATGAAATCTTGGGCAAACGGTCTCAAGACCATGTGGGGTCCACCCACATGACCTCAAGACCGTATGGGCCAAGTTTGGGCCCAATTGGAGCTCAATTGAAGGGTTCAACCTTGTGTTGATACACATTGTTGAGTGTTGATGGGTGAACATTGATAGACCTTAATTGAATCGATTTCAATCCTAATTGGTCAACAATTGAGGGTCAATTGAATGACCATTTGGTTAAGCATAACCTTAATTAACTCAATCCATAGGTGGTCAACAGTTATTGGACCTTTTGAAGGCTTCAACATCAGTTGACATCATCGTTTGATTTGTTGAACCTTTGTTGAAGGACCTTGTGGTTGAGACCGTGAGGTGGCTCACGACCTCAAGATCGTGAGGGGGCTCACGACCTCAAGACCGTGAGATGGCTCACGACCTCAGGACCGTGAGGGGGCTCATGACCTCAGGACCGTGAGGGGGCTCACGACCTCAGGACCGTGAGGGGGCTCACGACCTCAGGACCGTGAGGTGGCTCACGACCTCAGGACCGTGAGGTGGCTCACGACCTCAGGACCGTGAGGTGGCTCACGACCTCAAGATCGTGAGGGGGCTCACGACCTCAAGACCGTGAGATGGCTCACGACCCCAAGATCGTGAGGGGACTCACGATCACAAGCCCATGAGGAGGCTCACGGTCTTGGAGCTAGAAAGGGGCTCATGGACTTGAAGGGTCAAAGTGAGCAATCGGTCAACACTTTCAACCGATCTTGATTCAATTGATGATTAATGATTGGAATTAATCAATGTGACTCATG
Organism: Alisma plantago-aquatica; assembly: GCA_963693085.1. Taxonomy (NCBI): domain Eukaryota; kingdom Viridiplantae; phylum Streptophyta; class Magnoliopsida; order Alismatales; family Alismataceae; genus Alisma; species Alisma plantago-aquatica. The sequence continues at coordinate 686,407,534 of OY856409.1, forward strand.
GTTGACCACATTCAATCATGTGATGGTTCAATGTTGCTCAAATCAAACCCTAAATGATAATCTAAAATAGTAAGGAGTTATTTGACTAAGGTTTTTGATTATGATGATGATCAATGGGGTGAATTACCAAGATACCCCTGAAGAGTTAATTGAGTTATACCTTGCTCAATTCAAACCCTAATTACATGAGAATGATGTTTTTAGTCATAATGACTCTATATAACCTGATCTAGTCTAATGTTATCATCAACCATTAGTATGATGAAAGAGAAAGTAACTCTAATCACTTAATGGTGATGCTTTTGGCTATGTTAGCCTATGATGACTCAACCCAACCTGTTTTAGAGTGATGTTGACATCACCTAACCTTACGATGAGAGAGAAAGTACTTCGAGAGAGAGAAAGTACCTCTAGAGAGAGAAAGTATCTCTTTTAAATGGAAACTCAATTGAAACATCCCCAATACACAGAAATGAGTATAATTAGGGTATGATCCACCTGTGTGAGATCATAGAAACCCTAATTATGATAAATGATGAACCTTTAACTAATCCAGGAGCATCAATGAAGGTGTTACTCAAACATGATGATGTTATGAGTTTAATTCACCTTGATGTGAATAGTAAACCCTAATTCAAGGGTGATGACATGTAATGTGAATAGTAAACCCTAATTCAAGGGTAATGGCATGCTTTTGAGTAATAAACTCTATTTGAGTAGAATTAAAGATTTAACTCTTATGACAAGAGTAGGAAGTACATTCCTTATTATTGTATTTCCTTTATCAGATGTATTAACCATGCAGGTTTTGATATGAAGGTAATCATATCCAGGTATGGATGTTGATGTTATATTCATTGAAGGCATGTTGTAGCCTTATGAATAAGTAATGTAATATGATGCCTTGCTAGTGGCATCCTATGCTGATAATGGGCTATGAGAGCCATGAATACCATCAAGGTCATGCTTTAGAGATGACTTGTGATGAGGATAATGAGAAATGATGATTGATATGAGTTAGGCCTGTTACATTTAGTATTCTTCTTTTATAGCTGCTATGTTACTGTTATTGTTTGAAGAACAATGTATGCTGTTAAAGAATACTGAATGTACCTAACTAATCAAGTATAATGTAGAGCCCTGATCATAGATCCATCATTGTCAGAAATTAAGTGATGGTGAAACAGGTTTTCCATAGGGAACTCCTGGAGCACATACTTTTGAGTATGTGGGGTACATGGATGTGTAGAACCTTACATCCTAGTGTAGGAAAGTGATGTAGATGTGGAATCCATCCATCCTTCACTATAGTTCCATACCGTATCAGTGGTAGGTAAACATGAAACCTCCTGATGACGAAGAAGGCACAGATATCCGTATCAGTGGTAGGTAAATATGAAACCTCCTGATGACGAAGAGAGTACAGAACGCCACTGTGACTCTAGAATAGCGAAGGACCAGTTTACCCTGGTGAGCTATAGTAGTAGAGACACAAGATGTCCTACAAGTGATCCTCTTACTGACTGAGGAAGATGAAGGTCATGAGAATCCGGCTCTCTTAATGACCTATGTATGATACTGATGCGGCTTCTCAGCGATCAGTTGGAGTATGAGTGGTAAGCCTCATCTCCACAGGGCATAATGTTGTTTGTAAAACATAATCAACCATGTAGTATAACTTGTTAGAGATGACTCCAAGTTAGTTGATTGATGTTACATTGCAATAATGTTGATATTCTCCATATCTCCTAATTTGTAGAGATCTTGTTATATCTGCAACTGTTATAGAATGCTTTGAAGGCTTTACTGTTTAAAATAATCTTTGATGTTATAATAAAGCTTCTGGCGAAGAGTTATAACTCTCGCTGGGACAATTATGTATAATTGTCTCACCCCGTAGACTTCAACTTTTTAGGTGGACGTCGGAGACGAAGAAACCAGCCTACAAGTGATCAATCTCAGCAGCAGCACCAGGGGCAGCAGTAATCTCAGGTGGAGATTTGTCCTGCCATGTGGTGTAGTTAGAGTCAGTCCTATGTGTCCTCTGTACTCTCAGGTCTTGGAGTCTTGTGTTATGTGATCTTGAGATTTTGTATCTTGAATGTATATAATTACTCAAGAAGTAATTATCCTGAGATGTAAACAGTTACCTCTCTTTATGAAAGGAGTTTTTATGGATACAAGTTCTTATCTCGAAAAGTTTTAATTTTCCGTGATTTTTGTCTTCCGCTGATTACCGATTCGCTTCCGCTAAGTTTTAATCGTGTTTATGTCATGGTTTGGAGATCAGAGCCCAAAAATTAGTGGTATCAGAGCTCCAGGTTCAGTTGAGTCTACAGAGGCATAGGACTTAGGATGTCGAGTCTACCTTTAGTACTCCTTCCTTATCTAATAGAACCTTCTGCTCCTCAGGAGAAGAAGATACATAAGAATGTCAGAACATCGTGATGAGCACGTGGCAGAGAGTAGTGCTAGTGCACCTCGAGGCGGTGCAAGAGTTCCGAGAATAGAACAACCTGCACCTGAGTCGCCAAGAGAGCCACCCCAGTTCGACCCAGCTGACATGAGTGATCCAGCTGTACAGACGATGTTCGGGCAGTTCATGACTGCCATGACACATATAACCGATAGGATGCCCATTCCTGCACCTAGGGCACCTGTCCAGCATGAAGTACAAGGTATTGGTAAGACATTCGAACGACTTCGTCGTGTCGGAGCTACCGAGTACTTCGGAACTGCCGACCCTGCAGATGCTGACTTATGGTTGACAGAGTTGGAGAAGGCTTTCAGGATTCTTATGATTCCGGAAGCTGAGAAGGTTAGACATGCTGTCTATCTTCTCAAAGGCAGTGCTGGTCACTGGTGGAACATGGAAGAGCAGAAGAGACCTGGAGTAGAGTTCTCATGGGAAGAGTTTCGTCGGGAATTTATCAATAGATATTTTCCAAAGACCTTCCTAGATGAGAAGATTTCTCAGTTTGAGAAACTAAGGCAGGGTATGATGAACATTAGTGAGTATGAAGCTAAGTTTATGGAGTTGTTGCGGTTCTGTCCGCACATGGCTTCTACGGATGAGGAAAGAATCAGAAGATTTGAAAAGGGTTTGAATTCCGATATGTCAACCCCTGTGTCTGCCTTAGAAAACAGAGAGAGATTCTCTACCTTCGTTGAGTCAGTCCGAAGGATAGAGAGATCTGTTGTTGAGAAAAGACAAACCCATAAAAGATATCCCCAGTTCCAGGGTTCTTCATCTAGGGATTCCAAGAAACCTAGATTCTCTGCACCTAACCCTCCACCACCCAGATCGAGTTTTCAAACTCAATGGACACCAAGTAGAGGTAGAGGACGGAGTCAACCGCTTCAAGGGACACACAGTTCTGCATCAGTGTCAGTCACTGGACCACCCAGACCACAACAACAGGAGAAGAGTTGCTACAACTGTGGTAAGGTGGGACACTTGATGAAGGATTGCCGTTCTAGGCCTGTCGGTGTGACACAACAACCTCCGAGACAGAATCAACAGGGATCTCAGAATAGACAACATCAAGGAGCAGCTCGAGGACGTGGACAAGCGTCTCAAGCTGGATCATCAGCACCACCTCAACACCAGGCGACTGCGAGGTTCTATGCTATGAACCCACCTGAGGCAGTTGTCAATCCACGGGTAGTGGCAGGTCAGATGAAACTTTTATATTCTGATATGTCTATATCCTGTAATGTATCTGTTCTGATTGATCCGGGTGCTACGCACTCTTTCATCACTCGTGAAGTGATTCGTAACTGCAATGTGACTGTTAGTCATAGAGCAGATAGTTTGTTGTTAGAGACTCCGTTGAGTGGGTCTGCCGTTTTGCAGGAGGTATGTTCTCCCTGCATCCTTTTCTTTTCTGACCATCGCATTCAAGTGGACCTTATACCACTTGATATGCAGGGGTTTGATATAATCCTTGGGATGGATACCTTACAAAGGTATAGAGTTATCTTGGATTGTGAGTCCAAGTTGGCTGTGTTTGCTGATGAAAGCAACACATGGATCTTTCAAGGTGAAAGAAAGATTCTGCCCACCTGTCTTGTGTCAGCTATGGTTGCTGATAAGCTGTTAAGGCAAGGATGTTATGCATTCTTAGCCCATGTGGTAGATGTTACCAAGGAAAGTTCCAACCCTGCTGAAGTTCCCATAGTCAGGGAATTCGAGGATGTGTTTCCTGAAGAACTTCCTGGTATACCACCACCTCGGGAGATTGACTTTGAAATCAATCTAATTCCAGATACGAAACCCATAGCTCAAACTCCGTATAGAATGGCTCCTGCCGAGATGGCAGAACTCAAGAAACAGCTTCAAGAGTTACTTGAGAGAGGTTTTATCCGACCGAGTACTTCACCTTGGGGTGCTCCGGTCTTGTTTGTTAAAAAGAAAGATGGGTCAATGCGGTTATGCATCGACTATAGACAACTCAATAAAGTGACAATAAAGAATAGGTATCCTCTGCCGAGGATTGATGATCTCTTTGACCAGTTGCGTGGTGCAACAGTCTTTTCAAAGATAGACTTGAGGTCTGGATATCACCAACTTCGTATTAAGGATAGTGACATATCCAAGTCTGCCTTTAGGACAAGATATGGTCACTATGAGTTCACGGTTATGTCGTTTGGACTAACCAATGCACCAGCTGCATTTATGGAACTCATGAATAGAGTTTTTCGACCTTTCCTTGATCAGTGTGTTGTCGTCTTCATAGATGACATACTGATTTATAGTAAAGATGCTCAGCAGCATGAGCAGCATCTTCGCCAAGCTTTGACCTTGCTAAGAGAACATAAGTTGTATGCTAAGTTTAGCAAGTGTGAGTTCTGGCTGCCGGAGGTATCTTTTCTTGGACATATAATATCCGCCTCGGGAATTCGTGTTGACCCTACAAAGGTAGAATCTGTTCTACAATGGGAACAACCGAAAACACCGACGGAGATTCGAAGTTTCTTGGGGTTAGCTGGCTATTATCGAAGGTTCATTAAGAACTTTAGTTCCATAGCTTTACCCTTGACCAAGTTAACCCGGAAGGATGTTCCTTTTTCTTGGAGTGATAAGTGTCAACAATCTTTCCAGTTACTGAAGGAGAGGTTGACAAGTGCACCTGTATTAGTGCTACCTGAACAAGGAAAAGGTTATATAGTTTTCTGTGACGCTTCCAAGAATGGACTAGGATGTGTGTTGATGCAGGATAAACAAGTGATTTCTTTTGCTTCCCGACAGCTTAAGAAACACGAGGAGAATTATCCAACACACGATCTGGAGTTAGCAGCTGTGGTTCATGCTTTGAAGATCTGGAGACATTATCTCTACGGAGAGACATTCCAGATTTTCACAGACCACAAAAACCTTAAGTATATCTTCTCTCAGCATGAGCTCAACATGAGGCAACGTCGCTGGATGGAGTTAATCAAGGACTACGACTGTACAATTGATTACCATCCAGGTAAGGCCAATGTTGTTGCAGATGCCTTGAGTAGGAAATCAGCAACATCAACCATGAATAGAGCACAACTAAACTCTTTAGTATGCTCTAGAAGAGATATGCTTATCTCTTTAAGGCAAGACAATGTACAGTTGAAGGTATCATTTCTAGCCGGTTTGTTAGCTGAGATGCATATTAAACCTACCCTAAGAGAGCAGATTAAAGAAGCACAGCTAGATGATGCTGCAGTTCAACATATAAGATCTGAGTATGGAAATGAGAAGCAAGATGGGTTTCATGACTCAAAAGATCAAGTAGCTTGTTATAATGGAAAAATGATAGTGCCGGATGTGGACAACTTAAGGAAGTTAGTCCTGGAAGAAGCCCATTCTTCCATGTATGCTATGCATCCAGGGAGCACCAAGATGTATCGGAATTTGAAGGATCTATATTGGTGGCCTGGGATGAAGAAGGACGTTGCAGAGTTTGTTCTGAGGTGCCCTGTGTGTCAGCAAGTTAAAGCTGAACACCAGAAGCCTGCAGGGACAATGCAACCTTTACCCATATCACAGTGGAAGTGGGACCATGTGACCATGGACTTTGTTGTTGGCCTACCCAGGACAAGCAAAGGACATGATTCCATTTGGGTAATTGTTGATAGGTTGACTAAGACAGCACATTTCTTACCTGTCAAAACAACCTATTCTGCGGAAAGGTTATCAGAGTTGTATGTGCAAGAGATAGTGCGGTTGCACGGAGTTCCTGTCACAATAGTTTCGGACAGAGGTCCTCAGTTTACAAGTCGTTTTTGGGAACAGTTACACAAAGCCCTAGGTACCAAGCTGAGGTTTAGTACGGCCTTTCATCCACAGACTGATGGACAGTCGGAAAGAACCATACAAACCTTAGAAGACCTGTTGCGAGCATGTGTTCTCCAGTTTACCGGAAGTTGGGACCTACACCTAAGCTTGATAGAGTTTGCCTATAACAATAGCTATCAGCATAGTATTGATATGGCACCTTATGAAGCCTTATATGGTAGACGTTGTAGATCACCCTTGTGTTGGTTTGAGACTGGTGAGCACCAGTTGTTAGGTCCTGACCTGGTGCAGCAAACCACGGAAAAGATTAAAGTAATACAACATAAGATTAAGACTGCTCAAGATAGGCAGAAATCTTATGCTGACAAACGTCGTAGACCTTTAGAGTTCCAGATTGGAGACAAAGTGTATCTTAAGGTCTCACCTTGGAAAGGGGTCCTTCGTTTTGGAAGGAAGGGGAAGTTAGCTCCTAGATATATGGGGCCTTATCCAATCATTGAACGGATTGGAAAGGTAGCATATAAACTAGAGCTGCCCCCAGAGTTACAAAGGTTACATCCTGTGTTTCACATTTCTATGTTGAAGAAATGTCACCCAGACACCGAGTCAGTTCTACAACCTATGGAAGTAGAATTGAATGATGACATATCCTATGAAGAGGGACCAGTGTCAATCCTTGATAAACGAATTAAAAAGTTAAAGAAGAAAGATATAAGTCTTGTGAAAGTCCTCTGGAATCATCGTGGTATTGAAGAAGCCACTTGGGAGTTAGAGGATGAGATGAGAAGGAAGTATCCTACCCTTTTCTCGTAATATGTTTTATCGATTTCGGGGACGAAATCCTTGTAAGGGGTGGATAATTTGTAACATCCCTGACCTGGGTTATGAGCTAACCCTAGGTGTTTTGCCTAAATATGTAATTAAATCTTTGTGATTAACTCTGAGCATGTAATTAAGCTTCTCAGAAACGTATATTTCAGTATTTGCTCCTTTTTATTTAAAGTTGTAGCACTGTTTTGTAATACAGGGACCTATGTGCAATTTACCTATTTAGAAGGGTTAACCTGCAATTTGCACACGATGAGGTGTTCCTCTGATGTTGAGACATCATGAGAAACATTTTGGTAAAGTTTGAGGGATTTCCCAAGCTTGAGCACCAAGGTGCAGCTGTGGAAGCAATCCCGGTACTTGAAACCCTAATTTGGGGTAAAATGCAATTTACCCAAATAATGGGAAGCAATTTGTAAAGAATGTCATCTAAAGTATCTTTTTAGATGTTTGCCATCATTTAGAGAAGAAATGATGAGGAATTCACCTCAATTGAGTTATCAAGTTAAGAAATAGGCTCTGTGATTGAATAATCAGGGTATATGTGCAATATCCCTTTAAGTATGAACTTTATTATTAGATTGTCCTTCCTTGCCTTCTTTTCTATAACTTAAGATAAGGTTTGTCCTTAGAATAAAGAGGAAGGGACGAGCAAGGAATGAAGGAAGGACTTAGTTGGAATTAAGGGAAACTTATGAGCTAATGTTGAAAATCCTACCCCAAGTATATAAGCCATCCTTCCCTTAGTTGCAAGGGAACTTAACCTTCGTTCCCTTTACTGTTTCATTTCACCAAAGACGACCAAGGACTGCCTTGGAGCTAAGGAGGACGAACAAGGGGTGCAAGGTAGGTTTAAACCCCTCTTCTTGCCTAATTCCATGGTTAGAATTCGAATTCAAGGTCATCTTCATGGCTAATTCTCGAAACCCTATCTTTCTAGCCGTCTCTTTTCATCCTTCCTTGGAGTTTTCACCTTGGCCAACCTGTGGGAACTCAAGGACGCCATTAGAGCTTGGAGCTTGAAAGCTTGGAGCTCAAGAAGCAAGCTTTAGGCGGGTTTTATAACTCTAAACCTATGCTTTACTATGTTCATCTTTATATGCGAGTTAATGATAGCTCCTAGTATTTCCCTACTTTTCCCTGCTATTTTGCAAGCAAACCCGTGGGATATCTGTACTGTTCTTGAGCTAGAAGATGAAGGCGTGATTTCCAAGAAAAACCCACCGTTTTTCTTTTCCCTAAATGGTCCTAACAGTTTGCTCTCACGACCTCAAGGCCGTGAGGGAGCCTCGCGGTCTCGAGACCGTGAGAGGGCTCGCGGTCTCAAGACCGATTGGCCCTGTTGACCGAGCGTGGACCATATAAGAAACCTGTTCCTAATTATATAGGCTAAATACCCTCAAAATTTGGGAGACTAACTCCAAAGGAATCGGGAGATATGACCTTTTTAAGTCACGACTTTAAATGAATTAATTGCTGATTTTCAAACGGTCTGAAATTGCCTTTTTGGGCAAAAGGTCTCAAGACAGTGAAAGGTCGTTGACTAAGCATTGACCCCATGAGATTACTGTTCAAAATTATGTTAATTAACAACTCACCAAGTTTGATGGTCTAATTCCAAACGGGCTAAGAGTTGAAGGGTGAATACTAGGGCTAACCCTAGATAAAATCAGTACTGAAATTATGGTGACATAATTAGGGTTTTTAGGGTTGATTGACCTAAACGGTCTCAAGACCATGTGGGGTCCACCCACATGACCTCAAGACCGTGAGGACAATCACCCAAGACCATTTGAAGGTCTAGGGTTGAGTAATTTGACCAATTGAACACCCAATTGCAAATAAGTTATCAAGTTAATCAAAATTCGGATTCTGTGACCAATCATGGTTCAACCTCTATCAAATCACCTTCGATTTTGATGAAATCTTGGGCAAACGGTCTCAAGACCATGTGGGGTCCACCCACATGACCTCAAGACCGTATGGGCCAAGTTTGGGCCCAATTGGAGCTCAATTGAAGGGTTCAACCTTGTGTTGATACACATTGTTGAGTGTTGATGGGTGAACATTGATAGACCTTAATTGAATCGATTTCAATCCTAATTGGTCAACAATTGAGGGTCAATTGAATGACCATTTGGTTAAGCATAACCTTAATTAACTCAATCCATAGGTGGTCAACAGTTATTGGACCTTTTGAAGGCTTCAACATCAGTTGACATCATCGTTTGATTTGTTGAACCTTTGTTGAAGGACCTTGTGGTTGAGACCGTGAGGTGGCTCACGACCTCAAGATCGTGAGGGGGCTCACGACCTAAAGACCGTGAGATGGCTCACGACCTCAGGACCGTGAGGGGGCTCACGACCTCAGGACCGTGAGGGGGCTCACGACCTCAGGACCGTGAGGTGGCTCACGACCTCAGGACCGTGAGGTGGCTCACGACCTCAGGACCGTGAGGTGGCTCGCGACCTCAAGATCGTGAGGGGGCTCACGACCTCAAGACCGTGAGATGGCTCACAACCCCAAGATCGTGAGGGGACTCACGATCACAAGCCCATGAGGAGGCTCACGGTCTTGGAGCTAGAAAGGGGCTCATGGACTTGAAGGGTCAAAGTGAGCAATCGGTCAACACTTTCAACCGATCTTGATTCAATTGATGATTAATGATTGGAATTAATCAATGTGACTCATGGTTGACCACATTCAATCATGTGATGGTTCAATGTTGCTCAAATCAAACCCTAAATGATAATCTAAAATAGTAAGGAGTTATTTGACTAAGGTTTTTGATTATGATGATGATCAATGGGGTGAATTACCAAGATACCCCTGAAGAGTTAATTGAGTTATACCTTGCTCAATTCAAACCCTAATTACATGAGAATGATGTTTTTAGTCATAATGACTCTATATAACCTGATCTAGTCTAATGTTATCATCAACCATTAGTATGATGAAAGAGAAAGTAACTCTAATCACTTAATGGTGATGCTTTTGGCTATGTTAGCCTATGATGACTCAACCCAACCTGTTTTAGAGTGATGTTGACATCACCTAACCTTACGATGAGAGAGAAAGTACTTCGAGAGAGAGAAAGTACCTCTAGAGAGAGAAAGTATCTCTTTTAAATGGAAACTCAATTGAAACATCCCCAATACACAGAAATGAGTATAATTAGGGTATGATCCACCTGTGTGAGATCATAGAAACCCTAATTATGATAAATGATGAACCTTTAACTAATCCAGGAGCATCAATGAAGGTGTTACTCAAACATGATGATGTTATGAGTTTAATTCACCTTGATGTGAATAGTAAACCCTAATTCAAGGGTGATGACATGTAATGTGAATAGTAAACCCTAATTCAAGGGTAATGGCATGCTTTTGAGTAATAAACTCTATTTGAGTAGAATTAAAGATTTAACTCTTATGACAAGAGTAGGAAGTACATTCCTTATTATTGTATTTCCTTTATCAGATGTATTAACCATGCAGGTTTTGATATGAAGGTAATCATATCCAGGTATGGATGTTGATGTTATATTCATTGAAGGCATGTTGTAGCCTTATGAATAAGTAATGTAATATGATGCCTTGCTAGTGGCATCCTATGCTGATAATGGGCTATGAGAGCCATGAATACCATCAAGGTCATGCTTTAGAGATGACTTGTGATGAGGATAATGAGAAATGATGATTGATATGAGTTAGGCCTGTTACATTTAGTATTCTTCTTTTATAGCTGCTATGTTACTGTTATTGTTTGAAGAACAATGTATGCTGTTAAAGAATACTGAATGTACCTAACTAATCAAGTATAATGTAGAGCCCTGATCATAGATCCATCATTGTCAGAAATTAAGTGATGGTGAAACAGGTTTTCCATAGGGAACTCCTGGAGCACATACTTTTGAGTATGTGGGGTACATGGATGTGTAGAACCTTACATCCTAGTGTAGGAAAGTGATGTAGATGTGGAATCCATCCATCCTTCACTATAGTTCCATACCGTATCAGTGGTAGGTAAACATGAAACCTCCTGATGACGAAGAAGGCACAGATATCCGTATCAGTGGTAGGTAAATATGAAACCTCCTGATGACGAAGAGAGTACAGAACGCCACTGTGACTCTAGAATAGCGAAGGACCAGTTTACCCTGGTGAGCTATAGTAGTAGAGACACAAGATGTCCTACAAGTGATCCTCTTACTGACTGAGGAAGATGAAGGTCATGAGAATCCGGCTCTCTTAATGACCTATGTATGATACTGATGCGGCTTCTCAGCGATCAGTTGGAGTATGAGTGGTAAGCCTCATCTCCACAGGGCATAATGTTGTTTGTAAAACATAATCAACCATGTAGTATAACTTGTTAGAGATGACTCCAAGTTAGTTGATTGATGTTACATTGCAATAATGTTGATATTCTCCATATCTCCTAATTTGTAGAGATCTTGTTATATCTGCAACTGTTATAGAATGCTTTGAAGGCTTTACTGTTTAAAATAATCTTTGATGTTATAATAAAGCTTCTGGCGAAGAGTTATAACTCTCGCTGGGACAATTATGTATAATTGTCTCACCCCGTAGACTTCAACTTTTTAGGTGGACGTCGGAGACGAAGAAACCAGCCTACAAGTGATCAATCTCAGCAGCAGCACCAGGGGCAGCAGTAATCTCAGGTGGAGATTTGTCCTGCCATGTGGTGTAGTTAGAGTCAGTCCTATGTGTCCTCTGTACTCTCAGGTCTTGGAGTCTTGTGTTATGTGATCTTGAGATTTTGTATCTTGAATGTATATAATTACTCAAGAAGTAATTATCCTGAGATGTAAACAATTACCTCTCTTTATGAAAGGAGTTTTTATGGATACAAGTTCTTATCTCGAAAAGTTTTAATTTTCCGTGATTTTTGTCTTCCGCTGATTACCGATTCGCTTCCGCTAAGTTTTAATCGTGTTTATGTCATGGTTTGGAGATCAGAGCCCAAAAATTAGTGGTATCAGAGCTCCAGGTTCAGTTGAGTCTACAGAGGCATAGGACTTAGGATGTCGAGTCTACCTTTAGTACTCCTTCCTTATCTAATAGAACCTTCTGCTCCTCAGGAGAAGAAGATACATAAGAATGTCAGAACATCGTGATGAGCACGTGGCAGAGAGTAGTGCTAGTGCACCTCGAGGCGGTGCAAGAGTTCCGAGAATAGAACAACCTGCACCTGAGTCGCCAAGAGAGCCACCCCAGTTCGACCCAGCTGACATGAGTGATCCAGCTGTACAGACGATGTTCGGGCAGTTCATGACTGCCATGACACATATAACCGATAGGATGCCCATTCCTGCACCTAGGGCACCTGTCCAGCCTGAAGTACAAGGTATTGGTAAGACATTCGAACGACTTCGTCGTGTCGGAGCTACCGAGTACTTCGGAACTGCCGACCCTGCAGATGCTGACTTATGGTTGACAGAGTTGGAGAAGGCTTTCAGGATTCTTATGATTCCGGAAGCTGAGAAGGTTAGACATGCTGTCTATCTTCTCAAAGGCAGTGCTGGTCACTGGTGGAACATGGAAGAGCAGAAGAGACCTGGAGTAGAGTTCTCATGGGAAGAGTTTCGTCGGGAATTTATCAATAGATATTTTCCAAAGACCTTCCTAGATGAGAAGATTTCTCAGTTTGAGAAACTAAGGCAGGGTATGATGAACATTAGTGAGTATGAAGCTAAGTTTATGGAGTTGTTGCGGTTCTGTCCGCACATGGCTTCTACGGATGAGGAAAGAATCAGAAGATTTGAAAAGGGTTTGAATTCCGATATGTCAACCCCTGTGTCTGCCTTAGAAAATAGAGAGAGATTCTCTACCTTCGTTGAGTCAGTCCGAAGGATAGAGAGATCTGTTGTTGAGAAAAGACAAACCCATAAAAGATATCCCCAGTTCCAGGGTTCTTCATCTAGGGATTCCAAGAAACCTAGATTCTCTGCACCTAACCCTCCACCACCCAGATCGAGTTTTCAAACTCAATGGACACCAAGTAGAGGTAGAGGACGGAGTCAACCGCTTCAAGGGACACACAGTTCTGCATCAGTGTCAGTCACTGGACCACCCAGACCACAACAACAGGAGAAGAGTTGCTACAACTGTGGTAAGGTGGGACACTTGATGAAGGATTGCCGTTCTAGGCCTGTCGGTGTGACACAACAACCTCCGAGACAGAATCAACAGGGATCTCAGAATAGACAACATCAAGGAGCAGCTCGAGGACGTGGACAAGCGTCTCAAGCTGGATCATCAGCACCACCTCAACACCAGGCGACTGCGAGGTTCTATGCTATGAACCCACCTGAGGCAGTTGTCAATCCACGGGTAGTGGCAGGTCAGATGAAACTTTTATATTCTGATATGTCTATATCCTGTAATGTATCTGTTCTGATTGATCCGGGTGCTACGCACTCTTTCATCACTCGTGAAGTGATTCGTAACTGCAATGTGACTGTTAGTCATAGAGCAGATAGTTTGTTGTTAGAGACTCCGTTGAGTGGGTCTGCCGTTTTGCAGGAGGTATGTTCTCCCTGCATCCTTTTCTTTTCTGACCATCGCATTCAAGTGGACCTTATACCACTTGATATGCAGGGGTTTGATATAATCCTTGGGATGGATACCTTACAAAGGTATAGAGTTGTCTTGGATTGTGAGTCCAAGTTGGCTGTGTTTGCTGATGAAAGCAACACATGGATCTTTCAAGGTGAAAGAAAGATTCTTCCCACCTGTCTTGTGTCAGCTATGGTTGCTGATAAGCTGTTAAGGCAAGGATGTTATGCATTCTTAGCCCATGTGGTAGATGTTACCAAGGAAAGTTCCAACCCTGCTGAAGTTCCCATAGTCAGGGAATTCGAGGATGTGTTTCCTGAAGAACTTCCTGGTATACCACCACCTCGGGAGATTGACTTTGAAATCAATCTAATTCCAGATACGAAACCCATAGCTCAAACTCCGTATAGAATGGCTCCTGCCGAGATGGCAGAACTCAAGAAACAGCTTCAAGAGTTACTTGAGAGAGGTTTTATCCGACCGAGTACTTCACCTTGGGGTGCTCCGGTCTTGTTTGTTAAAAAGAAAGATGGGTCAATGCGGTTATGCATCGACTATAGACAACTCAATAAAGTGACAATAAAGAATAGGTATCCTCTTCCGAGGATTGATGATCTCTTTGACCAGTTGCGTGGTGCAACAGTCTTTTCAAAGATAGACTTGAGGTCTGGATATCACCAACTTCGTATTAAGGATAGTGACATATCCAAGTCTGCCTTTAGGACAAGATATGGTCACTATGAGTTCACGGTTATGTCGTTTGGACTAACCAATGCACCAGCTGCATTTATGGAACTCATGAATAGAGTTTTTCGACCTTTCCTTGATCAGTGTGTTGTCGTCTTCATAGATGACATACTGATTTATAGTAAAGATGCTCAGCAGCATGAGCAGCATCTTCGCCAATCTTTGACCTTGCTAAGAGAACATAAGTTGTATGCTAAGTTTAGCAAGTGTGAGTTCTGGCTGCCGGAGGTATCTTTTCTTGGACATATAATATCCGCCTCGGGAATTCGTGTTGACCCTACAAAGGTAGAATCTGTTCTACAATGGGAACAACCGAAAACACCGACGGAGATTCGAAGTTTCTTGGGGTTAGCTGGCTATTATCGAAGGTTCATTAAGAACTTTAGTTCCATAGCTTTACCCTTGACCAAGTTAACCCGGAAGGATGTTCCTTTTTCTTGGAGTGATAAGTGTCAACAATCTTTCCAGTTACTGAAGGAGAGGTTGACAAGTGCACCTGTATTAGTGCTACCTGAACAAGGAAAAGGTTATATAGTTTTCTGTGACGCTTCCAAGAATGGACTAGGATGTGTGTTGATGCAGGATAAACAAGTGATTTCTTTTGCTTCCCGACAGCTTAAGAAACACGAGGAGAATTATCCAACACACGATCTGGAGTTAGCAGCTGTGGTTCATGCTTTGAAGATCTGGAGACATTATCTCTACGGAGAGACATTCCAGATTTTCACAGACCACAAAAACCTTAAGTATATCTTCTCTCAGCATGAGCTCAACATGAGGCAACGTCGCTGGATGGAGTTAATCAAGGACTACGACTGTACAATTGATTACCATCCAGGTAAGGCCAATGTTGTTGCAGATGCCTTGAGTAGGAAATCAGCAACATCAACCATGAATAGAGCACAACTAAACTCTTTAGTATGCTCTAGAAGAGATATGCTTATCTCTTTAAGGCAAGACAATGTACAGTTGAAGGTATCATTTCTAGCCGGTTTGTTAGCTGAGATGCATATTAAACCTACCCTAAGAGAGCAGATTAAAGAAGCACAGCTAGATGATGCTGCAGTTCAACATATAAGATCTGAGTATGGAAATGAGAAGCAAGATGGGTTTCATGACTCAAAAGATCAAGTAGCTTGTTATAATGGAAAAATGATAGTGCCGGATGTGGACAACTTAAGGAAGTTAGTCCTGGAAGAAGCCCATTCTTCCATGTATGCTATGCATCCAGGGAGCACCAAGATGTATCGGAATTTGAAGGATCTATATTGGTGGCCTGGGATGAAGAAGGACGTTGCAGAGTTTGTTCTGAGGTGCCCTGTGTGTCAGCAAGTTAAAGCTGAACACCAGAAGCCTGCAGGGACAATGCAACCTTTACCCATATCACAGTGGAAGTGGGACCATGTGACCATGGACTTTGTTGTTGGCCTACCCAGGACAAGCAAAGGACATGATTCCATTTGGGTAATTGTTGATAGGTTGACTAAGACAGCACATTTCTTACCTGTCAAAACAACCTATTCTGCGGAAAGGTTATCAGAGTTGTATGTGCAAGAGATAGTGCGGTTGCACGGAGTTCCTGTCACAATAGTTTCGGACAGAGGTCCTCAGTTTACAAGTCGTTTTTGGGAACAGTTACACAAAGCCCTAGGTACCAAGCTGAGGTTTAGTACGGCCTTTCATCCACAGACTGATGGACAGTCGGAAAGAACCATACAAACCTTAGAAGACCTGTTGCGAGCATGTGTTCTCCAGTTTACCGGAAGTTGGGACCTACACCTAAGCTTGATAGAGTTTGCCTATAACAATAGCTATCAGCATAGTATTGATATGGCACCTTATGAAGCCTTATATGGTAGACGTTGTAGATCACCCTTGTGTTGGTTTGAGACTGGTGAGCACCAGTTGTTAGGTCCTGACCTGGTGCAGCAAACCACGGAAAAGATTAAAGTAATACAACATAAGATTAAGACTGCTCAAGATAGGCAGAAATCTTATGCTGACAAACGTCGTAGACCTTTAGAGTTCCAGATTGGAGACAAAGTGTATCTTAAGGTCTCACCTTGGAAAGGGGTCCTTCGTTTTGGAAGGAAGGGGAAGTTAGCTCCTAGATATATGGGGCCTTATCCAATCATTGAACGGATTGGAAAGGTAGCATATAAACTAGAGCTGCCCCCAGAGTTACAAAGGTTACATCCTGTGTTTCACATTTCTATGTTGAAGAAATGTCACCCAGACACCGAGTCAGTTCTACAACCTATGGAAGTAGAATTGAATGATGACATATCCTATGAAGAGGGACCAGTGTCAATCCTTGATAAACGAATTAAAAAGTTAAAGAAGAAAGATATAAGTCTTGTGAAAGTCCTCTGGAATCATCGTGGTATTGAAGAAGCCACTTGGGAGTTAGAGGATGAGATGAGAAGGAAGTATCCTACCCTTTTCTCGTAATATGTTTTATCGATTTCGGGGACGAAATCCTTGTAAGGGGTGGATAATTTGTAACATCCCTGACCTGGGTTATGAGCTAACCCTAGGTGTTTTGCCTAAATATGTAATTAAATCTTTGTGATTAACTCTGAGCATGTAATTAAGCTTCTCAGAAACGTATATTTCAGTATTTGCTCCTTTTTATTTAAAGTTGTAGCACTGTTTTGTAATACAGGGACCTATGTGCAATTTACCTATTTAGAAGGGTTAACCTGCAATTTGCACACGATGAGGTGTTCCTCTGATGTTGAGACATCATGAGAAACATTTTGGTAAAGTTTGAGGGATTTCCCAAGCTTGAGCACCAAGGTGCAGCTGTGGAAGCAATCCCGGTACTTGAAACCCTAATTTGGGGTAAAATGCAATTTACCCAAATAATGGGAAGCAATTTGTAAAGAATGTCATCTAAAGTATCTTTTTAGACGTTTGCCATCATTTAGAGAAGAAATGATGAGGAATTCACCTCAATTGAGTTATCAAGTTAAGAAATAGGCTCTGTGATTGAATAATCAGGGTATATGTGCAATATCCCTTTAAGTATGAACTTTATTATTAGATTGTCCTTCCTTGCCTTCTTTTCTATAACTTAAGATAAGGTTTGTCCTTAGAATAAAGAGGAAGGGACGAGCAAGGAATGAAGGAAGGACTTAGTTGGAATTAAGGGAAACTTATGAGCTAATGTTGAAAATCCTACCCCAAGTATATAAGCCATCCTTCCCTTAGTTGCAAGGGAACTTAACCTTCGTTCCCTTTACTGTTTCATTTCACCAAAGACGACCAAGGACTGCCTTGGAGCTAAGGAGGACGAACAAGGGGTGCAAGGTAGGTTTAAACCCCTCTTCTTGCCTAATTCCATGGTTAGAATTCGAATTCAAGGTCATCTTCATGGCTAATTCTCGAAACCCTATCTTTCTAGCCGTCTCTTTTCATCCTTCCTTGGAGTTTTCACCTTGGCCAACCTGTGGGAACTCAAGGACGCCATTAGAGCTTGGAGCTTGAAAGCTTGGAGCTCAAGAAGCAAGCTTTAGGCGGGTTTTATAACTCTAAACCTATGCTTTACTATGTTCATCTTTATATGCGAGTTAATGATAGCTCCTAGTATTTCCCTACTTTTCCCTGCTATTTTGCAAGCAAACCCGTGGGATATCTGTACTGTTCTTGAGCTAGAAGATGAAGGCGTGATTTCCAAGAAAAACCCACCGTTTTTCTTTTCCCTAAATGGTCCTAACAGTTTGCTCTCACGACCTCAAGGCCGTGAGGGAGCCTCGCGGTCTCGAGACCGTGAGAGGGCTCGCGGTCTCAAGACCGATTGGCCCTGTTGACCGAGCGTGGACCATATAAGAAACCTGTTCCTAATTATATAGGCTAAATACCCTCAAAATTTGGGAGACTAACTCCAAAGGAATCGGGAGATATGACCTTTTTAAGTCACGACTTTAAATGAATTAATTGCTGATTTTCAAACGGTCTGAAATTGCCTTTTTGGGCAAAAGGTCTCAAGACAGTGAAAGGTCGTTGACTAAGCATTGACCCCATGATATTACTGTTCAAAATTATGTTAATTAACAACTCACCAAGTTTGATGGTCTAATTCCAAACGGGCTAAG
Organism: Alisma plantago-aquatica; assembly: GCA_963693085.1. Taxonomy (NCBI): domain Eukaryota; kingdom Viridiplantae; phylum Streptophyta; class Magnoliopsida; order Alismatales; family Alismataceae; genus Alisma; species Alisma plantago-aquatica. Next base: position 686,426,062 of record OY856409.1, read on the forward strand.
AGTTGAAGGGTGAATACTAGGGCTAACCCTAGATAAAATCAGTACTGAAATTATGGTGACATAATTAGGGTTTTTAGGGTTGATTGACCTAAACGGTCTCAAGACCATGTGGGGTCCACCCACATGACCTCAAGACCGTGAGGACAATCACCCAAGACCATTTGAAGGTCTAGGGTTGAGTAATTTGACCAATTGAACACCCAATTGCAAATAAGTTATCAAGTTAATCAAAATTCGGATTCTGTGACCAATCATGGTTCAACCTCTATCAAATCACCTTCGATTTTGATGAAATCTTGGGCAAACGGTCTCAAGACCATGTGGGGTCCACCCACATGACCTCAAGACCGTATGGGCCAAGTTTGGGCCCAATTGGAGCTCAATTGAAGGGTTCAACCTTGTGTTGATACACATTGTTGAGTGTTGATGGGTGAACATTGATAGACCTTAATTGAATCGATTTCAATCCTAATTGGTCAACAATTGAGGGTCAATTGAATGACCATTTGGTTAAGCATAACCTTAATTAACTCAATCCATAGGTGGTCAACAGTTATTGGACCTTTTGAAGGCTTCAACATCAGTTGACATCATCGTTTGATTTGTTGAACCTTTGTTGAAGGACCTTGTGGTTGAGACCGTGAGGTGGCTCACGACCTCAAGATCGTGAGGGGGCTCACGACCTCAAGACCGTGAGATGGCTCACGACCTCAGGACCGTGAGGGGGCTCACGACCTCAGGACCGTGAGGGGGCTCACGACCTCAGGACCGTGAGGTGGCTCACGACCTCAGGACCGTGAGGTGGCTCACGACCTCAGGACCGTGAGGTGGCTCACGACCTCAAGATCGTGAGGGGGCTCACGACCTCAAGACCGTGAGATGGCTCACAACCCCAAGATCGTGAGGGGACTCACGATCACAAGCCCATGAGGAGGCTCACGGTCTTGGAGCTAGAAAGGGGCTCATGGACTTGAAGGGTCAAAGTGAGCAATCGGTCAACACTTTCAACCGATCTTGATTCAATTGATGATTAATGATTGGAATTAATCAATGTGACTCATGGTTGACCACATTCAATCATGTGATGGTTCAATGTTGCTCAAATCAAACCCTAAATGATAATCTAAAATAGTAAGGAGTTATTTGACTAAGGTTTTTGATTATGATGATGATCAATGGGGTGAATTACCAAGATACCCCTGAAGAGTTAATTGAGTTATACCTTGCTCAATTCAAACCCTAATTACATGAGAATGATGTTTTTAGTCATAATGACTCTATATAACCTGATCTAGTCTAATGTTATCATCAACCATTAGTATGATGAAAGAGAAAGTAACTCTAATCACTTAATGGTGATGCTTTTGGCTATGTTAGCCTATGATGACTCAACCCAACCTGTTTTAGAGTGATGTTGACATCACCTAACCTTACGATGAGAGAGAAAGTACTTCGAGAGAGAGAAAGTACCTCTAGAGAGAGAAAGTATCTCTTTTAAATGGAAACTCAATTGAAACATCCCCAATACACAGAAATGAGTATAATTAGGGTATGATCCACCTGTGTGAGATCATAGAAACCCTAATTATGATAAATGATGAACCTTTAACTAATCCAGGAGCATCAATGAAGGTGTTACTCAAACATGATGATGTTATGAGTTTAATTCACCTTGATGTGAATAGTAAACCCTAATTCAAGGGTGATGACATGTAATGTGAATAGTAAACCCTAATTCAAGGGTAATGGCATGCTTTTGAGTAATAAACTCTATTTGAGTAGAATTAAAGATTTAACTCTTATGACAAGAGTAGGAAGTACATTCCTTATTATTGTATTTCCTTTATCAGATGTATTAACCATGCAGGTTTTGATATGAAGGTAATCATATCCAGGTATGGATGTTGATGTTATATTCATTGAAGGCATGTTGTAGCCTTATGAATAAGTAATGTAATATGATGCCTTGCTAGTGGCATCCTATGCTGATAATGGGCTATGAGAGCCATGAATACCATCAAGGTCATGCTTTAGAGATGACTTGTGATGAGGATAATGAGAAATGATGATTGATATGAGTTAGGCCTGTTACATTTAGTATTCTTCTTTTATAGCTGCTATGTTACTGTTATTGTTTGAAGAACAATGTATGCTGTTAAAGAATACTGAATGTACCTAACTAATCAAGTATAATGTAGAGCCCTGATCATAGATCCATCATTGTCAGAAATTAAGTGATGGTGAAACAGGTTTTCCATAGGGAACTCCTGGAGCACATACTTTTGAGTATGTGGGGTACATGGATGTGTAGAACCTTACATCCTAGTGTAGGAAAGTGATGTAGATGTGGAATCCATCCATCCTTCACTATAGTTCCATACCGTATCAGTGGTAGGTAAACATGAAACCTCCTGATGACGAAGAAGGCACAGATATCCGTATCAGTGGTAGGTAAATATGAAACCTCCTGATGACGAAGAGAGTACAGAACGCCACTGTGACTCTAGAATAGCGAAGGACCAGTTTACCCTGGTGAGCTATAGTAGTAGAGACACAAGATGTCCTACAAGTGATCCTCTTACTGACTGAGGAAGATGAAGGTCATGAGAATCCGGCTCTCTTAATGACCTATGTATGATACTGATGCGGCTTCTCAGCGATCAGTTGGAGTATGAGTGGTAAGCCTCATCTCCACAGGGCATAATGTTGTTTGTAAAACATAATCAACCATGTAGTATAACTTGTTAGAGATGACTCCAAGTTAGTTGATTGATGTTACATTGCAATAATGTTGATATTCTCCATATCTCCTAATTTGTAGAGATCTTGTTATATCTGCAACTGTTATAGAATGCTTTGAAGGCTTTACTGTTTAAAATAATCTTTGATGTTATAATAAAGCTTCTGGCGAAGAGTTATAACTCTCGCTGGGACAATTATGTATAATTGTCTCACCCCGTAGACTTCAACTTTTTAGGTGGACGTCGGAGACGAAGAAACCAGCCTACAAGTGATCAATCTCAGCAGCAGCACCAGGGGCAGCAGTAATCTCAGGTGGAGATTTGTCCTGCCATGTGGTGTAGTTAGAGTCAGTCCTATGTGTCCTCTGTACTCTCAGGTCTTGGAGTCTTGTGTTATGTGATCTTGAGATTTTGTATCTTGAATGTATATAATTACTCAAGAAGTAATTATCCTGAGATGTAAACAGTTACCTCTCTTTATGAAAGGAGTTTTTATGGATACAAGTTCTTATCTCGAAAAGTTTTAATTTTCCGTGATTTTTGTCTTCCGCTGATTACCGATTCGCTTCCGCTAAGTTTTAATCGTGTTTATGTCATGGTTTGGAGATCAGAGCCCAAAAATTAGTGGTATCAGAGCTCCAGGTTCAGTTGAGTCTACAGAGGCATAGGACTTAGGATGTCGAGTCTACCTTTAGTACTCCTTCCTTATCTAATAGAACCTTCTGCTCCTCAGGAGAAGAAGATACATAAGAATGTCAGAACATCGTGATGAGCACGTGGCAGAGAGTAGTGCTAGTGCACCTCGAGGCGGTGCAAGAGTTCCGAGAATAGAACAACCTGCACCTGAGTCGCCAAGAGAGCCACCCCAGTTCGACCCAGCTGACATGAGTGATCCAGCTGTACAGACGATGTTCGGGCAGTTCATGACTGCCATGACACATATAACCGATAGGATGCCCATTCCTGCACCTAGGGCACCTGTCCAGCCTGAAGTACAAGGTATTGGTAAGACATTCGAACGACTTCGTCGTGTCGGAGCTACCGAGTACTTCGGAACTGCCGACCCTGCAGATGCTGACTTATGGTTGACAGAGTTGGAGAAGGCTTTCAGGATTCTTATGATTCCGGAAGCTGAGAAGGTTAGACATGCTGTCTATCTTCTCAAAGGCAGTGCTGGTCACTGGTGGAACATGGAAGAGCAGAAGAGACCTGGAGTAGAGTTCTCATGGGAAGAGTTTCGTCGGGAATTTATCAATAGATATTTTCCAAAGACCTTCCTAGATGAGAAGATTTCTCAGTTTGAGAAACTAAGGCAGGGTATGATGAACATTAGTGAGTATGAAGCTAAGTTTATGGAGTTGTTGCGGTTCTGTCCGCACATGGCTTCTACGGATGAGGAAAGAATCAGAAGATTTGAAAAGGGTTTGAATTCCGATATGTCAACCCCTGTGTCTGCCTTAGAAAATAGAGAGAGATTCTCTACCTTCGTTGAGTCAGTCCGAAGGATAGAGAGATCTGTTGTTGAGAAAAGACAAACCCATAAAAGATATCCCCAGTTCCAGGGTTCTTCATCTAGGGATTCCAAGAAACCTAGATTCTCTGCACCTAACCCTCCACCACCCAGATCGAGTTTTCAAACTCAATGGACACCAAGTAGAGGTAGAGGACGGAGTCAACCGCTTCAAGGGACACACAGTTCTGCATCAGTGTCAGTCACTGGACCACCCAGACCACAACAACAGGAGAAGAGTTGCTACAACTGTGGTAAGGTGGGACACTTGATGAAGGATTGCCGTTCTAGGCCTGTCGGTGTGACACAACAACCTCCGAGACAGAATCAACAGGGATCTCAGAATAGACAACATCAAGGAGCAGCTCGAGGACGTGGACAAGCGTCTCAAGCTGGATCATCAGCACCACCTCAACACCAGGCGACTGCGAGGTTCTATGCTATGAACCCACCTGAGGCAGTTGTCAATCCACGGGTAGTGGCAGGTCAGATGAAACTTTTATATTCTGATATGTCTATATCCTGTAATGTATCTGTTCTGATTGATCCGGGTGCTACGCACTCTTTCATCACTCGTGAAGTGATTCGTAACTGCAATGTGACTGTTAGTCATAGAGCAGATAGTTTGTTGTTAGAGACTCCGTTGAGTGGGTCTGCCGTTTTGCAGGAGGTATGTTCTCCCTGCATCCTTTTCTTTTCTGACCATCGCATTCAAGTGGACCTTATACCACTTGATATGCAGGGGTTTGATATAATCCTTGGGATGGATACCTTACAAAGGTATAGAGTTGTCTTGGATTGTGAGTCCAAGTTGGCTGTGTTTGCTGATGAAAGCAACACATGGATCTTTCAAGGTGAAAGAAAGATTCTGCCCACCTGTCTTGTGTCAGCTATGGTTGCTGATAAGCTGTTAAGGCAAGGATGTTATGCATTCTTAGCCCATGTGGTAGATGTTACCAAGGAAAGTTCCAACCCTGCTGAAGTTCCCATAGTCAGGGAATTCGAGGATGTGTTTCCTGAAGAACTTCCTGGTATACCACCACCTCGGGAGATTGACTTTGAAATCAATCTAATTCCAGATACGAAACCCATAGCTCAAACTCCGTATAGAATGGCTCCTGCCGAGATGGCAGAACTCAAGAAACAGCTTCAAGAGTTACTTGAGAGAGGTTTTATCCGACCGAGTACTTCACCTTGGGGTGCTCCGGTCTTGTTTGTTAAAAAGAAAGATGGGTCAATGCGGTTATGCATCGACTATAGACAACTCAATAAAGTGACAATAAAGAATAGGTATCCTCTGCCGAGGATTGATGATCTCTTTGACCAGTTGCGTGGTGCAACAGTCTTTTCAAAGATAGACTTGAGGTCTGGATATCACCAACTTCGTATTAAGGATAGTGACATATCCAAGTCTGCCTTTAGGACAAGATATGGTCACTATGAGTTCACGGTTATGTCGTTTGGACTAACCAATGCACCAGCTGCATTTATGGAACTCATGAATAGAGTTTTTCGACCTTTCCTTGATCAGTGTGTTGTCGTCTTCATAGATGACATACTGATTTATAGTAAAGATGCTCAGCAGCATGAGCAGCATCTTCGCCAAGCTTTGACCTTGCTAAGAGAACATAAGTTGTATGCTAAGTTTAGCAAGTGTGAGTTCTGGCTGCCGGAGGTATCTTTTCTTGGACATATAATATCCGCCTCGGGAATTCGTGTTGACCCTACAAAGGTAGAATCTGTTCTACAATGGGAACAACCGAAAACACCGACGGAGATTCGAAGTTTCTTGGGGTTAGCTGGCTATTATCGAAGGTTCATTAAGAACTTTAGTTCCATAGCTTTACCCTTGACCAAGTTAACCCGGAAGGATGTTCCTTTTTCTTGGAGTGATAAGTGTCAACAATCTTTCCAGTTACTGAAGGAGAGGTTGACAAGTGCACCTGTATTAGTGCTACCTGAACAAGGAAAAGGTTATATAGTTTTCTGTGACGCTTCCAAGAATGGACTAGGATGTGTGTTGATGCAGGATAAACAAGTGATTTCTTTTGCTTCCCGACAGCTTAAGAAACACGAGGAGAATTATCCAACACACGATCTGGAGTTAGCAGCTGTGGTTCATGCTTTGAAGATCTGGAGACATTATCTCTACGGAGAGACATTCCAGATTTTCACAGACCACAAAAACCTTAAGTATATCTTCTCTCAGCATGAGCTCAACATGAGGCAACGTCGCTGGATGGAGTTAATCAAGGACTACGACTGTACAATTGATTACCATCCAGGTAAGGCCAATGTTGTTGCAGATGCCTTGAGTAGGAAATCAGCAACATCAACCATGAATAGAGCACAACTAAACTCTTTAGTATGCTCTAGAAGAGATATGCTTATCTCTTTAAGGCAAGACAATGTACAGTTGAAGGTATCATTTCTAGCCGGTTTGTTAGCTGAGATGCATATTAAACCTACCCTAAGAGAGCAGATTAAAGAAGCACAGCTAGATGATGCTGCAGTTCAACATATAAGATCTGAGTATGGAAATGAGAAGCAAGATGGGTTTCATGACTCAAAAGATCAAGTAGCTTGTTATAATGGAAAAATGATAGTGCCGGATGTGGACAACTTAAGGAAGTTAGTCCTGGAAGAAGCCCATTCTTCCATGTATGCTATGCATCCAGGGAGCACCAAGATGTATCGGAATTTGAAGGATCTATATTGGTGGCCTGGGATGAAGAAGGACGTTGCAGAGTTTGTTCTGAGGTGCCCTGTGTGTCAGCAAGTTAAAGCTGAACACCAGAAGCCTGCAGGGACAATGCAACCTTTACCCATATCACAGTGGAAGTGGGACCATGTGACCATGGACTTTGTTGTTGGCCTACCCAGGACAAGCAAAGGACATGATTCCATTTGGGTAATTGTTGATAGGTTGACTAAGACAGCACATTTCTTACCTGTCAAAACAACCTATTCTGCGGAAAGGTTATCAGAGTTGTATGTGCAAGAGATAGTGCGGTTGCACGGAGTTCCTGTCACAATAGTTTTGGACAGAGGTCCTCAGTTTACAAGTCGTTTTTGGGAACAGTTACACAAAGCCCTAGGTACCAAGCTGAGGTTTAGTACGGCCTTTCATCCACAGACTGATGGACAGTCGGAAAGAACCATACAAACCTTAGAAGACCTGTTGCGAGCATGTGTTCTCCAGTTTACCGGAAGTTGGGACCTACACCTAAGCTTGATAGAGTTTGCCTATAACAATAGCTATCAGCATAGTATTGATATGGCACCTTATGAAGCCTTATATGGTAGACGTTGTAGATCACCCTTGTGTTGGTTTGAGACTGGTGAGCACCAGTTGTTAGGTCCTGACCTGGTGCAGCAAACCACGGAAAAGATTAAAGTAATACAACATAAGATTAAGACTGCTCAAGATAGGCAGAAATCTTATGCTGACAAACGTCGTAGACCTTTAGAGTTCCAGATTGGAGACAAAGTGTATCTTAAGGTCTCACCTTGGAAAGGGGTCCTTCGTTTTGGAAGGAAGGGGAAGTTAGCTCCTAGATATATGGGGCCTTATCCAATCATTGAACGGATTGGAAAGGTAGCATATAAACTAGAGCTGCCCCCAGAGTTACAAAGGTTACATCCTGTGTTTCACATTTCTATGTTGAAGAAATGTCACCCAGACACCGAGTCAGTTCTACAACCTATGGAAGTAGAATTGAATGATGACATATCCTATGAAGAGGGACCAGTGTCAATCCTTGATAAACGAATTAAAAAGTTAAAGAAGAAAGATATAAGTCTTGTGAAAGTCCTCTGGAATCATCGTGGTATTGAAGAAGCCACTTGGGAGTTAGAGGATGAGATGAGAAGGAAGTATCCTACCCTTTTCTCGTAATATGTTTTATCGATTTCGGGGACGAAATCCTTGTAAGGGGTGGATAATTTGTAACATCCCTGACCTGGGTTATGAGCTAACCCTAGGTGTTTTGCCTAAATATGTAATTAAATCTTTGTGATTAACTCTGAGCATGTAATTAAGCTTCTCAGAAACGTATATTTCAGTATTTGCTCCTTTTTATTTAAAGTTGTAGCACTGTTTTGTAATACAGGGACCTATGTGCAATTTACCTATTTAGAAGGGTTAACCTGCAATTTGCACACGATGAGGTGTTCCTCTGATGTTGAGACATCATGAGAAACATTTTGGTAAAGTTTGAGGGATTTCCCAAGCTTGAGCACCAAGGTGCAGCTGTGGAAGCAATCCCGGTACTTGAAACCCTAATTTGGGGTAAAATGCAATTTACCCAAATAATGGGAAGCAATTTGTAAAGAATGTCATCTAAAGTATCTTTTTAGACGTTTGCCATCATTTAGAGAAGAAATGATGAGGAATTCACCTCAATTGAGTTATCAAGTTAAGAAATAGGCTCTGTGATTGAATAATCAGGGTATAGAATGCTTTGCTTGTTAGAGATGACTCCAAGTTAGTTGATTGATGTTACATTGCAATAATGTTGATATTCTCCATATCTCCTAATTTGTAGAGATCTTGTTATATCTGCAACTGTTATAGAATGCTTTGAAGGCTTTACTGTTTAAAATAATCTTTGATGTTATAATAAAGCTTCTGGCGAAGAGTTATAACTCTCGCTGGGACAATTATGTATAATTGTCTCACCCCGTAGACTTCAACTTTTTAGGTGGACGTCGGAGACGAAGAAACCAGCCTACAAGTGATCAATCTCAGCAGCAGCACCAGGGGCAGCAGTAATCTCAGGTGGAGATTTGTCCTGCCATGTGGTGTAGTTAGAGTCAGTCCTATGTGTCCTCTGTACTCTCAGGTCTTGGAGTCTTGTGTTATGTGATCTTGAGATTTTGTATCTTGAATGTATATAATTACTCAAGAAGTAATTATCCTGAGATGTAAACAGTTACCTCTCTTTATGAAAGGAGTTTTTATGGATACAAGTTCTTATCTCGAAAAGTTTTAATTTTCCGTGATTTTTGTCTTCCGCTGATTACCGATTCGCTTCCGCTAAGTTTTAATCGTGTTTATGTCATGGTTTGGAGATCAGAGCCCAAAGGACTGGTCTCTAAGACTAATATGAGGAAACCTTTACAATTTTTAGAAATAAGATTTTTAGCTTTAGGAGAGGAGATGATAACATTATTGTAGAATCCACTTCCCCTAGGGATCACCACATGATTAGAATGAGGTCGAGAGATGACTACCCTCTTCTCCCTACAATCAATATGTGCATAATACTTGTATAGCCAATACGTACCAAGTATAATATCAAAGTCTTTGATAGATAAGAGGATAAATTCAAAGGGCATGCCATGATTTTTGAATTTTATGGACAAGCTATCAATTTTCTATAACATAGTGAATATTTTGCCACTAGGAGTTGACACATCAAGAATATATCCCAGATCTTCTATATCTAGATGTAACATAGATGCCAAAATTCATGATACGAAGGTATTTGTAGATCTAGAATCAAACAAATCTTAAATAGGATGATCATTAAGACATACAATGCCTACACATAATAATTTTTTTCATGAATATTTGAAGGCATTGAACATGATATTAGATAAAATAAAGAAATTAAGGTTACCTTCAATCACCTAATTTATATTTGCCTCAGCCTCTTCTGTAGTCACTACAAACACTCTTGCATTGCAGTTCCCTTAAGGAGGTGGAGTACCTACTGGAGGGTCTCTAAAGATAGATGGAGTAGGAAACTTGGCAATGAGATGGCCCTCCTTTTTGTAGTTGTAGTAGACTGGCTTGGTATGACATCATACTCCTCCATGATGTTGCTCACAAGTCTTGCACTTTAGGTGAGGTGGCCTTTGATGGTTCTGGTTGTTCTTCTATCCTCCTTTACCTAAACTTCCTTTTCCTAATCCCTTGTTATGTCCATGGTGAAACTTCTATCTTCATCAGTGGTGGTTAACCCTAGGTATCCCATGCCCGTAGGATTCTGCATACCTTGATCCCTTTATATCTTAAGGGCCATATATAGGGCTTCATCAAAGTTTTTGGATGGGAAGTAATGACCAACATTTTTAGGTTGGAAACTATGTAGTAAATATAGTGCTTGATAAGGCATTCCTTAATTCTAATGAGTGCATAACACTTCAGAAGCCTAAACTTCTGAGTGTAATCAACCACCAAGAGATTGCCTTGTTTGAGCTCAGTTTATAACCTCTCCTTCTTCTTCCTCTCATCTATGGGCATGAAATGATTGGTAAAGATGGTTTTGAAGACTTCCCAGTCCATGGTATCAACCTCTATTTACTGATGATGTATATGAGGTCCAACAACAAAAGTAAATCACATTATCTCAATGCGTCAAGCAACGTTTGTAAAAGGTTGTAAGACCCATGATGCTTACCTCACTGCAAATCAAATCACCAGCTACCATGAAAATAAAAATCTGCCTCTGGCCATCCTCAAACTAGAATTTTCAAAATCCTTTGATCACCTTAAATGACATTTTATATGGAAGATCCTATAGGGTCACGATTCTGCCAATTGGATCAATAGGACAAAAGGTTGTGCAACAACAATCCCCTTCTCTATCCTCTTATATGGTGCCCCACATGGATTCTTTAGTTCAAATAACATAAGAGAAGTTCATCCCTTATTTTGGCATCATTTTATCATAGTTACACAATACCTCAGTGGACTTCCTTATGTGCAACAATAACTAACATTATATATTTCGTATAAGTTTGCAACACAAAAATTGACCACTATATTTGTTTTGGCACTTTAATTTCCATTAAACCAATCACACAAAACTTTAACATTAAATGTTTCCTCCATATCTTTCAAGCACCCTCTAGCATCAAAATCAATTACACAAAACCCTCCCTTCTTAGGTGTCACGTACTATTCATCATCATCATCTAAGCCTCATTCCCAACTATGTTGAGATAGCTACATGGATCCTTCTTTTGCAATCAACTTTGTTATGGGTCATACTCTGATCAAGATGTAAAGATTGACATATCTCTTTATAAACTCTTCCCAAGTTAATTTATGTTTGACTCTACTTCAATCTTGCTTCAGATAGGTGCATTTGTCAATCGATGTTGCACATGTCCATCCATCTTAGACGATCCTCGATGCTCACTACCCCCACTTTGTTTCTAATATAGTCATTCGTCAAACGATCTTTTCTCATCTTCCCACACATCCATCTCAACATGCACATTTGTCCACATTCATCTTGTTTAAACCTTGTTTCTTCACTGCCCAACATCCACTCCCATATTGTATGGCTGACGGTATATTTGTTCTATAAAACTTGTTTTTTAAACTGAGAGAGATCTTCTGGACACATAATACTCTAGCTGTACTCCCCACTTCAACCATCCTGTTGTGATCATATAATAAACATCATCTTGAACCTCACCTTCCCTTTCAATGATAGAGCTTATGTAATGAAACTTACACATATTGGTTTATCCATTCGATCCTACTTGACCCCACCACTCACAATTCTACATTGGCTAAAATTGTAATGCATATATTTAATTTTTCTTCTATTGATCATAAATCCATTAGATTCCAATGCATTTCTCCATAGTTCATCTATATCACTCAATCTTTCTTTTCTTTCATCAATCATCACAATATCATCAGCAAATAACATGCACCAAGGGTATTATCTTAAACATGCTTTGTCAACTCATCCATAACAAGAACAAATAGGTATGGGTTGAGTGTCAATTCTTGATTTAGCCCAACAATGTTATGAAAATTTTGTGTCTCTCCTCTACGAGTCATAACTCTTGTAGTTGAGCCATCAAACATGTCTTTGATCAGGTAAATGTATTAGATAGGCACCCCGTTTTATGCAAAGCCCTCCATAACACTTTCATGGACACATGATCATAGGCCTTTTACATATCAATAATCACCATATGAAGATACCTTTTGTTTTCTCTATACTTCTTCATAAGCCTCCTTATCAGAAAATAGCATATGTTGTTGATCTTCCTGGCATAAAACCAAATTGGTTGTCTGATATATGTGTAATCAATATTTTCCTTCGCTCAATTATCCTCTCCCAAAACTTCATAGTGTGACTCATCAACTTAATACATGTGTAGTTTGTACAACTCTAAACATCTCCTTTGCTTTTATAGGCCGAGACTAGAGTATTGTGTCATCATTCATCTGACATCTTCTTTGTCTTCATAATCTTGCTAAAGAAAATTATTAACCACATAGCTCATTCATTCCCTATACTCTTGCATACATTAACGGGAATACGATCTGGATCACATGCCTTTTTCATTTTTATCTTGTTTAAAGCATTTTTAGCCTCAAATAGAGAAACTCATCGTGTTCAAGTGATATTTCTTGCATTCATGTCACCCAAGTCTTTTATATTATTCATAGTCACTTCATATAAAAGCTTATGAAAGTAGTTTCTCTACTAGTTCTTTATACCATCATACTTCACTAACACTTTGACATCTTCATATTTACGCACTTTACTTGACCCATGTCTCTTTCTTTCCTTTCTCTTATATGGGCCATTTTATAAACATATTGTTTCCCTTCTCTAGTGTCCAACTTCTTATAGAACTCATCAAAGTGGCTGGACTTTGGCTCTTAAACATCCTTCTTAGCATCTTTCTTCTCTTGTTTGTATTTCTATAAATTTGCATAATCTCTAGATTCAGGCAATCATCTATAGATCTCCATTTTGAGTTCAATAGCCTTTTGTACTTCATCATTCCACCATCAAGTCTCTTTCTGTGGAGGTCCACACCCTTTGGACTCTCTTAAAACCTTTTTAGCAATTTTTGTTATGCAATAACTCATACTTTGCCATGTAGAGTTAACATCACACTCCAAGTCCCAAATTCTTTCCTTGATAAGTTTATCATAAAATGTTCTTTTCTCCTTTGAGATTCCACCACTTGATCCTTCTATCTTGGTTTTTGTTATGCTTATGTTTGTTAATCTTCATATTCAAATCTAAAGCCATCATCCTATGTTGGGTGGTGAGTTCTTTATTAGGGATCACTTTACAATCCTTGCAAACTTTTCCATCCCTTGTAAGGAAGTAATCAATTTGACTACAATTATACCCACTCTTGAAAGTAATTATATGAGGATTGCCTTTCTTGAAATGTGTATTTACCAAGATCATATCATAAGAAACTGCAATATCTAAAATCTCTCTCCTTCTCCATTTCTATTTCCATATCCAAAACCTCCATGAACTATCTCATAAGAAACATTGCTACTCACCACATGGACATTGAAATGTGTCACATACCATTAGGGGATCAAAATAATGCAACATTGATAATTTCCCCATGAAGTACATAAGCCTCCCTCTTGCTGTGTATAAATTGAAAATTTCAGCCTAAAATCCTATTGTTAGAGTTATTAGCATTTAGTTATAATATTCTAGGGGCCTAATTGTATTGGTCTATTAAGATTAAATTTGCTTCCCTTTTACTTGCCTCATCTCCTATATATACGAGTGGAGTTTAACATCTATCAAAAATAAAAAATTTCATTAGCATCCCACTTTACTTTTTGCATTATATCATAACATTTATCCTAAATCCTAGGGAACAAAAGAGAGTGCCTCCGCCAGTAGGAGGTCGTCGACTCTTCTTAGCTTGATTGCCCATCAGACATCATTATGGCCTCCATGGTCGTCTCCTATCTTCTTCTTTCATAAAAATATAATCTTTTACAAACCTACATGCGACACTCTCTATCCCAGTCATTACCATTGATTACCTTCCTCCCTCAACTCATATATATCTAGTCATCACTTCCCCACTCCCTCTTTACCTCTATACTATACATAGGCATCCACAAAATCCTCATGAAGGAAGATGTAACGATCCATTTTCACATTAGCTATCAAATTAGGGTTTACTTAGATGACTGCATGCTTAACTAGATTGATAATTGATTATCTTGATTCATAATGATATGTTAATTATGATATTTTAAACCTAATGAGAAGATCAAACATTGTCTTGTTTTGAATAATTAGGATTTGAGAAATTGAAAATTTTAATTGGCTGAATTAAGAATTTTGATTAAAGATGTGATAAGTATAATGATGTAATAAATGGTTTTTGTTATTTTATATACAACTCTAAAATATTTAAATTTAGATATAAGTTTCATAAGTTAAATCTAAGTATTCTTTGAAAATAAAAAAATCTTTTATAACCTGTTGGTCAGCCGAGTTTCCCCAATATGAACTCAACACACCATGCTTCTAGGTTGAAATAAAGCAGTCTGGCATTTTTTTGTCTTTTTGTTGGTATATCCAAATACATTGAAATTCTAGAAGTAGCTTGGTAACTAAATTTAGGACATTCTTTCAAATTGTCATAATTTGTGGATGACACTTGGGTTTTAAAGAGTGTGGTGTCACCTTGTTTCTTCTCATTAACAACTCAAATGACTAACAAGTCTAAATAAATTAAAAAGAAGTTTGAAAAATGATTTTGGACTTATTTGCAATTGTTCTAAGCACCTAAATTCTTCTATGTGATAAATTTAACACCCTAGTAGCTCATAATCAGGCATCCCTGTTAGAGATACAAAATTTGAGAGTGAGAGAGATTAGGATTTTGAAGGAGACAATCGTTAGAAGTGCTCATTTAGGATTTTGGCTTCATATAGCTTGCATATTCATGTAAGTTCATCAACTATAGATATGATTTCATGTTCTTATTTCCTATGTCTAAATTTCGTACTCCCTCTAATTTGAACTAAAAATATAAGAAAATCATAATTTTTCTCTTTCTTTCTCTCCTATTCTCTTTTTCTAGGGTTTCTGAGTTGAGAAGAGCAAGAAGTGGATTCAATCTTTGTGAATTGGTTGGATTTCTAAAAATTCAAATCATATGGGACGTTTTTAAGGTGTTTGGATCCACAAGTGAGTGTTCTTATCCCTCATAATATCTATAATTATGAGGAAAGCCTAATTCTATCTGACTAAATTAATCAAAATTCTTGTTTGTGTTTGTATACAATTAGGTAACCTATAGGGAGGTTTTTTTAGGAAATTAGATTTTATTGATTTGAATTATTTTTCATTGATTTATATTTATTTAGCTCCTAATATGTTGATCCAAGTTACATTTGAAGTCTTATGCATAGAGGACTATATCGTTTTACACCAACTTTTCTTAAAAAGCAGCCCAATGGGCGATTTGCTTGGAAATTTAGTTGACATGTATGTTATCGTATTTGTACTTAATAATCATGAGTTGCTCAACTGAAATTTCAAATCCTTAGTTGAATTAAATATGTTATGTACATGAGGATCAATATATTAGGGTTTTATATGGAGGAGATTCATGTCTAGGGCTAATATATAGGGATGGACTCAAATGAGTCAATGAATCATTGTATGCTTGTAAATGATTAGTTGATTGTGTGGGATGGAAATTAAGGTTTCTATGTGTCTTGGATAGAGTGAATGAACTTCTTTACACCTGGATGAGATTACTGAATAATATGATTCTTATGATGTTTTGAACTAAGATGACTTATTAAAACCCTAAAAATCTAGATTAGGATGGCTATGAGAAATAAAGCGCAACTCACATATAATTGTGTGAATGTGAAAATATGCTCAGTTATAGGCATTATTACTTAAATTGAAGGTAATAAGTCTTTTTAAGATGATATAATCATAATGCATGCATTTTAGTATAATATATATATATATATATATATATATATAACATGAGTAAACCACACATGAATGCTAGACTTTTATATAAATCACATAATGAGGAATCAAGAGATGAATATAGATTAAGGATTAAGAAGAAGTCATCCTTATCCATTCTATTTATTAAATTAGTAGTCTTTTAAGAAATGGAGGAATTATTTATAATTATGAAAATGCATTTGCAAGTCAAATGTCATGGTACACTCACTGAAATGCAGAAAAGTAATGCAAAAGAGTAAACTTAATCATGATGATGAGTTAAATATGAAATTATTGAAATGATTATGATGAAGTCTATAATCAATTTATTTTACTACTTTTAGGGTTGAACCAAATCAAAGGAAATAAACGTTGGACTTTAAGGGATGCTAAATAAACAGAAATATTGTTTATTCAATAAATTGAGAATGGTTGATTCTAACGATGTTATGGACATGAAATGAAAGGGTGAAAAACTTAAAATGGGAAGAAAACAAAGTAGTATCTTGGTGGATCTAAGAATCTAATTCTAACCCTAAATTTTAGAGCTAAGTGATAATAATGAGTAATTAATGAGTTTAGTTCAATTCCATTACAAAATGAAGTTCACGGATAAGAAGTGATTCATATGAATGTATTCTTGAATTGTAATCGTCTGCTAGCATACTTGTATTCTAAGAAAGATCTAATATGATAAATTTCAAATGAGATCATATATGTGTTGAAAATTAAACCTAATAAATAATGTTAAATAGTAAAATAGAAGTATGAAGTCTGTTATGCAATGCAACATCCAAATTTTAAAGAAAAGTAGTTGATTTAACTCTTGGTTAAAATATACACTATAATGAAGGATCATAAAAATCCAAGGGTCTTTTATGCAAATATCACATAAAATAGGGCTCATATTATTTAAATATGAAGTTTATATTGTCTAGATTATTTTTGATGTTTTATTACATGAAATTTATTTTGAAGAGATTTCATATAATGGAGAATAATTTAGTATATTAAAGATCACTAAAAATATGCTTTTGGTTGATATCTAGAAAATAGAGGTTTGTTTAGCTTCAAACATGAAAGGGTCATGTATAATAGATAGGTTTACAAAATTTCCACAATTTGGAAAAGAAATCAGATGCCTATGATTTATTATAGTTTATATAATTTTAAACCGAAATATTTTATTCAGGGGTTGTTGCTGATGCAAATGGGAAAATAATTTCTTAGGAATTATCTACAGGATCATGGAAAATTATGGTAAAATTTTGAGTTTTTTTGAAGGTCCTCTGCTAAGGAAAATCTATTTGTGAAGATAATGTCAAAAAAATGAGTTTTAATAAGATAAAAGGCTTTTTTTGTTTGGCTCCATGGTGGACTCAAGTTTGGCCCACTAGATCACACGTAGGATGAACCCAACTGATTTCAGTCATCTGGAGGTCTCCTCCTACCTCTGGACACCTGAGTCCAGTGGTGGTACACCTGGTTTTCCCAAATCTATGTGGATCCCTCGTGTTCCAGTCAAAATTAGTGGAAACAAACACCCCCAAATGATCAAGGATAAGAAACTGGACCTATTTATACCCTACCAGAACCTTACTTTGCTCTGGATCCAAAATGCATGATCTCTGCTTTCTCTCGTTGCTAGCGGGCATCTGCAGATTGAATCCCAGGCCACCTTAACGTCGTTAGGGAAAAATATGAGGCTTCTAATGCCTATAGAAAGTTTTAACCATTAATTTTGTCCTACTTACCTTGAAGTGACACTTCCATGCCGAACTTCTCCACCTGCAACGACAAGCTTGAACTAGCAACTTTGGCCACCTCTCTCCTGTAGATTAGCTGGTGAGCTTTCTTGCACATCATTCTTCCCATTTCTCTTACTTTTGGTCAATTCCTTTTAGCCTTGAGCCATACCCATGAACCCCGACCATCCTGTCGGTGATGGCAAGGGTCATTTAGTTGATTTCCACGATGGTTGCTCATTTTTCCTTTGCACTATTTTTGTGTATCTATGCAAAGTTAGTTTCTTTGATGATTACCGCCTCCACCTCTAAGGACTTGTTTTCCAAACACGAGATCTGGTGCTCTATTTCTCGCACCTACATATGGTTTTTGTGGTGTTGTGACCATTGCTGACACTGTGTTTTGACTTGCCTTAGATTGTCATGGACTGAGTAATGCACCAGTCTACTTGTCTCCTCACCTTGAAGCCCTAGTATGCATGTTCAATCAGAGATAGGAGGCCACTGATGGCTAGTCGCACTATGTCTTTGGATCAGGGAGGAAGAAGATAGGTTGCCAATTGACCCATATGCCCCATCATGTGAATAATAATGCCACACTTTCATGGATATCTATGGAATTTGGTATTTCTTTGGTTGATAAATCACATGTGTCTAACTTTGGGTTTTAACCAATGTATCCTATGTCACTCCTCTGATAAGAAAATGAAGTAATGGGCATATTCATCATTCCATTTTGGGTTTATCCAATTCTAGAAAATATTAGCAGCTTTTATCTTGCGTTTGATTGGTCAATCTTTAATAAATCATAGAAATTAATTTATAGATCGTATGTTGTCCATCCATGCATTTTTATTCAGTTTTGTAAGATTTAGATGGACTCAGTTTCAAAGCTTGATTCCACCCCTAGTTTCTCTGTGTTTCCAAGAACCATGGAACCCTAGAAACTATGGTGAATATAATTATTAATGAATGATTATTGAATATACATGATGTTTGGGGTTCAACCAACCTAAGGATGCAATTGATTTCATTAACCTAGGATGAGAAACTAGGATCTCCTCTAAGAGAAAGGTAAGTGGTTCATGCCCATGAGTATTCATATTTATTAGTCTCAGTACATTTACATGTTTCTCATATAAGGCATTACGATTTATGTTTCTAATATTATGAGATTTCAAGAAGGATATGGAATTAAAGTTTTCACATATGATTGTGTGATCACATGTACCCAATATCTCAAGTTGAGATATGTTATCAACATTTCTTAAAGTGATTGGATTCATGAACCAAGCTCATGACAAAATTTATCAATTATTTTCATATAAGATTTCTTAGTAATCATTCATATTAATGAATAACACTAGAAGATAAGATAGGTAAGTAAGATTGTTATACTTCCATGAGTATGTGATATTACCATGAATGTAAGATTTTAAGTAGAAATATACTATTAAGATTTCTTACAGAGATAGAGATATGAGAACTAAGAAGTTGTTTATATTTCTTAGAATGATTAAGATTTAAGAGCTAAGTGCAACATAAAAGTATAAGTTGTGGGCATATTTAGACATGATCAAATTTTCAAGATAAAAGATTTTATGAATATCAAAATTTATTGAGAATTGAGTCCATGGTAATATTGTAAGATCAGAATTAACTAAGTAATGATTAAGTTACAAGATAATATTTTTTAATATTCATGATTTGAGTCATGATAAGAATATGAGAACAGAATGTTTTAAGATTTATGATGTAAGTCCATTAAGATGTATGCTTTAGATTTCATGATGAGATCCTATAAATATTCATGTATTAATATTCAAAATATTACTCCATGATAAGGCTATAAGATTAGAAGGTATTCAGATTCATATTATGATTAGATTTAATAAGATACCAAATTATGGAGTTAATGTTGGTTATGTATGCCTAGAGAGACAATCATGTGATGATTGTGCCTCTAGTTCTATCTAGGAATCAGTGACAAAGGAACTATGTAAACATTATAAAACCATACACAGATTGTAGGTTGAAGTTGTTCCCCAACTTTCCATTTACTTGGACATCATTGATGTGCGACTAGGCACCACACATTGCTTGTGATGTCATAAGTTGTTATGGACATTCACTGCCAACATAATATGGGACCTATAGGGTCACACACAACGGTCTTGACCTAGAAGAGGAGTTTAGATCTTGAATGACATTTGAATTAAGTGCTAAAGTGTTTAGGCATTTTATTTAGGCAAAAAATAGGCAGATAGAACCTCCAAACATCCATCTCAACTGTTGAGACGACCGTCTGGAAGTGCCAAATGATCATCTCAAGAGTTGAGACAGGCATTTGGATGTCAGGCCTATTGTGAGTTGAATTTGGTTAAGAAACAAGCCGACCTAACTAAATTGGCTTGACTCGGGTCACCAGAAGACCGACTGGGTGACCAAGATGATTGTCTCGCATGGGTAAGATGGTCCAATTCGGTTGGGGAAAGCTCTAGATGTTTCCCTATTCATTTCGCTTGAACAATACTTGTTGCACAAGGAAATCAATGTCTAACATTGATGGTAATTGATTTATCAAATTCATGTACAACTGAGAAACAACAAAATGACCATCTCGTAGTGTGAGACGACTATCTCGCTTGTGAGATGACATTTTATCTATCACATATTGCAAAAATTCTAGAACTGTTGTGAAAATTTGATATCTTTTGGTCCCTTCCACTCCCATATAGACTGGGAACTTGGACCCAAACCCTACCTATGTATAGAGGGGTACTGGGGGCTTCCCAGAGCACAACATAGACAATTGAGAAATAGTTACTCTGACAAACATTGTCCTCTCTAGTTGTGGTAACCACTAGAGCCTGAGCAATTCTACCTGATAAGGGAGGAACAACAAGAAAAAGAGAAATTGAGATCATTGTTGTGGGAGAGCAAGTTGGTGACTAGTACACCTACGAAGACCGATGACTCCTTCCTAATCATTCCAGCAAGACGACAATAGTTCTAGGCGGTCAGTGTGGATTACCATAGAGGTGAAAAGTCATTGTTTGCTGCTTGGAGGACAACATCAATCAACAGTCTGTGACTAGAGGAGCTGTTGAAGAAGACGTTGTTTGTGGCCATACTCCGTGGTGCAGACCAGGAGGCACAATAGTCAGACGTGTCCCAGTGCAACTAGGATTCAGAGTTGTGCATCTACAATGACAAGGATTATCGATGAACTTGCTCTAGGACCAGGTATATCTCATAAACCATCCTTCCTGCATTATAGTTATTAACGTGATCTGCTGATTAAGGAGAATAAGGTAGATATAATTTTGTTTCCACTACTTTCTCTATAGCCTTATTTCCCGATAGTGGTATCAGAGCCAACGTCAAGTTACTATATTATGGAACAATCGATATGATTAGATTTTGTTTTTTTCATTCTACTATTGCATGCGATACAAATAATATCTTATCAAATCCAAACACCATGATAATACCAAACTAATATATATATATATATATATATGTTGTTCATTCAGATTGCAAAAACTCCAGAATTGTTGTGAAAAATCAAGATCTTCCAGTCCCTTCCACTCCCGCATAGACTAGGAACTTGGACTCAAACCCCACATATATATAGAGGGGTACTGGGGTCTTCCCAGAGCATAAAATAGACAATTGAGAAATAGTTGCTCTGAAAAACATTGTCCTCTCTGGTTATGGTAACCATGAGAGCCCGAGCAAGTTCTACCCGACTAAGAAGGAACAACAAGGGAAAGAGAAATTGAGATCATTGTTGTGGGAGAGAAAGTTGATGACTAGTACACCGATGGAGAGGGATGACTCCTTTTTGACCATTCTAGCAGAATGATAGGAGTTTTGGGTGGTTCATGTGGACTATCATAGAGGCAAGAAGCCGTTGATTTCCACTTGAAGGACAACGTCAACCAACATTCCATGATAAGAGGAGCTGTTGAAGAAGACGATGTTTGTGGCTGTAGTATGTGGTGCAGACCAAGAGGCACAAAAGTCATACGTGTCCCATTGCAACTAGGATTCAGAGTAGTGCATCTATCATGATGAGATTTGTCGTTGGACTTGCTCCAGGACCAGGTATATCCCATAAATCATCCTTCCTACATTATAGTTATTGACGCGATCTGCTAATTAAGGGGAATAAGGTAGATACAATTTTGTTTCTGCTGCCTTCTCTGTAGCCTTATTTTCCAACAGTTAGGCTCAGGACTTAGTGGAGGTCCACTCAAGAAGAACATGACCCGGTCCCTTTGTGTAAGTCATGTGGTCCAGGCACCCTAGTATAAGTAAATGTAAGAGAAGACATACCCCAGGCCCTTTGTGCAAGTCATGTGGCCCAGTCACCCTTAGTACATGCCAATTCAGATACATAACCCATGCCCTATGTACAGGGTATGTGACCCAGGCACCTTAGTGCAGGTCATGAGACACATGTAGCATAATATAAGTCTCCAGAGTAAGATAAGTAAGAAATACAAGAGCTAAGATAAAGTAAGAAGAGTTATTTATGTTTCAGAATTTCTGTAGGTGTTATAATAATACCATGTATAAAATGTTTAAGAGTATCTTGTAATATCTCATTACTTTAATTTTGTACATATAGAATACTCATTCCACTTATGCTAACAACCATATTTCCAATGCATGACTGGGAACGAGATGTCCAGACAAGAAGCAGGAGCCGGAATCCCTGCCCTTAAGTTCGACCGTTATCAATCATTTCAAGATGAATGAATCATAAGTAGCATTCAGAGGCTTGGAACACAAAGATAGAGCATGATAACATCTGGTGGGGTGCCAATTATAATACGATCCTCATATTTATAGATTCAGCTATATGTTTACATATTTAGAACTTTATAATAGAGGATCAAGGTGTTAAATGAGTTTTCCATGCCATAACATTTATGTTTCCTTCTATAAGAAAAATCATGAGAATGTTTTAATATTTTCATTTGTGTGATTGATTATATTGTTGTCATGAATGCTAGTTTTATATAATGTTCCTTAAGTGTACAAATTATGGATAACTCAGTGTTTCTTCAGCTACATGTATGTGTGAGCTTAGGGCAGATGTTACATGCACATTTATGCTTTGAGATTTATTCATAATTATGGAAATGAGATGGAATAAGTATATATTGTATGGAAAACTATTTTTGAGCATGACGAATGGCATAAGATTTCTATATGCTTATATTTTTGCTAATTCTAATGTCTCTGTGAATATTTGACAAGAACATTGATTTGGAATAAATTGATAACAAATATGTTGATATTGAATGAACAAGCATTGATTGCATTTGAGAAATTGTAGGTATGGTAAATATAAGATATTGAGATTATGTTTCAGGATGATATCCAACTGATGATTAATAATATGAGATCATGTGGAAATGGAAGAAACATATATGTTGCAAAATATATATTTGTTGTGCTTCTTCTTTTAAGCATTATCTTTCTTGTTAACCCTGGTGTGTCTCATATCATTATAGTTGTGTGAGAATACACATACTTGATAATGATAATTTAAAATCTTATTAAGATGAGTAAATGGATTAAATAACAAGTGAAATGATGATACATCTAGTTAGGTGCCATGAAGACCATGAGTTCCCCCAAGGTCCATACTGGAGAAATGAAACAGATTACCTTATAGTGATTAGAGAATAATGAGAGGGATTTCCAAAGTTTCCATCAAGAATTTGAAGGTTAGACCATCAAGAATTAGGAGTGAGTCGTCTGGTGTGACTCTGGCCCTAAGTCCTTTACATGAAAGTCTATGCCCATGAGGAATATACTTTGATAAAATAAAAATTGTGAAACATGTGTTATATAATGATATGTGATGTATTGTTTTCTTGGTTCCTATCTCGTGTACTCGATATGACAAGGTGGGCCTCTATAGGAAGCCGTGTGATGGATCAATGTCTTTTTTGATATCTTAGTGCGGCCAGCTAAACCCTAAGATAGTGAAGGTGAGCCATTGACATGAGAATTAGGCTTGTTGACTTCTATTTGGTGAGCTACAAGCCCAATAGTTCCAGGGAAAATGAATAAGAGATGCAAACCCTATAAAATATGTGATGAATGTTTGTTACATTTTATTTATCACTAGTTGATATATCTATTTTTATTGAATATGTTTTATGTTATGGATATTAATCATTTTTCTATCCAGATATTTGTTTCCATGATTTAAATGTTGATAACTAGTTGATGTTGAGATTTAATATCCATGTGAATATGATTCAGATTTACTTTTCATTGGAATAGTCCTCTTTGGTAGACATGTCTTATGTGTACTTCATATTAAAGATTACATGATGTGTCCCTGATCCGGCTGGTGGGTGTCATAAAGATGATGTTATTGTGATATCTTGATTACAATTATTCAGATCTTAACTTGTCACTCCTATAATCAAATTTTCATTATGAAGTAATTAACATCTAGTAATCTATTCATAGACATGCTCTTAAGGATGTTCTAAATTTAGAATTAACCTAAGTATATCTTATTTGATTGATTATATTATTTTCATAAAATGGATTTGCTATGCTAGAATTGTCTATTAGACTTAGTAATATATGCAATTTTTTTGTAAGTTCAATATACTAAATCTGATGTTGATGCATGTACTTAGTTTGAGTTGAAGGTATCCACTCACGAGGCCACTATATGAGTCTCATGAGGTTGTTTGAAAATTTCAAATGGCTTTAGGTATAATTTCATCTAGAGGAGAGACCATGAAAAAGAAGATATAAATAGAGTAATCTAGCTTAGAATGTTTCTTTACTTGCTCTTTCCCAAGATGGTTAGTGTACCGAGTCTGTTCTTTCATATTGATGTAAACTGAACTGTATATTAACAATAAGACTTGATTTTGATTTTAATGGAGTTGAAAAAGATTGTAATAACTAATATGTTATCTTTGATGTGACATTGGCTTATGAGATTTTATGAAGAAAAGAAAATAAAAAAGATATTTGTATTTATTTTTCATATTTTGTGTTAATCACGTAGTTCAAAAATTAGTTATTTTGTTTGATAATCTAGTTTTGAAATTAGGATTTCTCTCTAATGGTTGGTATTTATGTTAATCAAAAGAGAGGTCCCAATATAAGAGGTCATGAAGATCATGCCGATCTAGAAGCATATCCCAGCTTATCAAAAGCAATGTCTCAAATGGAGTCCAAGAGCATGTGATTATATCTTCCCAACTGATGCGCATACTGTATTTCCATATAATCCACATGCCCTCCCAACTATTGATTAAAAAGCAAATCTTGTTTCCACTACGGTTGCTCATCTCTCGTCTCTCTTCTGTGTCTTACTTGGGAATGCTTACACAATGATAGTTATTTCTCCCTTTTAGCGTCGACAAAGCGGCTTTTCTCCTTGGAAGTTGTCGCTTTTACCTAGTCATTGGCGTGTGGCAGCACAACCGCATCAAGATCATCGCCAGCCAACAACCACAACAAGCAGTTTGCTGACTCCCAACCTAGCTGAGAATGGCCCATGTTAACTATTGAGTATTCAGACAAAAATAAAATCAAAGTGGTAGAAGATGTAAGATAATACATCACATTTGTGAATAAAAGAAGACTAAACATAAGAAAATAAAGAAGCATGAGTAAATTATTTCTACCCTATTAATTTGGTATGGTATGTCTACTACAAGTCAGATCTTTAATTGGATATAGTTTTTCATTTGATCCATATTACAAAGCTCTACCCCCACACCCCTACATGGCCCGGCTATGGGCCGATAAATGTGCATTTTGAAATAGCTCAAAGATTGATTTATTTTCTTGATTTTTCTAATAGGGTAATGTAGTACAATGATTGGTGTTATCAGTTGTATCTATGACATATTGTAAAATAAAAGGCCATGTGCTAGCTTATAAAGTACTAAAAAAGGGAGCACCATTCTAATCTTTTTGTCTTTTCATTGAAAATTTTATTCCTTCCCTATGACCCATCATGTGTGCATCGTCCAACGACCTCGTTCGGTGTAAATTGTCAATGAAAAGACAAAAAGGCCATGAGTAAATTTTATTCCTCACCCTTCTATAGTAAATGGCCATGGAAGTGGCTGGCCATCGCAGCCTGGACGTGCTCGACTTACTTCATCTGGAAGCAGCGCAACGAGAGGCGGCACAACCAGCAATCCCTAAGTTCTGCGGAGTGCCGGGACCTGGTGGTCAAAGCCACTAGACGACTTGCAGAGGTGCGAGGATGGAGTTCCACTACCCCGACCCACATCAGTAGGATGTGGGAGATCCCTTTTACTGCTTAGCTTTTGCTGTCTTTCTTGTACAAAGCCGATGGACATAGACGGGTTTTTTTGTAGAGTTACCCCCGTATACACATCCCCTTTTTGTAGTTACACAGGGAGGGCAGGACGTACCCCACACCGTGCTTATCGGGTGTGCAGTGTGTCTTGTCAGCATGGGTTTCTTAGCTGAGGATCATCCTGAGCCTGTTTGACCCGGTGCTTCTCGCACCTTGGGGTCCTTGTACGGGTGGTTCATTCTGAACCTCCCTCATCATTTTTATTACCCATCTATCAATATATAGACCATTCCGATGTGTGCATCCCTTTTCACATGCATGTGGTATTGTCTCTTTTCTACACCAACTCTTCATTCACTTTGTATTTGATGTGGGGGATATATAGGAGAGAGAGTATGAAAAGAGAGAGAGAATGTATGAAGAATTAGGATGAGGAGAAAGAGTATGCGAGAGATGATATGTATTGGATCAAACTATTTTGATAGAGAGAGAATGTATGAAGAATTAGGATGAGGAGAATGAGTATGTGAGAGATGATATGTATTGGCTCAAACTATTTTGATCTCCATGGAGCTTATTATTATAACACACATTTATGTCCTAATATCTTTGTAGTGCTTCATTTATACTAAGTATCATGGTTCCACTGCAACATTGTTGTACCTCTTTTCTTTCCCAGTAGCATTTTGATTCTTTATGTCCAGTACATGATATGTATGTGGGTTGGGTTGGTTGTCTATGCTTCTTCTAGTTGATCATCACTTCCTGACAATATTGGAAGAATTTTAGTTGCATGTTTGAACACATGTCAGAATAGAGCTTGTTGTGTTTATTCTAGTCTCTTGTTCCCCCTAGTGTCAGTATTTGGACAATCCTACTCCATCTCATAAATGGATAATTATGTTTTAGAAGTCGATCAATATCATGCCTACAAATACTAACCTTCAAGATTGATGTTTGTCTAGATTTTATCTTCATTGAGCTGTTTTATTCATGTCTTATCGAAGTTGTATCTTTCTCAAGTGCCAAGATGGTTCTTCTAGTGATCTAATGCGGCTTTGTGATGGCCTCTTTCATTCCCATCAAGCCCTCAAGAGTCACACTCTAGATGGATCCAATTTGGCAAGTCTAAATGGATTCAGTTTGACAAGTCTACTTGGGCTTCCTTATTGGTGTCTTTCATTCCTGTCAAGCCCTAAGAGTTACACTCTAGATGGATCTAGTTTGGTAGTCATCATCACGTCATCATATCTATGCTTGAAGATAGACCTCTACTTCTACATTGTTACATTTGATGATTGTTCTTATTCCAATCACACATTCCTTTCCAGTGAAGATGACGTGGTCATGGTGTTTCGACGGTCTACTTTAGAATGATGGTGATGTTCTTCATTCCATATGCACTTTAAAATATCTTCTTCAAATCTCAAGTATTCTACCCTATAGGATATAACTTCAAAGGAGGTATCATCAAATTATTTTAGGAGAGCCATGCTTAAATGTGAGTGAAAACCTTATATGGAGTGTGACACTCCTTCTATATTCTATTTGTCATATCATCTAATTAAGTCTTACAAGTCCAAGTTTGATATGTGTTTCATCCATATTCCATCTTGAGTGGGGTGCCAACGTTATTAATATTTAGTTTGTTATGTTATATGGGTCTAATTGTCTTCTCCCATCAGTCTTAAGTTTACTTCCCTTGTACTTTCCTTCTGACCTATTTGTAGGAGGGGAGAGAGTTTGTCATGTATCAATAAGAAATATCTCATTATCCTTCCATCTTATTTTTTATGCCTATCTTAGACCCTTCCAAAAGAAAATTTATCATGCCAGAGTGGTCTCTCCCTAATAGGTTGAGTGGTCGTAATTAATTATGTCCATAACTCCTATCGTACTTCCTTGGTAGCATGCCCCTCCCTTCTAAAATAAAAAAAATACCATTGAGATCTTTGTAGGTATTGTCTTTAGAATCCACACAGAAATATATTTCAGGAATGGGACGCAGTCGACCTCCCCAAATCAGAAGGAAATTGAGGAATTCAACCTTTCTACCTTGGCTTCCTATATTTTCATAAAAATATCTCTCAAACATCATAATTTGGATGCCCCATGGCATTCACTATTTATCTCCTAATATTGTAAGGGATCTTCTTTTAGGATACATGCATCTTCATACAAATGCTCTCTCATTTGAATATACATCAAAAAACATATTAAGACTCTAAGAACCATTAAACATATCCCAATCAATAATATCCACAAAAAATCCTTTTAGTTTGACCCATGGTTTCTAGATACAACCAAGTTTCCAAAGAAAACATCCCACAAACCCTATTCCACACGTTACCATCCCTTAGGCCAAGAATATCTTCTTAGCTACCAGAACAATAAAATCAAAATAATGGTCTATAACACCAACCCAAACCATAGTCTTACCAAAATATTGGAACTTATAGATCTTCCACAAGCTTCCTTTTTTTATGGATCTAGGACCATACTTTTCCTATCAACATGTATACAATTTTTTTTATTTAGGAGGATCTTTCACACTTTCACAGGAAAAAAAGTGGTCCATTTGACTAGATCAAACACGAAATTATTCAATAGGTGTAGATGTGCTAAGAAGCTTTATTGAAGGCCTAATTTCCACACTCAACATATGTCTGGCCCATTCCCATGTACATTATTGTGATAAAGTGAGTTTTTATATTATTTTTTTCTCTCTCTTACAAAATTAATGATATAAATAAGTTCTCAATATATTACCTAATATACCCTCAATCACCCCCTCTATTATTCTGATCACGGGGATACACAAATTTCACAATAATGCAAACCCTAAATGAACATTAGGGTAAATCACGTATATTAACGTACCTAGTCAAATTACTATGATCAACATTCTAATTTGATTCCAAATTTCTACCATAGTTAGATAACCTCAGCATAGAGCTTCACATAACATTTTGTCATGATTGGATATACTAGTTGAGAGTTATAGCCCTTTGATTATATGACAATTATTTCATTTATTTAGGACCTTGGACCTTACTTGGTCGGTTTAATTGACTAATGTGTGACATTTCAATGTCACTTGGCCCTTAGAATCTTGGGTGTGGGCCTTAAATTGTGGCCTTTAGATCTGATTCGTCTAAAATGATTTGACCCTCGCTTTTCGTAGAAGTTGTCTTCAACCTCCTGAATATCTCGATCCCCACTCTTAGCAGCTCAGCCACCTTATCTCGATCCCCCACAACCAACCCAACCCTCCCCTCACTCTTTCCTCGAGATATTTCTCTCCCTCTCATGAAATTGAATCCGACAACCCCTCAAACAACCTCCCTGTCCTCAGATAAGGGAGAATGGACTCCCGATCTCTCGAGCCTCTCACTCGACGGTGAGCCCAAGTTAGGACTTCCTCTCCCTCACCCCCATAGGCCCATATAACTATCCCAAAAGCTCTACGCCACCTTCTTCCATCCATTCACAACCCCAATCACCCCCAACACCACTCCAATACTCCTCTTCATACCATCATCTTCAACCTCCCACCATGTCGGTCGTTGAAAGCAGGAGCCCTTCTCATGACAATCCAACATCCCCCTCACCCTCTTCGAACTCCAGAGAACCTCCGCGACATCTCAACCATCATGTAGCCTCCTCCATCCTCTACAAACTCCCTTCTTTCGGTGACCTCCTCCACCCACCTTGGCGACGCAGAGCTCCAAGGGGAGCCATGAGTTGAGACAACATAGATCCAGTGTGGGGTTGCTCCTCAAAGGTGGTCACCCTCTCGACACCTAGAGATTAGAGTCCTAGCCTAAGGAGGAGCTCACCAGAGTCTGCTCCCAGGCAAGTCGAGTCTGCAAAACAAAGGAAGAGGAGGAGGCCAACGTGGTGTCACGGAGAATCCAGCTGGGCCACTCACGAAAAGCCACCTCCCATGAGAGAGTGAGTCAGTAGGGACACCCTAACTATTGGGATCAATCTAAGCCCTTGATCCAGTCAGATATGGCTGTTGATCTAGGTAAGTTATTTATCTTTTATTTTCTAATTACTAGGAAATCCATTATCTTAAAAAATGGATAATAAATGCTAGGAATATCATATGATAATAAACCTATATACATTTTTATCAAAATATTACAAGAAATCTAGTAAAAATACTAGTTTGATCTAAATTTGATTCCTTTTCCAAAAATGATGTCCTAAAACATTATTTGATTTAATAATTTATTTTTCTTAAATAAAGTTAAGGAAAATGTTATTCATGGCCTGGTATCAGTAACCTTCAACCTCTAGACCCAAAATGATACCTCTGGTCCATTTCAACTATGAAACCCTAATTATGTAATCCATGATAGTGTAGACTCTTGCAAACTACCTTAATACTAGTTTTCTGTCTCTCTCTCTCTCTACATAGTAGAGGTAAATAATCTACTATAAATTCCCAAACATCAGATTCTAATAATAACCTAAAAATAAGATCATCTCAATCAGTAATCTCTGATCTAATTGCAAGGTGATAGTAAAGACCTTGAATGAGACAAAACCCTAATTGGGTGGTTAATGATAGACTTAAAATCTTTAAATACCGCACGAATGACCCATCACTCTCTTTATTAATGATGGTAGTTATGGGAACATCAAACGTCCAAAATATAAGATCTACTCTCAAAACCCTAAAATTGAGGTTTCTCCCTCTAAACCCCTGATCTGAGCCTAAGTCACTAGATGATGACTCCAACTGATTCAAAACCCTAATATGAAGTAATCTGGACACATTATGATATTGGGCCTCTAATTTCTTTTAGGGTGACATATTCCCATCTCCACTAATCAGTTGAGATTCAAGATGTAATAGTAACAGGTACATGGATATAAGTATAAAACTAGTTTTTCTAGATGAAATAAGTATGAGGTACTTGCTTGTCTTATTTTTATAACTTTGCTTGTATGCATGAACTTGTAATATACACTCCCCATTAAAACTAAGAACATTAAGAAAGAGAATGAAATGTAGTTACTGATGGTGCTAATTAAACTCCCTAAAAGAGAGGGAAAGTGTTAATGTTTACTAGCACCTCCCTAGAGTACATGGTACACAGGGAATGGGCCCAATAATACATGTGATTAAGTGCTAAGTTCATCATAGTAATGCATATTCATTGAAATGAGATTAATAATGTGGGTTTAGTTGATTTTTCACCTAAAATAATTTTCACTTTTACCTTTTTTTCATTTTCAAAATAGTCAAGTATGCAAGCATTGTATACATGTATCTTTCAACCACGTACACAACATTTTATGTTGATTTGATTGTTTCACGTATTTTCTAGGTGCAAAGAACCAATAAATACAATCAAAGTACCATAAAGCATGTAATAAAGCTCCTTAGAGGATATTATAGTAGATGGATATTCCTTTCCATTTCTTTTAGCTAGCTTTGCCTTTCCTTGTCCATTCCTTAGTTGATGTGTAGGATGCAATATCCTATGTACTCTCCTGTCCTTTGCTACTAGATTCTTCCACTTTCATGTAATAAGTGTAAACATAATTATTTATCTCTTTTATGGATGATTTTTTGTGTGACAATATTATGATATTTTGGACATGATTTGACTTCTGTGTATTATATATGATAACCACAATTCTATTTATTTTCCATATTGACATCTTATTAATATAAGTGCATGCATATCAATAGAATGTCAACATGGAAAGTATGTAGGAATTGGGGCCATCACGATTGGTATGAGAGTCGGAGTTCACACATCATAGTTGGATGAAACCTCATTCACCCTATTATGAGTCTAGGATAATCCTTGAGTCAGGGATATAAGGGGTGGAGGTGTCTAGGATAGCATCTGCCATGGGTCTGGTGAAAGTCTCCGAGCTACTTTGCTTAGCACCCAAGGCTACCTTATTGCAGTATAAGTCTACCTGGTCAAAACACTTAATGTCCCCTACTTTTGGGCATACCTTAATTAAGATACCTTCTCATCTATAGATATTCCCTCTCATCTCTTTCTATTCTATAAATATCCCCTCTCATCTATCTCTATTCTATAGATATTCCTTCTCATCTCTCTCTATTCTATATAGCATAGAAATGAGTCACTCTATTTAGAGTCCTAAGGATGACTGATTTTGGACTAAGGATTATTAGAGTATCCTCCACAAACTGTAATATGAATATCATGAGCAATCAATAAAAAATTAATTATGTAATATATTTCAAAAAGAATAACAAAGATATCTAATCTACTTCACCTAATTTTCAGGATACCCCCAAAAACACGTGGCTTTAAGGCCTCTGAAGAATCATCCTCTAAAAAGAGAAAAGAACCTAAAACTTCCGGTGAACCTGATTTTAAAAGTATGGCCAAGGGTAGGTGGGAAGAACAGAAGTAAACCCTCTTAGACTTTATGGATAATGCTTCCCTAAAAGGAACATCTGAACCTAGTTCTTCTAAGAAGGAGGTAACTGTGATTGATTTTGTCAAACTGAACCTTGATACCTTTTGGGGTGAAGACCAACCTGAGGTTATGGACAAAGTTAAGGCATGGGTCTTGTTAGTAGAAAATGCCTTTCGTATCCTAGAGGTACCTCTTGAGAAGAAGGTGAAGTTAGCCACATACCTACTTAAGGGAGGAGCAAAAATCTGATTGGACAACTTCATTGGGAATAAGGAAGACATGCCACTCTTAGATAATATGACTTCGTTGTCTTCGACTGTAATTGGGTTTGAGGAAGGCTTCAAACTTTTCAACCATGGGTTAGACAGCGCCACCTTTCTATTAATCAACTCTTTAACTTTGTACTGCACCCAATTCGATTTTAATACACTTAGGATTCCTGTCTTTCCACCCTCCCAACCAAGTGCTGAACAGTTCACTATTATTGCTTGAAAGAACATTATATCTTGACCCCTAGGGGAAAATGCAATGTAACCAGAGATCAAGCTTTGTATCTAGGACCCATTCTGCTTCCTCCTAAAAAACGTTCTTTTTACTTTCCATTCATTGGTTGAACTAACCAGATTTTTACGGACCAACGAATCCTTCACGTTATCTGTTAAGTGTTAACGCTCTCCCTAAGCCACAACATAATAGCAATCCTCAAAAGTCTGTTGCACAGCCTCTACCAATCCATTCAGCCGATTTGGCACATATATCAAACTACATGATGCAAACAACACAGATTTTAGTAGTCCAAAAAACCACATTCGACTATCGGCTCCACGGCAACACTACAGCAAAAACAACAGTCTTGTTAGTTGGTTTTCTTGTTATTCATAACCGTGTATTCCTTTAGAATGAGAGAATGTTAACTCCCAAGAACAAAGCAACCAGCTAACGATAAGAAGCAAGATCTCCATCCACTGCCTAACGCTGGCCTCCGACAGCTTGCATCCTCTCCGGCTAGACTCAAAGTTGAGTTCCTTCTTCAACCTTTGGACTGTACCATTTCTTCCTCCAACCTAAGAGCCATATCAGTGTCCCCAACCTTCCTATACCCAGTGATGAACGCTTCATAAACCTCGCCCCCAGGTTCGTAGCCCTTTCCCATCATCTCTGCCTGGAGCTCCAGTGCCACTTCCATCTTCCCGTCCTCACATAGGCATTTAATCAAACACTCGTAGCACATTCGACTTGGATGCAAACACCGGCCACCATCACCCCTCACCTCGCGCCTCAAGACACGCAGCCCCTCCTCCCCACGGCCTTCCTTGCACAACTCCTGGACTAGCGTTTCTACCGTCCGGGCATCCGGACTGAACCCTTTCCTGCGCATATCCCTGTACACAAGCATCGCCTCACCGGCGCCGCTTCCAGCGCGACAATGCCCCGCAATCAGGTGTTCGTACGTCGAGCAAATGGGTTCCAGGCCCGAGTCGATCACCATCTCCCGGAACATCACTTCTGCCTCGGCCACCCTCCCTGCCCCGCAGAGACCTTCGATGATGGTGTTGTAAACCGCGGCGTCAGGCTGGAACCCATGACTGCGCATCTCGCTCCATAATCCGAGGGCGTCGTCAGGCTCCCCTTCTCTTAAATGTGATGCTATCAGAATGCTGTACGTGAAACCGTCAGGGTCGCAACCGTGGGATGACATTTCCGCTCGTAACTCTGAGGCCGTCTCTCTGTCTAGCTTCCCTTCCCGATAAAAGGCCATCAGCAGGGCGTTGAAGGTTTGTACCCTCGGAGAAGCTCTCCATTTGCCTGAGCTGATTTCGGCAGGTGCCTGAAACAACTCTTTATAGAGGTCGTACCCAGCGTCGGATCCATTCGCAAGAGACACCGCCCGGATGAGCTGGTTGCAAGTCGAGGTTTCCGGCGAGATACCCCGGGACCGGAGTAGCCGCATTACAGGGAGGGCGCCATCTGCCACCCTTCCGGCTTGCAGACAAGCAGCGACTAGCAGGTCGAACACCAGAGGCGCAGAGTCGTAAGTCCGGTAACTCCGAACCAGCGCCTTGAACACAGCAAGGGGCGCGCTTCTGCTGCTTCCGCAGTTCCCTGTCCCGTCACCCTCTTCTAACTCACGCTCGAACTGCAGAAACGCAGACCGGATGGCGGAGAGGGCGGCAGGGCGGAGCCGAGCACGGGCGAGTACATGAGCTAGGGCGGCGTGGGAGGCGACATCATGGTTGACCAGAGCGCGAGCCTCAGCCCACTCAGAGAAGCGGAGGGCGACCCGCGGGCTGTTCCGGAGGTCGAGCGTGATCCGGGCTAGCTGAGAAGGGGTGAAGGCCGGGCGGCCGCAAAGGAGGGATCGGAGGAAGCCCCAGCGACTCCGCGAGCGCTGCTCCCGCAACACGGAGACCACCTTTGAGATCAGAGCATCGTCTTCGGCGTCGAGTCTGTCGTCCCCTTTCCTGTTACCTACGGCCCTGTCGGCGGCGATGTCCGCAGGGAGTAGCGTGCTGAAACGGCGGCTTATTACATCGCGAATAACGGCAAGGTCCGCAACGCTGCTGGGCAGGCGTCCTAACCGGAACTGGGCCGTCAATCTCATATCGCACCGGACACTGACAGAGGTCCCAATTTGTCTTTCATCAAGCCCCGGGGCTTCATTCCCGCTATTCCGTCCATTTTTTCTTTGGTTTGTTTGTTTGTCATACCAAAACTAACTTCTTTTTATGAAGTCTTAACAACTGTGAGAAAATTTATTAGTCTATTTACAATTTTCAAACTAAAAAAATGTCTTGATTGAGACCCGAGCTACAAATTAGACTGCAAATCTTTTTTGTATGGTAAAGCTTAATAATGTAAAAACAAAGTCTGAAAAAATAGATGATGTTATCGTTTTATGATATATTTAATGAATAATTTTTAAACAAGCCTTTTTTTCCAAAAAAATATTTCATGTATAGATTAGAAAGGTGAGCGTGACCGTACTCCCTTCCGTGAAAGTGCTTCACGGTGAGCATGGCAAGTTGAACGGCCTGACCGGTGAATGACAAGGTCGACAAGGATGCAGAGATGATTCGGGCAACTGTCGACCAGAGGGCAAATGATCTCATTTACATTTTGTAGAAGCTGATAGGTCGACCAGAGAGCCACTGGAGGAGACAGGTAGGGACACAACGTCCCAATAAGGAGGAAGGGGAGGTTCTGATTGTGTTGGAGGCCATGTTAAGGGAGGAAGGGACTTTTTGGGTAATGTTGTTGTATGGTAAAGCTTAATAATGTAAAAACAAAGTCTGAAAAAATAGATGATGTTATCGTTTTATGATATATTTAATGAATAATTTTTAAACAAGCCTTTTTTTCCAAAAAAAATATTTCATGTATAGATTAGAAAGGTGAGCGTGACCGTACTCCCTTCCGTGAAAGTGCTTCACGGTGAGCATGGCAAGTTGAACGGCCTGACCGGTGAATGACAAGGTCGACAAGGATGCAGAGATGATTCGGGCAACTGTCGACCAGAGGGCAAATGATCTCATTTACATTTTGTAGAAGCTGATAGGTCGACCAGAGAGCCACTGGAGGAGACAGGTAGGGACACAACGTCCCAATAAGGAGGAAGGGGAGGTTCTGATTGTGTTGGAGGCCATGTTAAGGGAGGAAGGGACTTTTTGGGTAATGTTGATAGTCGCCTAAGAAAAGGTACTTCTTTGATCATAGAAGAATTAGGTCTAAAGTTAATTTCTTTTGATATGCGGGGTGATGATCCTATAGCTTCCGCAACAACTTATTATGAAATTGATGATGCTTCACAACCTCCATAGATAGATAGGGAGATGACTGAAAACATTGGCTATGATACTACTTATGAAGGGACATTGATGGCTACTCTTCAAAAAGATAGTTATAGAGACGTCATTGGAAGATCATGCTTTACAGCTGATTGTGTTTTGTGGATGATGATACTCAATCTACCATTGATTCTGATGACACATCCATGGTAAACAAAAAAAGGCTTTAGCAAACTCTTCACCAGAGGCGTATACTCTCCTACATGCTCCTTTTTTTACAATTGTTGTGAAATTGATTGGTGAATCGATTGGGCATATGACTGTGCGATAGAGTAAAATCCACGTGGCATCCTATTGTAAGATGGAAAGTCTTTGAATTAAGACTAAATCACACAACCATACAATTTACATGTGATCAAGATTGTTTCAATGCATTGACCTATGGACCTTGGTCAATTTTTGGTTGCAATTAAATAGTGTGTCAGTGGTGGATTATACATTCCTTCCAACTTTCATCACCTGGGTAAAAATTATTAATCTTCCTCTTCATTTGTATAATAAGATAATTTTATAAGATTGGCGATATTTTGGAGAAGTTAATTTGTGTTGATGAACATACAAATCAGTGTAGTCAAAGTCATTTTGTCAGAGTTGCAATAAGGATTGATTACTCAAAGAATGTATGAAAATCAATCATTACTAGTGGGATTAATTATAAATTTAAATATGAAAACTTGCCTACTTTATGTAGTCTGTGTAGCATTACAGGCATGATGAAAGATCTTATACTAGTGTTGAGTAATCAACGACAAATGAAAGCCCTACAAAAATTCCACTTCATACTGGTGGGTTGTGGAATGAAATGGATGATTGTTGGTAAGTGTTTTATGGCAGGAACGTCCATCTATGAGGGCAAATGCAACATAAAACTATATCTAAGCCCACAAACAACACATACACCTCAGAACCTAATAGGTTTGCGTCTTTACAACAAGAACACGATATGATGGACGAAGAACATGTGCTTGAACAACATGATCCCAACCTAACAATGATTACCACTATGCCACATAAGGTCTCGATGACAAAGCAAAACAACAACCTATTATTACTATTTGAACATGAAGATATCTGAGGAGGAATTTGTGTAGATCTTTCAGACTCTGACTTAGTCTTCTTCTACGTAGGCTAATGGTGTTTTAGCTGAGAATCACCTAATAGTCCACCCTTAAGGCGATGAAGTTATTTTGCATACAAATCAAGAGTAATATTGTGATACTTCAGCTCAATATGACACTCTACAAACTCAATTGGATCGAAGTCCTTCCATAAACATATCTAACACAAAATCTACACAGTGAACTACCAAGAAGATGAATAGGGAAGTAATAAGCACTAGTGGAAATTCGAAGTTTTCTTCATGCTACACACTCACTCAAGATAAGAAGCTTTCTGAGGACTTGTTGGAACATGACTCACTTGATGATGTAGTTGGTTAAGAAGGAAGATAAGTATTTAGTCTAGATTTATTTCTAACTCAAGTACATCTGCATATTTTTCTCATGTGTTGAATGTAATGAGGTTTATTATGTAGTATCTCATTTTATGATTTATGTTAAAACATTATGTAAAGTGTGCTCTCTACTCTATTTAGAGTAGGTTTTTATAAAAGCTAATAGATTTTACAAAAGAAAAAGTATAGAAGGCTCAAATTGTGAAGAAGATGAATAGAAACTTATTAAAAGGCTTAAGGAGAAATGAAGCCAACACAATATCACAATACTAATCATTTCAAGCAAACAAAAATGAGCTATCGAAAGATTAAGAATCAGAAAGCCGACTCTCTCTCTCTCTCTAGGGTGTTGCTCCGCCTTCTCTCTAGTTTCTTCTCCGGTGGCCACCGCTGGGGGGAGGGGGTGCCTTCTCAGTGCCTTCCTCCCCCTGGCCCAACCACAGAAGGCCAGAGTCTGAAGGGAGTAGCAGCTCTCAGGAGACGATGGAGTCGGCATCCTTTCGATGCTCGCCCTTCAGTTCGAGTGGATCGTCTCTTGGCTGGGAAGAGGTGGAGACGTGATGCACCGCTGTGGAGCTCAGATCCAGACTAGCGTTTCAGCGATTTGACTTGTCGACTCCATCCCGTCTATGAGTTATGGGTGGAGAGGAGCCGCACCCTAGATCTGTCTCCTATGTTGCCACTCCGTCCATGTGATGAAAAGGGGATCCCTTGATCTCTTCTTTCAGTCTCCTGGTTCCCCCTTCCCCTGAGCCGTTAGCTGGTTAGGCTAGTGTAATGGCAACCTCGTTTCGACCTCGTCTTGATTGGAAATGGAGATGGCGGTTGAGCGCTGGGCGGCTGCCGAGATCAGGCATTTCGCCTATGGTTGTCTTCTCCCAACGTCGACGCCTCCTTCCTTAGTCATTGGATGGCCTCTTCTTCGGACTCGGGCGGGTCAGAGCCGGGGCCAAGCCGACCCTCAGACGGGGAGGGGTCATGCTGCACCCTGTGGGGCTCTGTCCATCTTCCTGAGATGGATGTGCAGGTGTCCCTGCCGATCCAGTGGATGGCCCATGGCCACTCGACCACAGTGTGGCTTCAAGCCCTGCCAATCGACCTGTAATAGAGACTACTCCTCCAGGCAGCATAGCTGGCCGTCGTAGGATCTTAGAGTCGGCTTGACCTCATGCTTCCTGGTGCGAGGGGCGTTCTCTGTCTGGGGTCTTCGCCCTCCACACAGTTGTATGTTCCGAGTGTAGGGCATCCATTAGGTGCTCACCTATTTGGCGTCAGATGGCGGCTGGGCTCACTCTGGGTGGATCCTCCGACCTGCTCGGCGATCCTTTTTCCCCTGTTGGCCTTTGCTGCTGCGTTAAGGGACACCCCTCAGGTGTTCAACGAGTTGCTTCTGTGCAAACAGAAGATTCTGTGAGGAGGAAAGATGGATGACACCCGTCCTTCTATCTTGTTTTCTGGTTCCTGGTTTGAGTGGCAATTGTTGCCAAGTTTTCTCTTTCTACTGTCTGATGGCTGGGAGCTAGTTTCTGGTGTTTTCTTCCACTATTTTTGTGAGTGTGGATAATGCATGTGTGAAGGGAGTTCCTAGATTCTTCTCTTGGTTATCGACACATTTGATTCAGATATCAAAGCTCTCTTGTTGATCTTCCAGGATCACAGGAAGGGGCTACCGACGGTTAAGTTGAGGTAGCTGATGAAGTTAGATGAGTCTTTGCCTCTGAACTCCATTAAAGGATCGATTACATGCTTTGGTTGATACTCTCCAGCCTATGATGATGAGTCTGCACTCTTTGTGGGTGGGCGTATTGTTAGTGGAGCTCCTCATCAGAGTAGGTTTTAGAAATATTTTCTTATGCTTGTATGAACACTTTTGATGTTTGTTCTTTAGCGGAGTCTTCCTCTTTCAGTATGGGTCTTCTGCATAAGACCGGTAGTATTATTTTGCTATGTTTGGTAATCCTCTCAGAGGATTAGGGGGTGCAATTTCTTGTACCTAAAGTTTTGGTATATCACAATAGTAATAGGATTTTTGCTGGCAAAAAAAGAGAGCTATCGTCAACTAAAAGAGGGAAGAATCTAAAATTCCATAAAACACATAGGTAAGGCTCCAAGAACTTGGAGGAGAAAAATGTAGAAACAACTTGAAGGACAAATTTGTTCACATTCCCAAAAAATGTCTCCATAAGAAAGCAGCCACTAACTAAACCAAACATCACCTATGAACAAAAACACCAATGGGAGGATTCTCATACGAATGTGTGTTATCACATATGAAAAATAGAAGAAGAGATATAAATGCTTTAAGGAATCATCGACAAGGGGTTGCACTAACATGTTGTAAGAGGCGAGATCACCCCTTACTAAGATTTAACAAAAAATACAAAACATCCATCTTTTGTAAGAATTTAGATAATGAAGGATGCATGCATAATAATTCCATTTATATAAGCATGATACAGATACATATAATTTAAATAGTAGTAGCGGAAAGAAAAGACTACGTTATTACTTGGCTTTGATCCAAGTTCAGTACATTAACTAAGTATGGATGAGGCACCTGCCAAACCTCAACCAATAGGTGAGGGAGAGTAACACATTCCCAAACACCTACAACAATATATATATATTTATATATATATATATATATATGTATATGTATATATATGTATATGTGTGTATGTGTGTGTGTATATATATATAAGTGGGGAGAGTAAACACATTCCCCTAGACAAAATAACACATGCCAAAACTATGGGTGATTGTACAGACATACAATACATTAGCTAACAAGTCAACAAAATCACCATGCTAAAAGAAATAATATGGAAAGGCAAGATTTAACATCAAATAAAAGAGGTATGGAATGTGGGTCAAAACCTAAGCAAATAATGAAATAATTGCACCAAAAAGAGCAATAATAGGAATCAAGGTTTTAGTCCATGCCTCATTGGGAAATTAGGGTTTGGATAACAAATATGCCCAACTTAACAGAGTAAGATACACATACCTCAATTCATAGTCCTAGTTAACACTTTTCACCAACTTAGAAGATTCCAAGATCACCTTTTCCTAATTTCAAGTTATTCACATGTATTAGGGTTTTATAAAGCATATATGTGTAAAGAAACCCTAATTTTTGACCTGTTTGGAAAACCTCATATTTTGGTCACAAAACCTCAACAAGTCGATTCCTTATGTTTTTGTGATTAAGAAAACATATTTATTTACTTAGTTTGGAGATTAAATGAATTAGTGAAATTTTTTAGTGATTTTCATATAATTTATTAGATCTTTAAAAATAAGCCATAGAAAACATGGAATTCATACTTCAAACTATTTTTATTTGAAATATCACATTTTTTGGTTTCAAGATATAATTTTACTTAATTTTTTGACAGCCAGGGTAAAAGATAGGATTTTTACAAATTCAACCAATCAAAATTCAAAAAATCCAAATAAGTAGAAAAGAATTCATGAGAGAGGGAGAGTGAGTGGGGCCAACCCATTGACTTGGCCCAATTAAGGGCATCCAAGTCGCATGGTCAATGGTCCGGTTTGACTCATCCAACGCAGAGAAAAGTGGGGTGAATTGACCAAAATTGCCTTGGGCGAAAAAGTAAGGAAAGAAGGAGAACAGATGAGTAGAAGAGGAAAAATACAATGGGGAACCATCCCCTTCCATGCACCTTCCATTGCTACTTGAAGCAGCAAGCGTGGAGCTCATAAGATTTTGGCAAAACTTGATCAAGCGACCAAACAACAATCTAAGAGTCTGAAAATGAGGAGCATGTGGTAACGAAGTGTACCTTAAAAGCAATTGAATAGAGGGGAACCAAGGGGAAGGCCTGACCTATTGGAAATGGTTAGAGGCTCTTGGCCTTGCAGTGGAAAGAAACGAAGGTAAAGGAGAAATTAAAAGTAGAGGAAGATTTCTCAAAGCAAGACGAAGCTCTAGGGAGTCTAAGATATTTATTAGGCTCAGGTTAGGGCCTCTGTGGTATATGTGTGGGGATGCTTGGGCAGCAAGAATTAGGGGTTTCCCTAATAGTCTAGGATAAGATGTGAGTAAGGGGTCAAAATGTGCAGATTTGAACCACAGATTCACCAGAGAAGAAATTTTGTGAAAAGATCACTATCCAATTTCCTTAACTATCCAATTTCCTTAACTATCATGAGGTTGATGATAGCTCATGCGTCATCAGATCACTATCCAATGATGGATGTAGATCAAACAATCCAAGTAAGGTGGCGTGACATTTATATCCAATGCGACTACGATTTTGACTAAAGTGTGATCACATTAACTTCTCATTTTCTCTCTCCTCAATTGTGGGTGCAGACGAACTCCAAATTAAATGAATTTTTAACACATAGCCTTCTTAGGACATGTAGAACCCAATTTTAGCATTTAAGTTTTGAAAACTCTGAATATTTTATTTGTTATTTTAAAGTAAATCATATTTTCTCTTTCCTATCACATTAGAGACATCTAGAGTCCATCAATTAATGTGAATCTTCACCCTCCATCAAACTAAAACATATGGAACATGAATTTTCCATTAATTTTATCCCTTGAAGTTTTTTATCACTTTATTCAACATTTTGGGCTTTTATATGCTTTATCTCTCCTAATCTACACATGAACATCAAAGATGATCCAAATTAGATAAAAATTTACTAATAGGAAAATTTTAATGTGTAGATTACGAATCTAATATTAG
Organism: Alisma plantago-aquatica; assembly: GCA_963693085.1. Classification (NCBI taxonomy): domain Eukaryota; kingdom Viridiplantae; phylum Streptophyta; class Magnoliopsida; order Alismatales; family Alismataceae; genus Alisma; species Alisma plantago-aquatica. The sequence goes on from OY856409.1 coordinate 686,468,561, forward strand.
TTTCCACTTTTGGAGTCATTTAATGACTTATTTTATATTTTAGAGAAAAATCACCTTTTCTTTTCTAAATAAAATAGATATAGTTATTATTATCCCAAAATTGTGAAAGTTGGCCTTCAAGTCATATCAGATCCAAAGAATTTGAATCTAAAGTTATTTTTATCGATGAGTCTTCCTTTTAAGAGTTTCACTCCCTTTACACATTGTTAGCATTTTTTGTCACATTAAATCATTTAATACCACATTATCCTATTTAAGGCTTTTCTATTTATTCTTTTTCTCTTCCTTGCTCCATAAGGCTAAGGGAAGTTCTAGAACGAAATTATTTTATTAATATCTCACTTAACTGGTAGCATATTAGACCCTAAAATACTAACTAAGGTAATTGTCCATAAACCCATATTTTGGCATGAATAGAGATCAAATATACTCCAAACCACTAATAATTCCACAAATGCAACAGCAAGGACAAAAAAGGATAGAAAGCATAGGGAAAAGTTAAGAAAATGGCTATATTAAGAATATACTTAGATTTCAATTCGTTACAACACTCCACCCCTGAAAGATGGTTTTATCCCCAAAATCACAATCAAAGAGGGGAGGGTGAGTACCTAACATCTCATCTCTAAGATCCCAAGCTATTTCTTCCAAACCATGGTACTTCCACAAGACTTTCACTAGCTCAATTTCCTAGTTATTTAACTGCTTATCTCAGGAGTCAAGAATCTTCATTGGTAACTCCTCGTAGGTTAGGTTCTCATGAATCTCCAAAGGTTCTATGATAAGTACATGAGAAGGGTCTTTCACATATTTCTTCAACACATATCCATAAAACACATTGTGGATCTTATCATGGGCAGTAGGAAGAGCTCAATGGTATGCACAATCTCCAACATTATATAAGATTTCATATGATCCAACATAGCGGGGACGAAGCTTGCCTCTAACTTTAGATCATGCAATAGAGAGTATAGGCTTGAGCTTTAGGAACACATGGTCACCCACTAAGAAACTTACATCATACCTTTTCTTGTCTGCATACAACTTTTTTTGATCATGTACATCTTTCATATGCTTCTTAATCAACTAAACCTTCTCTATCATCATCTGCATATCATCAGTTTTCACCAAAGCATGTTCTCCCACTTCATCCCAATGTAATGGAGAACAAAAAGGTTTTCTATATAGAGCTTCATAAGGAGGCATACCAATGATGGCTTGGTAGATATTGTTGTACGCAAACTCAGCCAAAGGTAGGTACTTATCCCATGCACCCCCCCAATCCATAACACAAGCACAAAGCAAATCTTACAAAATATGTAATGTCCTCTCAAACTGAACATCAATTTGTGGATAATAAGCCGTACTAAAACACAATTCAGTTCCATTTTCTTCCTGAATCTAACTCCACAAATGAGAGGTAAACTCCAGGTCATGTTCAAACACTATCACTTTAGGTACAACATGCATACGAACGATCCAATCCACATACAACTGAGCCATATCATCAACCTTGTAGGTGGATATGAAAGGCAAAAAGTGAGCAAACTTAGTAAGTCAATCAATCACTACCCACACAACATGATAACCATTCTTAGACTTAAGGTAACCTGTGACAATGCCCATAGTTATCTTCTCCCATTTTCATTCTAGAATCTCAAGCGGGTGCAGAAGACCACCAGGTCGTTGATGCTCTTTCTTAGCTTGCTGACAGGTCAAACACTTCACAACAAATAGAGAGATATCCATCTTCATGTTCTTCCACCAAAAACTTCATTGTAGGTCCTTGTTCATCTTGGTCGTACCATAGTGTATTGTGTACTTAGACGCATGAGCTTCACATAGAACTTTCTGGCACATATCACCAACTTTAGGAATCCATAACCTTTGTTGGAAGCGGACTGCGTCGTCCTCTCCAACTGAGAAGTCAGATTGTGGTTTCTCTACTAAGGCCTTTGTTACACCCCGATCTCACAATTACCACTAATCATGAGATTAGGACATAAATTGAGGATTTAATGTAATACAAAGATCACCCTTAACTTTTTCTTTGTTTTCTCGCATCTAATCACATAAACAACTTTACAAGAGAATCAAACTTTGATTACTTTAATATGATCTCAACATAAACGATACACATCCATACATTCATTCTATTTCTCACACTTCCATATACATATGACACGATAATCAGATACATACTCTATTATTAAGGAAACAAAGATACAAAACATCACTTACAACGCTCTCACATCTATACTAGGACCTAGAGTGACAGGGACCAACTAAACTTCACTAATCTCATACTTAACTCATGTGGTAGATCTACTCAGATGCATTGACCTTCTTCAAGTCCATGTGATTTCCCTAAAAATTGCGAGTAGAGGGGTGAGCCTACTCACTCAGTGAATGAGTAAAATAATAATGCAGTCTAAAGTACTGAATCAACCATTTATCATTCTTGGATTATTGAAATAAAACAAGTAAATTTTCAAAATAAAAGACTAAATATTAAAAAACTTACTAATAACATTGAGGCCTACATCATTAGAAATAATCAAGTATGAAATATAATCCTCACTATATTCAATGTTACATTTAAAGAACAACTATTGTGAAACTAAATTCAAATCTTCCTTAACTCTTCTTACTTATAAGAAACTCTTTTAAAATTATATTGTCATATTTTAGCTTATGCCCTAATCATATGCAGTGTACTCTACATATGAAGACTTATAGCGAACTACGATCTCACCATACAAGACTTAGCTGACACCCTGGGATGCTAAGCCTGACTACGTCACTGGTCTACAATAGGAAAATGGCTCTCTGGCCTCAGCACACCTATTATGCCGTAAAAACTAGACTCCTCTAACCTGAGCATACAGGCGGAGATTCAAGCCACCTATTGGTTTTTCTGTACTCTAGTGCCACCAGGACCTCTGGTTGATGTTGGACACTACATGCTGTATTTTAAGGAGACTTCCACTTGGGCGTCATCCCCCGTACCACCTGTTAGTATGTTCCAACCCCCATATACTGGACACTTCCAGGGTTAGGTCGTTTCATCCCTACGACGTAGACCTCTCATAGGGAATCTACGGTGTTCAGGGTTACTATTATTACTATAACTGTGATTATATCTTTCTCTTAGACTGATCTCTTTTAACTCTGTATATTAATGACTACTCGGACTATTGAATTGAAATCACTGATGATACTGAACTGAATGCTTAACATATTGTTTACCCCTTTCTTAGGGTTTCTCCTTACTTATGCACATATAACACTTCTCATGTATTCAAACATATATCATGTCTACTAATATAAATATTCTCATTCAACATTTCTCACATTTATGCATGGCATCGATAACATACCTATCTAGGGCATGTCATATCTCTCCACTTGCAATAGCATAACAACATATGCATTTCATGACAAGTATTTGAGTTAGAAAATCTGAATCTCATAAACAAAGCATAAATGCATATAAGATAATATTCAGCTAAAATCCCACAATATCACATGAATTATTTCAATCAACCATTTACAACTAAATTAGATATGTATACTTGTAAAAGCATACTAGATTGGGTTTCCATATGCTATTCACAGGATATGTATTGTGAAAATCAAAAACTCTATTTGTCCATATATCAAATCAAAGAGATCAAACATGTAGAATTATATGCATTAGGAACATAAGTAAGATCATATAAGCATAAATCCAAAATTCAGCTATAATGTTGTTCAAGCACCCAAATAATTTGAAAATTCAGATCTTCAGAAGATTCTCAACAAACTTCTTAATTTTGTAATATTCAAGATACATGGATATCTATATCCATGTCATCATAGAAACGTTTTTAGATCATAGTTGGAACATGAATTGAAGTATTCCATAAACTGAATTCAAGAATAGTTCTTTTCATTTATTGTCATCTAGGGAGAAATTGAGAATATAAATTAAAACCATCTAATTGAGTATAATTGACTGAAATATTCTTTTACCCACTCACCCTAAGATGTAAAATAGCTTAAAAACGTATCCCATATATGAAAATCTTGAATCCATATCAAAACCCTAGCAATCGCCACTTTCTTCTTCCTTTCAACTCAGAAACCCTAGAATTGAAGATTAGGAGAGAAAGAGTGAGAAAAGGACTTGATTTGTTATGATCTTGAATCCAATCAGGGGAGGGACGGAATCTTGACATCTGAGAGAAGATTCACCATGAAACTATATCCAAAGAAGCTAAACTTACATGATTTCATCATTCCTTGGACCGCAAAACCCTAGGTCAGCATCTCCATCACTTTCTCCTCTCAAACCCTAACTCCCCCTCTCTCTCTAGGATTTCATTTCTCTAGATTGAATCACAAATTATGAGAGCTCCTTGTGTGTTAGGTTGACCATATATAGCAATTGAGCCACTTGGGTCAATTGCACATTGATCCCTCACTACACTTTCTCTTATTTCAGCTGAATTTTCTGTCATAAAAATATTATTGTAATTCATCTATTGATAAGGTATAAACGCATAAAAAAATTATGAAAATTTACATGTTGTTTATGATTGAGTTTTAGATCTCCAGTTCAAATTTTAGATCATTTAGAGTTACCAATAAATAACTAAAAATAAAACACTACACTGCTAAAAAGCACTCTGTCAGCATTTTGGTTGAAGTATAGTTCGATCGACAACCACATTCAAAGGACACTCAAATATTCTGAAATTTTTCTCCAATATGCATGATTGAGTTATACATATCATATACTTAATTCAATTAAATAAAAAATTTGTATAAAATATGAAAAATCATTTACCACACGGCCATCCTGATCAAATTCCATATTCATGTACTATCAAAACCCTAATTTTTGCCGATTAGGGTTTACATTTCTCAAATCCTAATTCTTCAAACTAAAATCATAGTTAGAGTTTCTTCTTAGGTTTGAAACATCACAATTGATCTACTGTCATTAATCAAGTCTAAACGATGTTCAATCTAATCAAACATGTAATCATTCAGGTAAACCCTAGTTTACCAATTAAGCACAAATGTGGTCATTATAGCCTTCATCTCATCCATCTCAGGACTTTCTAACTGGGCAACAATGACTTTCGAGATCCAATATGGTGTAATGGATAAGTTGGCTATATGAACACAACTTCTCAACTACTTCTTCATCCATTGCATCAATAGGTTGTGGTTGCCAACAAGAAACATATTCCAGATTCTTCCATACATAACAGCTCATAGCAGCACATACTACATCTTTCTTCCTACTCAAGACATCAACAACTATGTTCACTTTACCAGTATGATAAGTGATGGTAAAGTCATAGTCCTTAAGGTACTCCATCCATCTACACTGTCTCAGGTTCAGATCCTTCTGTGTCAAAAGCTACTTCAAACTTTTGTGATTAGAGAAGACTTTCAACTTAATTCCATACATATAGTGTCACTAGATCTTTAGGTCATGCATGATGGTGGCAAGCTCTAAATCATGTGTAGGCCAATTCTCTTTATTCGGTTTCAACTGGCATGAAGCATAGGTGATCACTCTTTCTTCTTGCATCAAGACACACCCTAAACCTTTCTTAGAAGCATTAGTGTAAATGATATAAGGTTTGCCTTCAAGCAAGCACATGAGTAGATGTCAAACACTCTTTCAGCTTGTGAAAATTTTCCTCACATTCAGGAGTCCACACAGACTTGACTTCTTTTTGTGTCAACTTTATCAGAGGGAGAGATAAATCAGAGAAGATCTTGATAAATCTCCCGTACTAACTTGCTAATATGAGGAAACTACATATCTCATATGGACTCTTCATAGCTTTCCACTTGGTCACAACTTCTAAGTTTGTAGGATCAACAACAATGTGTCCGGCAGAAATCACATGACACAAAAACATCACTTCCTTTATCCAAAACTCACACTTGGAGAATTTAGCATAGAGTTGATTTTCTCTCAGTGTTTTAAGTACAATTTGCAGATGTTCATGATGTTGTTCCTCAAATTCGGAGCAAACCAAAACATCATTGATGAACACTACTACGAACTGATTGAGATAAGGACAAAACACTTGATTTATCAGGTCCATAAAAGTAGCAGGGGTAGTAGTCAAACCAAAAGGCATGACCAAGAACTCATAATGCCCATATTGAGTTCTGAAAGTTGTCTTTAGAACATCCTCATCGTTCACACGCATCTAGTAATAGCCACTTCACAGAACCATTTTTGAAAACACAGTGGCTGACTTAAGCTGGACGAACAAATCATTAATGCACGGTAAGGGATAATGATTCTTCATCGTCACTTGATTAAGCATATGATAATCCATACACATATGCAACGATCCATCCTTCTTCTTCACATACAAGACATGGGCTCCCTAAGGTGAAAAATGGGTGTGAATCAAACCCATGTCAAGAAGCTCATGAAGTTGCTTCTTGAGCTCGACGAGTTCAGATGGATCCAAGTGATAAGGCGACTTCGAGATTGGTTTAGTTCTAAGAACAAGCTTGATAGAAAACTCCACCTTGTGAGTTGGAGGAAACCTGGGAAACTCCTATGGAAAAACATCAAGAAAGTCCTTCACCACATTTATATGATCTAAAGCAGGATGTGTGGCATCGAGAATGATGGATGCTAAATATTTTCTACACCCCTGACAGACAAGATTTTAGGCTTTGATGGCTGAAATGATGAATTGTTGATCTTCTCGCTTCCTACACTTTATACACAATATTTCATCACTAGGGTGTAATAAGCTAACCTTCAACTCCATAAAGAAGAGGGCTACCTTATATTTCTATAACCAATCCATCCCCGGGATAACATCAAAAGCAGTCATGTCAAGCAGGATGAAATTTGAAGGAAACATATTCCTAGAGATTACAAAGGTCCAAGGTTGGAAGTTTGATATGAGAAGAGAATATTCTACCGCTAGGGGTTTTAACATCTAACATGTGATCCATGTATTTTGATTTTAATTCTAAAATTGAAGCAAGATGGGTTGATATGAAGGTATGGGATGATCCAGAATCAAAAAGTACCTTGATAGGATGCATAGTAATATGTAAAGTACCTTCAGTAACTTCATTGTCCTCTCTAGTTTCTTCAACATTCAGAGTGAACACTCTTCCATTCCACCTTTCCATAGACAGTTGACGTCCTTGCTGGTTGTGGTTGTTGTTCCTTAGAGGCAGATTCTGTCATTGTGGCGACTGCTTAGCTGGTTGTCGATCTAGGGCTTGTCCTCACTGAAGCTTAGGATAATTAGGTCAGATATGTCCAGCTTGGCCACACTCATGGAATATAGGTGCAGGTCGATCATCTCTTCAGGGTGGGGCTGTAAAGTAGGCTAACTTCCCCTTTACTAATAATGGTAAACAAAAGACCAATGAATAGCAGCGGAATAAAGTAATGACTATATTCAATTTCATAAAGGGTCCATCTAAATATGCCAATAAGTATTTACATGATAAATACAACAAAAGGATCTAAGATAGAGGAAAACTAAACTACATCAATATGTCTACAAGAAACAACTTAAAAGATTGGTCCAAGATGAAAGGATGACCTCCTTCTAATCTTAGGCTGGTCCACCATGCTCCTGTTGTGCACTGTGATCTTAAACTTGGGTGGTTGGGATCACCCATCAAGAGGACAATTATAAACCAAAATATGGCATGGTAAAGATTTACTAAGATAAGAGGTTCAAAAGTACGAGGCATGTAATAAATAAGAAGTCTTCCATGATAAAAAATAATCAAGTTACATGCATGGATATTAATATGACTACCATAACTAACGTAGTGATGAGGCACCTACCTAACCTCAACGAATAGGTGAGGGAGAGTAACACATTCCAAAACACCTAATATATATATATATATATATATATATATATATATATATATATATATATATATATATATATATATATATATATATATATATATATATGGGGATAGTAAACACATTCCCCTGGGTGAAATAACACATGCCCAACTATGGGTGATTGTACATAAGTACACTACATTAGCTATATAGTCAATAATTCATAATGCTATATAAAGAGCCATATGGCAGATTAAGTAAATGAAATATTGCATAGGGGTCAAATCCCAATAAATAATTGTAGAGAATGTGCCAAAAGAAGACAATGAAAAAAAAGATCAAAGGCAAAACATATGCCTCATTAGGAATATTAGGGTTGGATTATGAAATACCCAACTGAAGGGTGAAGAAATGCACATACTCACATATGCTCATAAGAACATAGACATACATAGGATTGGACATACCTTAATTCAGAGTCAATTCATAGTCCTAGTATCATCTTCACCAACTAACGTCAATCCAAGACCTGATTTCATACACACACACAGATATATATATATATATATATATATATATATATATATATATATATATATATATATATATATATATATATATATATGTGTGTGTGTGTGTGTGTGTGTGTGTGTGTGTGTGTGTGTGTGTGCGTGTGTGTGTGCGTATTAGGGTTATATAAAGAAATCTAGGGTTTCTAATAATATATCGGAATTGGAATGAAATCTTGGCTTGAAAACCTTAAAATCAGATTCTGCTCAAAAAATCCTTTCCAACGACCATGTATACATATTTTTTGGTAAAGTATCAATTTGTTATGGATTATATAAAATTGACCAATGAAAATTCAGTAAAAACCATAGTGTGACATCAATTAAATCCCGATTAAAAGTCAATGTAAATAACAGGAAAAATGACTAAGAAGACTATGGTGAGTGTTACATTGAATCAAACATGCAGGGGTAGAATTGTCATTAAGTCATAACAATTGGCTCGCGGTTGATGAATCAAATATATGTGTGAAAACCCTAAATTGCCCTTGCGAACAAAATCATTTGATTGACATTACAAGGACACCAAAGTCATTTTCTGACCTAGTTTGTTCCAACTTCGAGCCATGGAGCTCGAGCAGACAAGAGACCTAGAATTCGTGAATCCAGATCACAAGCCCAGGTGCAAGGACATAAAACAAAATTGAGAACAAGTTCCCTGAGTTCTCTCAATCATAAGGACCCCCAAAATGAGCTCCTTCATTCCCCAGAACGATGGAAGCAGGCTCCGCCATGACCAAAATAGGGGAACCAGATTAGGGAACCAGACCAAGCCTAAGTTTTGGTTCTAGTAAAACAAATGATCAGAAAACATGTGAGGGACTCGAGATGGGCTCGGGAAGGTGTTCTCATCGCTGGAGAGCCACCGAGCAGGCTTGACGGAGAGCGTCAATGAATGTCATAAATCATAGCTATATGATACAATGACTGAGGCTATAGGAGAGCAAACAGGTAAAAGGAAAAGGAGGTTGGTAGTTCATATATGTTTACTAGACACTCAATTGCAGAAAAAGAGGCATCGAGGTCCATGGTTCATTAGCGGCAGTCAGAGATGATGGACAAGTAGGCGGGGAAATATCGGGGAACAAGGCATGAAATTGGGAGAGGAGGAGTATCTCTTGAGGTCTGGTGGTTCCTTTGAGCCCTTTAATTAGGAAAGGGGATCATCATGGTGGAATCTATAATCTCGATGTGAAGAGGAAGAGACACCCTAGATTGGGCATTTCTCCCACGGATTGAGAGAGAGGGAGAATTAAGGCTCGCTAGATTTAGAGAATCCTCATAGATTGAATAGTGAAGAGATCTCACAAAACTGTTGTGAAACAAGAGAGAGAGGGATCGAGGAGCCAAAGCATGTGAACTGGTCTAGACTTGTGAAACGACCGCATGTAGGAGATGGGGTTCAGGCCGTTGGATCATATGCTAGATCAGGCACGTCAAATTGCAGTTGTTAGATGGTGCAATTGAAGGCTAGTAACACATGACAGGCAAAATAATGCGGGACTTTAGGTTTAATTGATCGCATTGACAAAATAAAAGTTAAAACCTTAGTAAAACTATATAGAAACTTCCCAAATTAAATTTGAGGGTCAAACAAAGTCATAATGACTTGAAATTTGAACCATAGACTAAATTTATCATCTAGAATATTTCTATGCAATTAAATCAGCGTCCTACACTATAGATGAATCATTCTAGGGAAAGGGTTGATCTTTGTTTTTCTCTGTGATCAATGGCATAACATTCCAAGTGAATGAAACATTGAATGTATTCAAAAATGCTCATGCTTCCCTATCGCAGGCTATAAAACTTGCTTCCTTCCTTTTCAGATAAATAGAGTAGAAGTACTTCTCACGGAATAGTTTGAGGAATTGCTCCCAAGTCATGCCGGTGAGTCATGGGTATGATCCATACCATTCTACCAGACACGTACTGGTCCATCCAGTAAATAAGTTGTAAAGAAAACCTTCTGATGTGGAGGACATGCCATGCCCTTCAAAGTATGCTCCAAGGCCAACACCCAATCATCGACCCTATCCACCATGTTTGACTCACTCTCACCCTTGAAGTTGGTTGCATCTTGATTAAGTCCATAAGAGTGAACTCCTTAGGCTTTCTAGCAGTGGCAACAACATCAAAGAGTTGTCCTACCAAGGTAGTCGAGAGTATTTGGTGCAACATGGTCAACTCTTGTTTAGGTGCCAGGATCGGTGTGTCCACATGAGGATTAGTGGTAGATGTGTTGTTATGAGGAGTCAATGGGGTGTCCTGATTGTCTATGTTGGTAGAGGAGGCTCCCTTAGATGAGTTTTTCATATACCCAAACAAATCACCCCTCCTATATGATAAAGGCACAACACAAGATTCCCAGGAGTATTCAACAGAGATATCTATGACTACTATTGCCTATAGGAATGCTATTTCAGACATTCAGTATCAGCTCAAGCCTGGTAGGTATCATGTGGATTCAAGAGTCCTCATAAACCAAGCTAGTGGCACGGAGGAAAATCTTGCTAGCCCCGAACCCTAATCCTTTATAGACACCCTTTCTTACAACTTATGCCCTAGTAGCTACCTATCAGTCTTTGATACCATGTTGTAAGGAGGTAAGATCACCCCTTACTAAAATTTAATGAAAAATTCAAAACATTCGTCTTTTGTAAGGATTTTGATAATGAAGGATGCATGCATCATAATTCCATTTAAACAAGCATGATCCAGATACATAGAATGTCAATCATAGCAGCGGAAAGAAAAGACTAAGTTATTACATAGCTTTGATCCAAGTTCACTACATGAGTTTCATGAAACATAAACTGGAAAGAAAACTATAAGATCTACCATCATCAACCTAGACATCCTTATAGCCAAACCTTGAATCTACTCTTGGGCTAGTCCTTCCTTATCTTGTTCCACTCCTTGTCCTAAACTTGGGTGGTTGGGATCACCCAGCAAGAGGAGAAAACAAGGTATGTGTCATATAAAGAGCAAGAATAAGTAAGATCAATAAAAAATAAGAAAGGTGTATGTTCATAAAAAAATGATAATTAAGAGTATGAGGCACATATTTAACAATAATCTTGCCATAATAGATAATAATAAAGCATCATGTATGATTAATAGTATGACCATTAACTACGTAGGGTTGAGACACCTATCAAACCTCAACCAATAGGCGAGGGAGAGTAACACATTCCCAATCACCTACAAAATATATAAAAAAATTGGAGAGAGTAAACACATTCCCCTGGGTGAAATAACACATGCCCAAACTATGGGTGGTAGTATAGAGGTACACTACATTAGCTAATAAGTCAACCAAATCAACATGCTAAAAGAAACATTATGGCAAGACAAGATTTAACATCAAATTATAGAGATATGGCATGTGGGTCAAAACCCAAGCAAATAATGAAATAATTGCACCAAAAGAGTAATAATAGGAATCAAGGTTCACTACTACAGAAATAGCATTCAGTGTCACTTTTCTGGGCGTCAGTTATTAAGAAAAACCGACGCCTAACATATAAGGCATCGGTTGTTTAAGCAAACCGACGTCTATATTCGAAGACCAGCCAGACGCGGGTACCACTTTGTATTAAGCGTCGGTTGTTTATAAAAAACCGACGCTTAAAGTCGCCCGCGAAATCCATATTTCGATAAAAAAAAATAGTGTCATTGTCAGCGTCGGTTATATACCTAGAAAACCGACACCTATGTGCGATGAAAATTTGCGCGGAAAATGTCACTTTCAACGTCGGTTATCCTTGTATAACCGACGCTGAAGGTGGTTCCCGCCAAACATTTTCATGAAAATATCGTCCAATTGGACGTCGGTTGTTGCAAACAACCGACGCTAAAGATGTTTAGGCGTCGGTTGTTGTAAACAACTGACGCTATTTGGGAACTTCATAACCCTCGATCGCCCGACTCTTCCCCTTTCTTCTGTTTCATTGCAAGCGATTTCTTCTCTGCTGTCGCCCGACTCTCTGCTCCTTCTTCTCCACAACAACGCCGCCGTGCCGCCACTGCTACTCCGGCGCCCCCTTCTCCGGTGCCCCCTTCTCCTTCTCCTCCGCCGCCGCACCCCCTTCTCCTTCTCCTCCGCCTGGCCGCTGCCTGCCTGCCGCCGCCTGGCCGCTGCCTGCCTGCCGCCGCCTGGCCGCCTGCCTACCTGCCGCCGCTGACGCTCCCTGCTTGTCGAAGTCGCTGCCGCTGGTTCTGGAGCTCTCCGGCCGCCGCCCATGTACTCAACCAGCTCGACCTCGCCCTACTCTGCTTGCCCAGGTACCTGCCGACCTACCCAGGCGCGAAATTGGTTCTTTATGTACCGACCTAATCTGCTTGCGTGAAATTGGCTCCCTACTCTGCTTGCTTAATGTGCCTAATCTGCTTTAAGTGGTCCTAATATCATAACATGATAGTTTTATAATCATGGCTAAACATAATATGAACTATATCTTTTTATGTCATTAAATCAATGAACTTAGGAATTGGGGGTTCAAGAATAACCCTAATGATAACAGGATAATAAGGAAACCTAAACTCTAGATTAGGACTTGAGTAGCGTTTAATGTTATTATATGATTTGTGGCACTTTAGGATGTATATTGATTTCTTGATTTATTATTTAATAATGCTCTGTTGATTAGGATTAACCATGTTGCCTGTACTTTATAGACATTTATTATATATAAGAATGACAACACATGTATTTGTTGGCCTAGAAACCCGTCCAAGATTGACTCATTAGGAGTAAATCTTGGATAGTCCCCGGTTTGGACTATTCTTGAACACCTAATCTCACTTAGGATGTAAGTGTATAATGTGTATTGGGTTTTCGAGAAAATTTCGGTAGCATTTCCCCGTTTGTTCTCTAAGTACATATGTACTTAGAGAACAGCGGGGAAATGCTGCCGAAATTTTCTTGAAAACCCAATACACATTATACACTTACTAGTGAGATTAGGTGTTCAAGGATGGGATAGGTGGTACACATTTATTATATATAAGAATGACATCAAATGTGTTTGTTGGCCTAGAAACCCGTCCAAGATTGACTCATTAGGAGTAAATCTTGGATAGTCCCCGGTTTGGGACTGTTCTTGAACACCTAATCTCACTTAGGATGTAAGTGTATAATGTGTATTGGGTTTTCGAGAAAATTTCGGTAGCATTTCCCCGTTTGTTCTCTAAGTACATATGTACTTAGAGAACAGCGGGGAAATGCTGCCGAAATTTTTTTGAAAACCCAATACACATTATACACTTACTAGTGAGATTAGGTGTTCAAGGATGGGATAGGTGGTACACATTTATTATATATAAGAATGACATCACATTATACACTTAGGATGTAAGTGTATACCCTAATCTTTTCCTAATATATACTTGTTTCCTAATATATACTTGTTTTCTCTGATCATAGAATGGATAGATCATGGATGTCCATTCATAATCGTTGCACCCCAGAGTTTATATCTGGTCTTGATCAGTTTATTAGATTTGCCGAGGAACATAGGAAAAAACCTACAGATAGGTTCTACTGTCCATGTAGGCATTGCGGTAACAACTTGAAAGTCAACACTGGTGAGGAAATCAAAAGTCATGTCATGTGCAACGGGATTGTACAAGGCTATACAGAATGGCACTGGCATGGAGAGATTTCAAAATCGAAACCAGTAGATGTTGATAGCAGTGCTTGGGTGGAAGAAGAAATTGCCTCCGATGACGTAAATGTGAACGAATCAGTTCCAGCAGACATCGTTGATGCGATGCTGGATAGTTGTAGGGTAGAGCACACCGATCCACCTCCTATCTTTAGAAACATTGTGCATGATGCTGAGATACCGCTATACACAGGCTGTGCTAAGTTTACGAAGCTTAGCGCTGTGTTGAGATTGTATAAGTTGAAAGCTAACAATAGATGGAGCGACAAAAGCTTCACTTCATTGTTGACTTTGTTGAAAGAAATGCTTCCTGAAGGAAACGAGCTGCCAATCTCAACATACCAGGTAAAGAAAATGTTGTGCCCAATGGGAATGGAGGCCAAGAAGATACACGCATGCCCGAATGATTGTGTATTATTTCAAAAGGACTATGTAGATTTGAAAGATTGTCCAAAATGTGGTGCGTCACGGTATAAATTGACGACTTCGGGGGAGTCCAAAACTGGTTCTCCTGCCAAGGTGTTGTGGTATCTACCTATAATATCACGGTTTCAACGCTTGTTTGCAAATCCGAAAGATGCGAAGAATTTGAGGTGGCATGCAGATGTTAAGAAAAATAATGATGGGATCCTGCGACATGCGTCTGATTCCCCACAGTGGAAGAAGATTGATCTATTGTACCCCAAATTTGGTGAAGAAGATAGGAATCTAAGACTTGGACTTTGTACAGATGGGATGAATCCGTACGGGACATTGAGCAGCCAACATAGCACTTGGCCAGTCATGCTTGTTATATACAATCTTCCTCCCTGGATGTGTATGAAAAATAAGTACGTCATGTTGTCATTGTTGATATCGGGCTCTAAACAACCCGGAAATGATATCGATGTTTATCTTGAACCTTTGATTGATGACTTAAAGAAACTTTGGGCTGAAGGTGTGATGACCTATGATGCTTCAACAAGAGAGACATTTCGTTTGCACGCTATGTTGTTTTGCACTATTAATGACTTTCCAGCATATGGGAATTTTTCTGGATATAGTGTCAAAGGAGCTAAAGCGTGTCCTATATGTGAAGAAAACACTGATTCAATAAGACTAAAACATGGCGGCAAGACTGTATATCTTGGTCATCGAAGGTTTCTTTCAAAATTCCATCCATATCGTAGGAAGCGCAAAGCATTCAATGGATGGAATGATGAACGGAGTGCACCTAAACCTATACCAGGGGATGTTGTTTATGAAAGAGTAAAAGACATTGTCAATGAATTTGGTAAGAAATCACAATGTAGTATGGCCACACGGAGTGACAATTCTTCATTCAAGAAGAAGTCAATATTTTGGGATCTTCCTTATTGGAGTTCTTTGACAGTCAGGCATTGTATCGATGTAATGCACGTTGAGAAAAATGTCTGTGATAGCATCATTGGTACTCTGTTAAATATACCAGGTAAGACTAAAGATGGGATAAAATCCAGACTGGACCTACGTGAAATGGGAATAAGGTCAGAATTAACAGAATTACATGAAATGGGTAGTAAAAGAACATACTTACCTCCCGCTTGTTACACGTTGTCTAGAAAGGAGAAGAAAACTTTTTGTGAATGCTTGGTAAATGTTAAGGTGCCACATGGTTACTCATCCAACATCCGTAGATTGGTATCAATGAAAGATCTGAAGTTGATAGGTCTTAAATCTCATGATTGTCACACTCTAATGCAACAAATATTACCCGTGGCAATTCGATCTATATTGCCGAAGCATGTAAGGTTTGCAATTACCAGACTTTGTTTCTTTTTCAACAGTCTATGCAGTAAAGTTATTGACCCTGATACTCTCGATAATTTGCAAAGAGAAGTGGTTGTTACCCTATGTCAGCTTGAGATGTATTTCCCTCCTTTGTTCTTTGATATCATGGTACATCTTGTTGTCCACTTGACTAGGGAAGTGAAAATGTTGGGACCAGTTTTCTTGCATTGGATGTATCCCTTTGAACGATACATGAGCATTTTTAAAGGTGATGTTCGAAACCGTTATCGGCCTGAAGGGAGTATTATTGAAGGTTATGTGGCGAGAGAGGTTATGGATTTTTGCAATGAATTTCTCAGTGGTAATGACACTCCTGATAATGACAAGAATATTGAGGAGGGCAAAGGAATTTTGGGATCACGGGTGAAAGTAATCAGCCGTGAGCAGTTGGAACAAGCTCACTTGTATATTTTACATAATATGGACGAAGTGAGTGTTTATATCGAGGAACATACCAATTTCATAAAGAGACAACATCCTCGAGCAAGTTCAATGTGGCTTGCTAGAGAGCATAATAAGACTTTTACTAAGTGGTTTGAAGATAAAGTCTTACATCAACTATCTCAAACACCAAATGATATTACAGAAACTATCAAATGCCTCGCCTTTAAACCAAAACCGAATGTTATGTCTTATGAAGGGTTTGACATTAATGGATTCACATATTACACAAAGCGCCAAGATGATAAGAGTGTCGTCCAAAATAGTGGGGTCACTCTTCAAGCGTCGACTATGTACTTTGCAAGTGCAAAGGATAAGAGTCCACGTGAAGCTAAAATGTCATATTATGGTGTCATTGAGGACATTTGGGAGTTTGACTACATAGATTTCAAAATTCCGCTCTTTAAATGTAATTGGGTTGATAACACCAAAGGAGTTATAGTGGATGAATTGGGTTTCACTTTGGTGAACTTTGAAAAGATTGACGAGAAGGGTGAACCATTCATATTGGCATCACAGGCGAAACAAATATTCTATATCGATGATCCTGCGAATGATAAATGGTCGGTTGTTCTTCATGGTAAAAGACAATTCATTGAAGATCCTATAGATGAAGAAGAGTACTATGATAAGTATGATGACTCCAGTCCATTCTCAGTTGGGTTGCCAACTCCACAAAATATTGAAGCTAATGATGACTTATATGTGCGCGGAGATCACAATGAAGGATTGTTAATTGATAAAAGATCACAATTTTAGAGACATGTATGTTTATACAAATGCTAAATATTTGCCTTTTTCTAGTTAATACAAATGCTAAATGTTTGCCTTTTTCTAGTTAATACAAATGCTAAATGTTTGCCTTTTTAATGACATTTTCAGATGGCTGACCATGATGAGCATGATGTCCATGATGAGCATGAAGTCCATGATGAGCATGCTGTCTATGACGAGCATGGCGAGGATACCAATGTAAGTTCTATAAAATTCATTATCTTCTAGTTATGTCATATATCCTATATTTCTATATTGGGCTAATTTAGTGTGTTTATTTTTGTCAAATTTTAGGTTGATGATGTACCTGTACCCACTGAAGCACTGGAGCAACTTGATGCGCAACACCAAACACTTAACAAGAAAAGGGGCATCACTCTGTTGAAGAAGTTATTAGCGCTAAGTGGTAGTGGATCCAAATTGGTGGTGGAGTTTGATAATGGAGGAAATGCAATTGGAGTGAACCGCAATAATTTTGTAAACTATCTTGGGTGTACCACTCGGAGCCATTGTGGTGTTAAGTATGATAATTGGCATAAAGTTCCTCAAGGGAAAAAAGACTTGATATGGAAGGATTTATGTGTGAGTTATTATTATTTGCAATTCTATTTTGTAGATTACAAATTCTATTATTTGCAATTCTATTTTGGATACTAGTTAATAACATTTCTATTTTACAAAATCTGTTTGCATTGGATGAGAAGTTGCATCGTAAAAGTGTGATGCAACGCGCTGGAAAGATGCTTAGGAATTATAGGACAAATATGAACAGAGAATACATAAAAGAGGGTGATAAGAAGAAGAAATCAGCCCTTGAACAATGGAACTTCTTGGACAAAGAAGATTGGGACAATTTTGTTGCTTCAAGAAAATCTGAAGAATTCAAGGTATTAGGCGTCACTCCCAATTTAATTAATATACATTGTATTCACCTATTCAAGATTAACATTTAGTGCTACTAACCAAATCATTAATGTGCATACTAACTAGGCCCTCAGTGACGCACAAAAAGCAAGGCGTGCACTGAATGTGCATGACCACACTATGGGTCCAAAAGGCTATGCAAGCGTTCGCCAAAGACTACAGGCGGAGTCTGTGGCTACTCAACAGTCTGCTGCTACTCAGGAGTCTGCTCCTACTCAGGAGTCTGCCACACCCATGCCTCGCCATGATATCTGGATAGCTGGTAGGCAAAACAAGAAGGGTGAAATAAAGAAGCCTGTAACTGCTGAGGTGGCTGCAAAATGGTAAAATACAACTCTTAGAGAAATCGTTTGAATATTGATTATTTGTGGTGTTAACTTACCAATTTCTGTTTATGCTGATTAGCGGGAGCTGCACGAGCAGGGGAAACAAAGCACGTTCATCCCTCAGGGCACAAGGGATGAATTGACAGTTGCTCTGGGTAACCCAGAGCATCCTGGATGTGTTAGAGGTGCCAGCGCTGGTGTTGGCATCAAAGCATTCTTTGGGCCATCCCAGCGCAAACCCAGAGCGGGACTTTCTCAAGAAGAGGTAACCTATTCTTTTTTTAGAATGTTACTGCAAAAGGAAATTCATTAATAAGAAGCTAATGTTTCTTTTATCCATGTATAAGAGAATAAGAGAGTTGAGGATTTAGTTTCTAAGAAGGTCAACAATGTAGTTGCTGAGAAGGTCAAGGAAGAATTGCTGCGGTGGCAGGCATCTCAGGCTTCCAATCAGCCTATGGCGACCCACTCTTCTCCTGATGCACAGACTGCGAGTAATCCTAGAGACCCATCACCTAGCACGTCTGCTGTAAGTATTGTTTATGACATTGTAGCTAGTCTTTTCAAGATGATATGTTTTCAAGATTATATGTATAACATTCTTTACGTAAATTTGTAGGCATTGAAGCCATGCCGCTTAAGAATACAAGACTATGTTGTTGCAGAGGCGCAAGCTTACCCGTCCCTTCCTGGGGAAAGGTTTCACGGGACTCCAATGCCACAGGGCTATGTTCGTGTGGGCCCATTACGTGTGTTACCCGATTGGAGGGAAGTTGCGTTGCCATATGCCCACCCAGATATTGATACACTTGGTGAGGCAGAAGGCGGGGTCATATTGTGGCCCAAAGCAGATGTCATCTACACGACTGAAATTGTAAGATAAATTTACATTGATTTAGACTGTTAATGTGTATATATGATGTCAACTGATCTGAAATTATATATACAGGTTAAAAAGAAGACACCAGGAGCACCTAGGCCTCCACCTCCACTTCCCGCATTACCAACTTGGGTTCCAACTGACCTAACATACCCGTTAGGTCCTGCTTGTAGGGGAATGGCATGTTGGCTACGGGCACATAATATACATTGCCCTATAATAGTTTCTTTAGATGCAGATTATGCAGGTCGATCATACGATAGCTCTTTATTTATACAAGATATTATTGAGCTGTTTATGTATGATTGGATGAATACATCAATGATAGAGACATGGTTAGGTGAGATCTTGTTTATACATCCATATACCTTGTGTAAGATCTGATGATCTGGTTTCTTATATATTAATGCATATGCCTATATGTTTTGCAGCTACTTAGTCGAAGATCATTGCAAACAATTTGCATTTGATCATGTGGGATTTTTGATTCCATCATTGATTAGTTTGGTAGCTAAAGACCCTGATAATGTTCAACAATACTGTAAAGATGCTTTTACAATTTTTGGTCAGCAAAAGAAGACGATAATAATAGCTCCATTCAATGTCAAGTAAGTTTACTTTATTTATAATTTGGACTTAAGAAAATTCCATTTTTATTTTGCATTTTGAGTTATTAATTGTTAACTTCTTACTTCTAGCGGTAGACATTGGGAGTTACTAGTTATTGTCCCCGGGACATTCACTGTTTATTATCTAGATCCTGCGGGGAGTACATTGAACACTAAAATTGGACACGTAATGAGAATGCCATTATTCTAGTGAGAAATATTTCATTTTTATAGCTGTTAACATCTTTTATTACATTACTATTTACTTATGCAATTTATTGTGTTATATTAACATGTAGGGGTTTAGATGCATTCAAAAAGGCTGGAGGAACGGTCCCAAGGAAAAAGAACCAGCCAATAAATTGGCAGAACGTACAAGTAAGTTCCCGACTCGAATATATATATTATTGATGTGAATTGTGCTTAGTTGTATTATTTTGTATGTTTCAATTTATAGTGTGCTACACAAGACAATGGCTGGGCATGCACATACTATGTGATGCGATTTATGCAGATGATTATCAAATATGCCGCATTGGACATCGATACCATACATGAGGTATTATATATAGTCTCATTAGTTAGTATGAAATATATCAATCTTATCTTATTTTTATATTATTACTTATATATATACATCATTCTCTTTGCAGGTGTTTAAAACTGACCACACTATAGGTAAACGCTTAAAAAATATACATGCTCCATATACGATGGAAGCATTAAATGAAGTAAGAGAAGAATGGGCAAAAGCCATACAAGCAGTGGCAACTGTAAGATATAATTGGGATGTTGATAGCGATAATGAATGATACTTTGTAAATGAATATTTGTGAATGTTAATACATGTATTTGAATGTTTCTATATGTGTGAATGTGAGAATTGAATTGATTTCTGAATGTATGTATTTGTGTAGAATTTTCCTTGTGACTTTTGCAGGTTTGCGGCCTGTTTGTAGGCTGATATCAATGGATGTCGTAAACCTGCAGTTCAGAAAACTGAACTGCAGGTTCTCATCCTGTTGACCAGCCACAGCAGGCCTGCAAACTGATATGAAAAAAAATATATATATAAATAGGCGTCGGTTATTTATAGAAAACCGTCAGCAAAGACACACAGCGTCGGTTATTTGATAAAAACCGATGCCTAATAGTACAAACAACCCGACCGTGCAGGATAGCACGGCCGTGGTGGAAAAGGTGTCGGTAATTCATATAAAACCGACGCCTATAGTACTAAACACGGTCGTGTAGGGAAGCACGGCCGTGTCGTCTTGAAGTATAGGCGTCAGTGTTTTAGTATATAACCGACGCCAAAAGTGTTCGCGCCACAGAAAATGGCGTCATCTAGGGCACTTTATGCGTCGGTTATCTACTAAAACACCGACGCTATATTCTATATAGGCGTCGGTTGTTTAGTAAATAACCGACGCACAAAGTGCCCTAGATGACGCCATTTTCTGTGGCGCGAACACTTTTGGCGGCGGTTATTTACTAAACAACCGACGCCTATAGAATAAATAGGCGTCGGTTAAAAAACCGACGCTGAAGTGTTCGACCTTTAGCGGCGCCCACATAGGCGTCGGTCGGAAACCGACGCCAAATGGGGTTAAACGACCGACGCCAAAGGCCGTTTCGGTAGTAGTGGTTTAGTCCATGCCTCATTGGGAAATTAGGGTTTGGATAATAAATATGCCCAACTCAAAGGTAAGATGAACATACCTCGATTCAGAGTCATAGTTAACATGTTTCACCAACTTAGAAGATTCTAAGATCACCTTTGCCTAATTTCAAGTTATTCACATGTATTAGGGTTTTATAAAGCATATATGTGTAAAGAAACCCTATTTTTTGACCTATTTTGAAAACCTCAGATTTTAGTAACAAAACCTAAACCAATTGATTTCTTATGTTTTTCTGATAAAGAAAACATATTTATTTACTTAATTTGGGGATTATATGAATTAGTTACAATTTTTAGGGATTTTTATATAATATATTAGATCTTCAAAAATCAACCATCAAAAATATGGAAATGAAACTTTCAAACTATTTTTATTAGAAAGATCACTTTTTTCTTATTTCAAAACATATTTTACTTAATTTTTGGACAACCAGAGCAAAGGTACTATTTTCACAAATTCAACCAATCAGAAAATTTGAAAAATCCAAATAAGCAGAAAAGAATTTGTGAGAGAGGGAGAGTGAGCAGGACCGACCCACTGACTTGGCCCAAATCAAGGGCAGCCAAGTCGCATGGTCAATGGTCCAGTTTGACTCATCCAAGGCAAAGAAAAGTGGGTCGAAATGACCAAAATAGCCTTGTACAGAAAAGCAAGAAAGGAGAACATAGGGGTAGAAGAGGGAAAATACAATGGGGAATCATCCCCTTCCATGCACATGCCATTACTGCTCGAAGCAGCAGGTGTGGAGCTCAGAAGATTTGGGCAACACTCGATCAAGCGACCATACAACAATCCAAGAGTGCGAAAATAAGGAGCAAGTGGTAACGAAGTGCACCTCAAAAGAAATTAAGCAGAGGGGAACCAAGGGGGAGGCCTGACCCACTGGTGCTACTTGGAGGTCCTTGGCCTTGCTGCAGCAAGAAATGGAGGTAAAGGAAAAATTAAAAGCGGAGGAAGATTTCTCGAAGCAAGACGAAGCTCTAGGGAGGCTTAGATATTTATAAGGCTCGAGTTAGGGCCTCAGTGGTATAGGTGTGGGGATGCTTGGTCTGTAAGAATTGGGAGTTTCCCCGATGCTCTAGGATAGGATGCTAGTAAGGGATCAAAATGTGTGGATTTAAAGCACGAATTCAGCGGAGAAGAAATTTTGAGAAAAGATCAAGAAATGAAAGAGAAATCACGAATTAAATTTCGCACAATCGGTGGCCTGGTTTCCTTAAGTATCGCAAGATTGTTGATAACTCATGTGTCGTCAGATTGCTATCTGATGATGGGCACATACCACATGATCCAACTAAGGTGGCATGACATATATATCCAATGTGACTATGATTCTGAATAAAGTGTGTTCACATTAATTTCTCATTTTCTCTCTCCTCAATTGAGTGTGCAAACAAACTCCAAACTTAATGAAATTCGACACCTAGCCTATTTAGGACATGTAGTACCCAATTTTAGCATTTTTTTTAGTTTTGAAGACTCTAAATATTTCTTTTGATTATTTTAAAGTAAATCATATTTTCTCTTTCCTATCCCTTTAGAGACATCTAGAATCCATAAATTAATGTGAAACTTCACCCTTATGCAAACCAAAACATATGTAACACGAATTTGCCATTAATTTTATCCCTTGAAGTTATTTATCACATTATTCAACATTTTGGGCTTTCACATAGTTTCTCTCTCCTAATCTACACATGAACGTTAAAGATTCCAAATTAGATGAAAATTTACCTATAGGCAATTTTAATGTGTAGATAAGAATCTAAGATTAGTTGCCACTTTTGAAGTCGTTTCATGACTTATTTTATATTTTGGAGAAAACTCACCTTTTCTTTTCTAAATAAAATAGATATAGTTATTATTATCCCAAAATTGTGAAACTTGGCCTCCAAGCCATATCAGATCCAAAGAATTAAATATGAAGTTTTTTTAATGTAATGAGTCTTCCTTTAAAGAGTTTCACTCCCTTTACACATTATTTGCATTATTTGTCACATTAAATCATTTAATACCACATTATCATATTCAAAGCTTTTCTATTTATTCCTTTTATCTTCCTTGCTTCAAAAGGCTAAGGGGAGTTATAAAATGAAATTACTTTGTTAATATTTCACTTAAGTGGTAATTCTGCATATTAGACCCTAGTTGAAAACACTAACTGAGGTAATTGTGCATAAACCCATATTTTGGCATGAAAGGCTAGATTAATAATATACTTAGATTTCAGTTCGTTGCACATGTCATGCAATGAAGGACCTAGGAAAGTCTCTATGACCATATCAAAAAAAAGTAGGAAGTCATAATTAAGAAAGGGAGAACTCATAGAGAAGTAGAAACACACATATACCACCAAATCAGAGGTAGGAACCCATAATTCACAGCATGTTAAGTTGCCTCTATCGATATATGCTTTATGTCTTATATTTCATTTGTGTTTTAGACTTGTCTTTGTTTTTATGTTTTCTTTTATCCCGTATATACTAATTGTGTTTCTCACTTACTTTCTTGTCATATAAAAGAAGGTGACTGGTATTTATTTTAAACACATCAAATAAAGACTATTTATTTTTATATGGTATTGGACGGTTATGAACCCCCTTAGCCTTTCTTCTCCATCCATAATGCTTCTCATACTTCTTCCTCCCTCCATATCACACTGCCCCCACCCCAACCCACCCTTCTTTCCTCTAACTCTCCTCTACCCCCTTTATCCCTACCTCCTTTCCTTTTCCTCCCATCATAAGCCCTCATCCCCTACTACCACTACCTCTCCCATCTACAGTCCCATTAATAGAACCCAAAGAAGGTCTTTGAGATCTTCAAGAATATGAAAAAAGGAGTATTCGACGGATGGATTTATCAAAGATTATTACAACCATTGTTAAAAATAAAGGGCTTGACTCATGTGCATCACTCATTTATCTGGATATTCTGAACAATTTTCTACTCTATCTAAAATAAGTAACGCTTCACTGGTGACAATGACTAATGGAGCCCAGTCTCTGGTGTGCAAAATTGGAGCTATCTACCTCTGTCATAATTTTCCCTTAAAATCTGTGTTATAAGTTCCAAGATGTACTCTTAACCTTTTGTCTATTAGTAATTAATTTTGTTATGAGCCTTCAATGCTCTTTTACTTTTGATTCTGAGGGTTTTTTGTTTTAGGATATCCACATGAAAATGAGGATTGGTTCGAGACATGAATGACTAGATGGACTCTATCACCTAGACATACAACAGTCTACTACTACTATTCTCTCATCCTCATTCAATGAACTACAATGGCACTATCATTTGGGACACCCGTTCATTCTTAATTATGATGCTTATTTCTTGAGATACCTAAGAAAACTTTTCTTTGTGCATATTTTCAATTTGTAAAGCAAACTCAAGTAGTGTTTTGTAAGAAAAAGTCATTAGGAGTTCTATTTGTTCATGATATATGGGGACTGTAACATCCCTGACCTGGGTTATGTTCTAACCCTAGGTGTTTTGCCTAATAAAGTTGATTAGATGCTTTCTCTTATTTCTTGAAAATTAATTAAGGCTCAAGAGGAACTTATATTTCAATTTCAGTCCTTTTGAATAATGTTGAAACAATGTTTTGTTAATTTTGGACTAAAGTGCAAATTACCCAAGTGGAGGGGTTAAATTGCAAATTGTGCATGATAATATGTTCCTCATGTGTTGAATCATCATGGGAATGAGTATGATGCAGTAGTATGGATTCTACAAGCCTGAATAACAAGAAAGAGCCTGTTGAGCAATGTTTGTGCATTAAAAACCTAGTTTTGGTGTAATGTGCAATTTACCCAAAACCTAGGGTTCAATATGAAAATTACCACTTCAAAATAGTCCTTAATGTTTCTTGGCATCATTTAGAGCAAACAAAATGAGAGGGTCGTCTCATTTGAATTACTTTGGAGGAGAGAGAATCTTGATATTAAAATAATCAAGATTTAAGCATAAATGGTACATTAATTCAATTTAATGCAAAAAGAAATATATTAATTGAGGAGTCCTTCAACCAAAAGTTGAGGGATGAAATTGCAAAGTGTTGGACGAGATTGTGCCTTGCAAAGTCACGAAAATATCTTGTTTGAGTGGAAGGCCCACTCATATTAAGTTAATAAAAAGTATTATCCACTAAAATGGGATATTAGTATAATATGTTTAAGGTGCTTAACTTCTTTTCCTTTAATTCTTGGATAATGAAGAGGTTTTGCAAAAGGAAGAAGATGGCTTCGTGGTCAAGGAATGGAGGGGTATAATTTGGAAATAATTTTGGAAATTAAAGGAATTAATTCCATTTTCTCTTTCCTTGGATTTCCTTATACATATCTCATTTCCTACCCACAAAAGGATCTTTTTTGGAATTCCTTTCCTCTTCTTTCTTTGGCCGACCGCAAGAGAGCTTAGGAGTAGGTGAAGGACGACCCCGCAACCTTTTGGTAAGTTCTTGACCTTCTTTCACCTTGGTTTCATGGTGAAAACCGAAAATCAATGCTTGATTTCTTGTTTTCTCCATCCAATCTTCAACTCTAGCCAACTCTTTCATCCAAAAGCTTGAAAACAGACCTTGGGCAGTTGTCAAAGCTCATCCACCATTAGAGAACGTGGAACTTGGAGCTTGGAATCAGATTAGAAGGCGGGTTATATAACTTAAACCCTTAAACATTAATATTGCATTCAATTCTCCATGATTTGTTGTTCATTTTGTTCTATTTTGAACTTCCTTTGATTCATTGCTGCAATTTCCATAAAAACAGCAGTAGTTCTTGGATGAATGAAGGAAGATGATGATGACATCATCTTGGACACTTTTCCCAAGAAAATACTAGTCCAAACGGTTTCAACAAAAGTGTCCAATCGGTTTGCACAAGAGCGTTTGAACTTAAACGGTTTCATCAAACTGTTTGGAAGTAAATGGTTTCATCAAACCGTTTGGGAGTAAACGGTTTCAAACCATTTGGAAGAGTTGACCATAGTTGACCGTTTGGAGATTTGATGATAATGATGATGATTTATGACCTATTAAATATAATTGATTAATTCTAAAGGGTTCATTAGTTAAAGGACCAACAATTACCAAACCCTAATCGGGTTAAGTGTTGATTTTGTGATTGTTTGACTTAGAACTTTGGGTTGATTAACCCAAACGGTCTCAAGACCATTTGGAGATCACCCAAATGGTCTCAAGACCGTTTGGAGGTCTAAGGTTGAGTATGGTTGAGTATTTGAAGATCCAAAGATACTAAATTGAAATGCAACTAATAACTAATGTGGTGATCAACCCAATGGACCAAACCCTAACTGAATTCCACATATTTTCATGATGGAATGGGTAAACAGTGTCAAGACTGTTTGGAGGTCATCCAAACGACCTCAAGACCGTTTGAGGTCAGGTCATGTTCAATTTGTATGGTGGTCCAATGATTTCAAAGTAATTAGTTTCATAATGATTAACATTGAGGGTTCATCGATTTCAAACCCTAATCCAATTGGATTCAAAACCCTATTTGATGATCAATTGAAAGTCAAATCAATTGAAGGATAAATTATTTTTCCAATTGAGGTGTGGGGCTTATGCTCAATTGATGAGTGGTTACATGGATTCAATCGATGAGGGAATCAACCTTGAAAACCCTAAACCAATATATGTGATTGAGACCATTTTTGGTCCAATCGGTTTTGAGGAGGTTTGGACCAAACGGTCTCAAGACCGTTTGGGACCAAACGATCCCAAACCGTTTGAGGCCCAATCGATCTCATGAGTGCTTTGGCAAACGGTTTCAAGTACCTACTTTGGAAAACGGTTTCAAGTACCTACTTTGGCAAACGGTTTCAAGCACTAACCTTGTTAAACGGTTTCAAACCGTTTGAACTTAATTGATCAAAACTGTTTGAGGTCTAAGTGACCAAGACCATTTGGGGTCTAAGTAACCAAGACTTTTTGAGGTTCAAATTGGTTAAACCATTTGGACACCTAATATGATTAAAGGTCAGTTAGCTACTTGATTGATAATGATGTAGTCTAATGGTGATCATAATGATTAACCCTAAACTGTGTGTACTTAAATGAAGAGCTGACCTAGATCAATCTTGGAATACTTAACATCCTTGAGAGGATGAGAGAGAGAGATAGGGAGTAATGCTTATATAATTAAGCTCTAATTCTATCATTATGAATAAATATGTAATCAGGGTTTGATCCATAATAATGAGATCATGAAACCCTCATTGTAAAGATTAATGAGCCTTGACCATAATTTAGGGCAAAGCTATGTGAAACCCTAAAATAGGGCAAAGCTATGTGAAACCCTAAATTAGGGCAAATCTATGTGAAACCCTAAATTAGGGTAAAGCTAGGTGAAACCCTAATTGAGGGAGATGTCGAGTGAAATCCTAATTTCAGGTAATACTAAGTGAAACCCTGATATAGAAGGATGTTATGTGAAACTCTAATGAAGAGTAATATTAGGTGAAATCCATATAAATGGGAGATGCTATGTGAATCTCAATTTATAAATATGGAAAATCATATTCCTAATAATGGAATAGTGATTAATGTATTGACAAATGTAACACCTAGAGAGGTTGATAATGGATATCCTTATGTCAATAATCCCTAACTCAAGGATGAGTCCATATCTTTGGCAATGGTTGTAAATTCTAAATAAGTGGCTTATGACCAATACATTACATAATAAATGTGATGAACTGGTGCATAAAGTATTAGGATGAGGAATACCCTAATACAATCTAAGTGGATGAATTCAAGTAAGATAAAGGTGATGCGGGAAGTGATATATCAAGATATAATAAATATCACATCCAACACCTCAAGACTGATGTACCTTAATGTGTTTTAAATCCAATATATTTGGATGAGAGGCACATGAAGTGTGTCATGTCAATTATTACATTGAGATGTAATGCATTTTGATGAGTGTAGGCTAACATGCCTTATGAAAAGGTTAATCCAAACCAATAAATTATGATGCAATTATATTCTGGTAAAGATGAGAGAGAAACTTGTACTTTGTGTTGATAATTCATTTAAAGATGAATGATGAGAATAAATAAGTATGATTGAATACTTATGTTATCCATATTGATTCCTAGATGTGTGAAGCAATGGAATAGGACTAGATCATTAATAATATGATCTTGAGAACCTCTATGTTTATTTATGGAAAACCCTAATCCAGGGTAATGAAGTGTAAATCCCTAATATAGGATGATGAATGTGATACAAAACCCTAATCCAGGGTGATGTTATGTAATGTTACAGTAAACCCTAAATTGGGTAAAAGGACATGATGAACCCTAATCTGATGTGAATAGTGCATCCTAACCCTAAATTGGGGAATAGGATATAATAAACCCTAATATAGGGTAATACTATGTGAAACCCTAATACATGGTGATGCTATGTGAAGTCCTAACACAGAGTAATCCTATGTGAAGCTCAAATACAGATTGATGAGTTATGATTGTAGCAAGAAAACCATTGTTTTACACGGTACTGATATATAAATGTTATCATGAGTACTAATCATGCAGGTATGTTGAGATGATGAGCATAGCCAGGTATGGGCTATGATGCTCTGTATATTGAAAATGCTTTATGGGATTCATAAGACATAATATGCCTTGTTGCTTATTAAGGGGTAATAAGAGGTGATATGAGCTTTGTGAACTATGTGGAATACTTTGTGAAGTAAGAATCATAATGTCCTAGGTCAGTTGACCTGAAAGTATTAAGTTACCTAATAAGTGGTAACAAGTATTCTATGATGAGTAAAGGGTTTAAATACCCATATTCTATAATCATGATGATGAACTTGTTAAGAAATGGAAATGTACTTGTGCAGATGAGGGATTAAGATCCCAATATTTTGTTAAAAGAATATGGCTACATGCCATGACTCCACAAAGACAATGCTAGGCATTAGCTATGTGATCTAAGCTTGAAGAGAGTATATGTTGCAGCTATAATTCTATAGTGAATACATGTTATACATATTCCTTAATGGATAAGTGACATGATGCTCTATCAAGTTATAGCTGCAATACTTTAGATAAGAGCGATGTTCTAATCTGTTAGACAATGAAGCAACTAATGTTAAACAATAATGATTCTTCTATTCAGATTTATCTTATTAAACTGCAATAATAATGTTTCTGGCGGAGAGTTATATCTCTCGCTGGGGTAATTTACAATTATCTCACCCCCGTGGGAACCACATTTTTTTAGGTGGACGTGGACGAGGAGGCAGGAATCCTTCAGTAGGTGAAGGACAACAGCAGCAGCAGGGACAGCTGTGAAGTCTCAGGTGGAGACACTGGCTGATATGCCTTGTATAGATGTACATAGAGTCCTATATGTCATCTCTGTACTCTCAGGTCCTCGGAGTAGTAGTTAGTACTTTCAAGATTTTGGCTCAATGCCTCGAGACTTTATAATGCCTGTGTTTAATTTAACATAGCAGTTGATGCATGTAATCCTCAGAAAAAGATGATACAGGACATGTACTTGTGAACCAGTATGTAATTAAGTTACTCCGGTTCTTTATGAAAGAGTTTTCCTATGTGTGTACCTCTTTGTAAAATGGTTTTAATTTTTAGTGATTTTTGGTAATTCGCTACTTAGTGATCGCTTCCGCTTAGTTAATAACATTTTATTCGAACGATGCATCACAATTTAGTGGTATAAGAGCGCTAGGTTCGTTGAGTCTACAGAGACATAGGACTAAGATGTTGAGTCTATTCTAGTGTCTTCCAGTTATCTGATAGTGACTTCTGCTCATATAGG
Source organism: Alisma plantago-aquatica (assembly GCA_963693085.1). Taxonomy (NCBI): domain Eukaryota; kingdom Viridiplantae; phylum Streptophyta; class Magnoliopsida; order Alismatales; family Alismataceae; genus Alisma; species Alisma plantago-aquatica. The sequence goes on from OY856409.1 coordinate 686,498,922, forward strand.
AGGAGAAGAAAAACTTGAAGATGTCTGGAACACACAAAGAACACACTATTGATAGCAGTGTTGCTGCACCAGGAGGAGGTGCAGGAGATCAGAATTGGGGAGGGCCTATACCTAAATAGCCTCAGATTGACCCAGCTGTGATAGAAAACCCAGCCCTCCATGCTCTATTTGAAAAATTCCTGACAAACATGACACACATGGCAGACAGGATGCCACCACCTGCACCTAGGGCACCAGTCCACCATGAGGGATATGGAGCAGGTAAGACTTTTGAGAGGCTTCGTCGGGTTGGAGCCATAGATTATGTTGGTACATCTGATCCAGCTGACGCTGATTTGTAGCTGACAGAGCAAGAGAAGGCTTTCAAAATCCTTGATATCCCTGAAGCAGAGAAGGTAAGACATGTAGTGTACCTCCTAAAAGGAAGTGTTGGTCACTGGTGGATGATAGAAGAAGATAAGAGACCAGGTGAAGAGATTGGATGGGAGGTATTCTGACGAGAGTTCGTCAGTAGATACTTTCCTAAGACGTATCTAGATGATAAGATCTCTCAATTTGAGAGGATCATACAAGGACAGATGAACGTTAGCTAATATGAAGCTAAGTTCATGGAGCTGTTGCGGTTTTGTCCGCATATGGCAGTTAATGATGAGGAAAGAATTCGGCATTTTGAGAAAGGGTTGAACACTGAACTGACCACTCCTGTGTCTGCTTTAGAGAACAGGGAGAGGTTTTCCACCTTTGTGGAGTCAGTAAGGAGGATAGAAAGGTCTGAAATTGAGAAACGACAGACCAGTGGCAAAAAGGTGTACACTCGGTCTCAAGGACAAAGATCTAAAGTTTTAAGAATCCGAGATTTTCTGCATCGGCAGCACCATCGAGATTCCATACCCAGACACAATGGACGTCAAGTAGGGGTAGGGATCATAGAAATGCTCCAAGTAGAGCCCCCGACATAGCATCAACATCGGTGACCGGACCTCACAGACACTATTGTGTGCCCAGGATCTATTACCAATGTAGACAACTGGGACATCTAGCAAAGGATTGTCCAGACGGGAATTTGATGATGACTCAACCCCAGGGACAGAGTCAGCAAGGCTCATAAAGGAGGCAGTTTTCTAGCAACAATAAAGGATGTGGACAGACGTCCCAGACATGTCAGATGAAATGGTTTCATTTTGATATTTCATTTCATGATTCTATGTGTTAAAAATAAGAAAGTAGTTGTTTTGAGCTTCCTTTGACTAGTCCTATAAGGACATAAGGAAGATGAGAACTTACATTTTTCTCAATATCTCTTAAAATGCTTTATAATCTCTCTTATCTGTTTGATAAAAGATGAGAAATAGAAGTGATGCCTGAAGAAAATCCAAGAATGAAAAATCATGTGTGTATAATGATATGAAAAGTGAGGAATATGATAGCAAATAAAGTGCATACTACCTAATCTCAATACTTGTATACCCTGGCCAGGTATATGATTATTTGAGATAAGGCAAGTATGAAACTCTTAGATTGTTATCTTTCTGATTACTCTGATCAAGTAGTCATTCTGAAACAATCTAGTGAGTATAATTAAACTAATAAGGAAGAGCTAAGTGAACATTCCCAACCAATGAGGAAAAGATAAGTGAACATTCCTAATTAATGAGGAAGTGCTAAGTGAACTTTCCCAATTAAATAGGAATTGCTCAATGAACTTTCCCAATTAAATAGGAATTGCTCAGTGAACTTTCCCAATTAAATAGGAATTGCTCAGTGAACTTTCCCAATTAAATAGGAATTGCTCAGTGAACTTTCCCAATTAAATAGGAATTTTCTCAGTGAACTTTCCCATTAAATAGGAATTGCTCAGTGAACTTTCCCAAATAAATAGGAATTTGCTCAGTGAACTTTCCCAATTAAATAGGAATTTGCTCAGTGAACTTTCCCAATTAAATAGGAATTGCTCAGTGAACTTTCCCAATTAAATAGAGATTACTCAGTGAACTCTCCCAATTATATAGGAAGTGCTAAGTGAACTTCCCCAATTAAATAGGGATTGCTAAGTGAACTTTTCCAACCACATAGGGTTTGCTAAGTGAACTTTCCCAAACAAATAAAGGATTGCTGAATGGATTACCTCTATTAAATATATATGTTTTTCATTTGATAAACAATCTTGGGTGATGATATGAGTATGTTAATTTGTGTTTCTTCCTTTCAATTAACATGGCAATCAAGTAAGTATTATGACATTTGATGTACATGGATTAGAAATAATCCGTTGATAGATACTTAGAAAAGTATCAGCTGGTTTTGGACTTTGGTTCTAGGATAATGATATATGGAACAAGCAATGTCCTAAAATAAAAGAAATATTTTGTGCATGTGTACCCTTGGTGGTAACAAAAGGAAATCGAATATGATAAGTATGAGATGTGTTCTCAATACATATGATGAATACCAAAGTAAGGTATTTATGTTGGTTATCTATATTAGCCAACTGAGAAATCAATCCAGTTACACAAAATAATATGAACATCATATGTTATGGGTTTATGCTCTTCATAAACATAAACATTGATAAGGATGAACTAATGGAAGGAACAAGTGTAATTATGGTGAAAAAGTTTATCAAGTTGAAAATATTCTCTTAGAATAGTCCTGTGTGGAAGAACTTTGTGTGGATTAAAGATCTATAGTATCTCCATGATATTGAGATGATAATTAGAGACTTGATGACATGAGTAACAACTATCTTTTGTTATCTGGGATTTTGGGGACGAAATCCTTGTTACGGGTTTATAAATTGTAACATCCCTGACCTGGGTTATGTTCTAACCCTAGGCGTTTTGCCTAATAAAGTTGATTAGATGCTTGCTCTTATTTCTTGAAAAGTAATTAAGGCTCAAGAGGAACTTATATTTCAATTTCATCCCTTTTGAATAATGTTGAAACAATGTTTTGTTAATTTTGGACTAAAGTGCAAATTACCCAAGTGGAGGGGTTAAATTACAAATTGTGCATGATAATATGTTCCTTATGTGTTGAAGCATCATGGGAATGAGTATGATGTAGTAGTATGGCTTCTACAAGCCTGAATAACAAGAAAGAGCATGTTGAGCAATGTTTGTGCATTAAAAACCTAGTTTTGGTGTAATGTGCAATTTACCCAAAACCTAGGGTTCAATATGCAAATTACCACTTCAAAATAGTCCTTAATGTCTCTTGTCATCATGTAGAGCAAACAAAATGAGAGGGCCGTCTCATTTGAATTACTTTGGAGGAGAGAGAATCTTGATATTAAAATAATCAAGATTTAAGCATAAATGGAACATTAATTCAATTTAATGCAAAAAGAAATATATTAATTGAGGAGTCCTTCAACCAAAAGTTGAGGGATGAAATTGCAAAAGTGTTGGACGAGCTTGTTCCTTGCAAAGGCACGAAAATATCTTGTTTGAGTGGAAGTCCCACTCATATTAAGTTAATAAAAGTATTGTCCACTAAAATGGGATATTAGTATAATATGTTTAAGGTGTTTAATTTCTTTTCCATTAATTCTTGGATAATGAAGAGGTTTTGCAAGAGGAATAATATGGATTCGTGTCCAAGGAATGGAGGGGGATAATGTGGCAATAATTTTGGAAATTAAAGGAATTAATTCCATTTTCTCTTTCCTTGGATTTCCTTCTACATATCTCATTTCCTACCCACAAAAGGATCTTTTTTGGAATTCCTTTCCTCTTCTTGATTTGGCCGACATCAAGAGAGATTAGGAGCAGGTGAAGGACGACCCCTCAACTTGTTGGTAAGTTCTTGACCTTCTTTCACCTTGGTTTCATGGTGAAAACCGAAAATCAATGCTTGATTTCTTGTTTTCTCCATCCAATCTTCAACTCTAGCCAACTCTTTCATCCAAAAGCTTGAAAATGGACCTTGGGCAGTTGTCAAAGCTCATACACCATTAGAGAACGTGGAGCTTGGAGCTTGGAATCATATTATAAGGTGGTTTATATAACTTAAACCCTTAAACATTGATATTGCATTCAATTCCCCATGATTTGTTGTTCATTTTGTTCTATTTTGAACTTCCTTTGATTCATTGCTGCAATTTCCATAAAAATGGCAGTAGTTCTTGGATGAACGAAGGAAGATGATGATGACATCATCTTTGACACTTTTCCCAAGAAAATCCTAGTCCAAACGGTTTCAACAAAATTGTTCAATCGGTTTGCATAAGAGCGTTTGAACTTAAACTGTTTCATCAAACCGTTTGGAAGTAAATAGTTTCATCAAACCATTTGGTAATAAACGGTTTCAAACCGTTTGGAAGAGTTGACCAAAGTTGATCGTTTGGAGATTTGATGATAATGATTATGGTTTATGACCTATTAAATATAATTTATTAATTCCAAAGGGTTCATTAGTTAAAGGACCAACAATTACCAAACCCTAATCGGGATAAGTGCTGATTTTGTGATTGTTTGACTTAGAACTTTGGGTTGATTAACCCAAATGGTCTCAAGACCGTTTGGACATCACCCAAATGGTCTCAAGACCGTTTGGAGGTCTAAGGTTGAGTATGGTTGAGTATTTGAAGATCCAAAGATACTAAATTGAAATGCAACTAATAGATAATGTGGTGATCAACCCAATGGACCAAACCCTAACTGAATTCCACATATTTTCATGATGGAATGGGCAAACGGTCTCAAGACCATTTGGAGGTCATACAAATTACCTCAAGACCGTTTGAGGTCAGGTCATGTTCAATTTGGATGGTGGTCCAATGATTTCAAAGTAATTAGTTTCACAATGATTAACATTGAGGGTTCATCGATTTCAAACCCTAATCCAATTGGATTCAAAACCCTATTTGATGATCAATTGAAAGTCAAATCAATTGAAGGATAATTTATTTTTCCAATTGAGGTGTGGGGCTTAGGCTCAATTGATGAGTGGTTAAATGGATTCAATCGATGAGGGAATAAACCTTGAAAACCCTAAACCAATATATGTGATTGAGACCATTTTTGGTCCAATCGGTTTTGAGGAGGTTTGGACCAAACGGTCTCAAGACTGTTTGGGACCAAATGATCCCAAACCGTTTGAGGCCCAATCGATCTCATGAGTGCTTTGGCAAATGGTTTCCAGTACCTACTTTGGCAAACGGTTTCAAGTACCTACTTTGGCAAATGGTTTCAAGCACTAACCTTGTTAAACAGTTTCAAACCGTTTGAACTTAATTGATCAAAACCGTTTGAGGTCTAAGTGACCAAGACCGTTTGGGGTCTAAGTAACCAAGACTTTTTGAGGTTCAAATTGGTTAAACCATTTGGACACCTAATATGATTAAAGGTCAGTTAGCTACTTGATTGATAATGATGTAGTCTAATGGTGATCATAATGATTAACCCTAAACTATGCGTACTTAAATGAAGAGATGACCTAGATCAATCTTGGAATACTTAACATCCTTGAGAGGATGAGAGAGAGAGAGGGAGGAATGATTATATAATTAAGCTCTAATTCTCTCATTATGAATAAATATGTAATCAGGGTTTGATCCATAATAATGAGATCATGAAACCCTCATTGTAAAGATTAATGAGCCTCGACCTTAATTTAGGGCAAATCTATGTGAAACCCTAAATTAGGGCAAAGCTATGTGAAACCCTAAATTAGGGCAAAGCTATGTGAAACCCTAAATTAGGGCAAAGCTAGGTGAAACCCTAATTGAGGGAGATGTCGAGTGAAATCCTAATTTCAGGTAATACTAAGTGAAACCCTGATATAGAAGGATGTTATGTGAAACTCTAATGAAGAGTAATATTAGGTGAAATACATATGAATGGGAGATGATATGTGAATCTCAATTTATAAATATGGAAAATCCTATTCCTAATAATGGAATAGTGATTAATGTATTGACAAATGTAACACCTAGAGAGGGTTATAATGGATATCCTTATGTCAATAATCCCTAACTCAAGGATGAGTCCATATCTTTGGCAATGGTTGTAAATTCTAAATAAGTGGCTTATGACCAATACATTACATGATAAATGTGATGAACTGGTGCATAAAGTATTAGGATGAGGAATACCCTAATACAAGCTAAGTGGATGAATTCAAGTAAGATAAAGGTGATGAGGGAAGTGATATATCAAGATATGATAGATATCACATCCAACACCGCAAGACTGATGTACCTTAATGTGTTTTAAATCCAATTTATTTGGATGAGAGACACATGAAGTGTGTTATGTCAATTGTTACATTGAGATGTAATGCATTTTGACGAGTGTAGGCTAACATGCCTTATGAAAAGGTTAATCCAAACCAATAAATTATGATGCAATTCTATTCTGGTAAAGATGAGAGAGAAACTTATACTTTGTGTTGATAATTCATTTAAAGATGAATGATGAGAATAAATAAGTATGATTGAATACTTATGTTATCCATATTGATTCCTAGCTGTGTGAAGCAATGGAATAGGACTATATCATTAATAATATGATCTTGAGAACCTATATGGTTATTTATTGAAAACCCTAATACAGGGTAATGAAGTGTAAATCCCTAATATAGGATGATGAATGTGATACAAAACCCTAATCCAGGGTGATGTTATGTAATGTTACAGTAAACCCTAAATTGGGTAAAAGGACATGATGAACCCTAATCTGATGTGAATAGTGCATCCTAACCCTAAATTGGGGAATAGGATATAATAAACCCTAATATAGGGTAATACTATGTGAAACCCTAATACAGGGTGATTCTATGTGAAGTCCTAACACAGAGTAATCCTATGTGAAGCTCAAATACAGATTGATGAGTTATGATTGTAGCAAGAAAACTCATGTTTTACATGGTACTGATATATAAATGTTATCATGAGTACTAATCATGTAGGTATGTTGAGATGATGAGCATGGCTAGGTATGGGCTATGATGCTATGTATATTGAAAATGCTTTATGGGCTTCATAAGCCATAATATGCCTTGTTGCTTATTAAGGGGTAATAAGAGGTCATATGTGCTTTTTGAACTATGTGGAATACTTTCTGAAGTAAGAATCATAATGTCCTAGGTCGGTTGACCTGAAAGTATTAAGTTACCTAATAATTGGTAACAAGTATTCTATGATGAGTAAAGGTTTTAAATACCCATATTCTATAATCATGATGATGAACTTGTTAAGAAATGGAAATGTACTTGTGGAGATGAGGGATTAAGATCCCAATATTTTGTTAAAAGAATATGGCTACAGGCCAAGACTCCACAAAGACAATGCCAGGCATTAGCTATGTGATCTAAGCCTGAAGAGAGTATATGTTGCGGTTATAATTCTATAGTGAATACATGTTATACATATTTCTTAATGGATAAGTGACATGTTGTTCTATCAAGTTATAACTGCAATACTTTAGATAAGAGTAATGTTCTAATCTGTTAGACAATGAAGCAACTGATGTTAAACAATAATGATTCTTCTATTCAGATTTATCTTATTAAACTACAATAATAATGTTTCTGGCGGAGATTTATATCTCTCGCTGGGGAAATTTACAATTGTCTCACCCCCGTGGGAACCACATTTTTTTTAGGTGGACGCAGACGAGGAGGCAGGAATCCTTCAGTAGGTGAAGGACAGCAGGGACAGCTGTGAAGTCTCAGGTGGAGACACTGGCTGATATGCCTTGTATAGATGTACATAGAGTCATGTATGTCTTCTTTGTACTCTCAGGTCCTCAGAGTAGTAGTTAGTACTTTCGAGATTTTGGCTCAGTGCCTCGAGACTTTATACTGCCTGTGTTTAGTTTAACATAGCAGTTGATGCATGTAATCCTCAGAAAAAGATGATACAGGACATGTACATGTGAACCAGTATGTAATTAAGTTACTCCGGTTCTTTATGAAAGAGCTTTCCTATGTGTGGACCTCTTGGTAAAATGGTTTTAATTTTTAGTGATTTTTGGTAATTCGCTGCTTAGTGATCACTTCTGCTTAGTTAATAATGTTTTATTCGAACGATGCGTCACAGGGACCATGCTCCGTTACCAGCCTCTCTAGATTTTTCTATTTTATGACTTTTATTGTTTATTATTCTTAGGCAACTTGGTTGTTTATTTTTCAAAAATGATAGTAACATTTTGGATACTATTACAACCTTCTTGACTGAAATCAAACTTTGTTAGATAAAACTCTCAAAAAGTTTTATATTAATAATGTCTTAGAGTTCATGCAAAAATATTTTGACATGTTTTGTACTTCTTGTGGTAATATCGTCAGGCTCCATGCTCCTAATCACGACAACAAAATGTTGTGGCATAGAGGAAAGTTTTCCATCTTTTTGAAGTAGTTCAAGATATTCTTCTTCACTATTACATCCCCAAGGGTTTTTGGCCAAAAGTCATCTCTACTATATTCTACTTGATTAACCGCATGCCATCTTCTATCCTAAAAAATCAAATCCCCTATATTATACTATATCTAGATGTGCCGCTTTTTTATGTACCTCCTCACATCTTTGACAACACATGCTTTGTTAAATAATTTCACCCTAGCATATCTAAACTTAACCCCCGCTCCACTAAGTTTGTTTTTTTGGATATTCTAGAACTCAAAAAGGATAATGGTGTTATGATCCTGCCAATCGACAATGGTTTGTTAGTGCTAATTTGGTCCTTTTTGAACACATGTTGTAATACTCTAAAAAGTGGTCTGCTCTATCTAGTGATCTACTGGATCCTACTCCACTCCCTCAGGTTGTGAAACATGAACCCAATGAAGTAACTAAGGTTCTTTCTCCTCCCCTTAAACTTTACAAGAGAAGACCCAAGGTTATATTCCATCCATGCCCCCTCAACAACCAAATCCTCCTTCAATCACAACACCTCCTAGGTAACTTCTGACCTACACCTTTACATAAGTCACAAGAACAATGTCCGTTCATGTAATCGACATCCAATTATAATTTATGCTCTACTACTAATCTTGGTGCTAGATTTGCCTACTTTGCTACTACTATCTCTACTATTTCTATACCAAAGAATGTGATGAAAGCTCTCAAGAATCTACCATGCATCAAGCTATGGAAGCTAATATGACTTGTCTTCACAATCAACAAACTTGGAATCCAGTTTATCATCCTTAAGACTGCTCTATAGTTGGATGTGTATGGATATTCACTATTAATTACCAACTTGATGGTTTGATTGAATGATTGAAAACTCACCTAGTTGCAAAGATCATACTCAGACCTATGGGTGGACTATTTTGAAACCTTTTCTCCTATTTCCAGTCTTAACTGAAAAACACTAGAGGGGGGGTGAATAGGGTTTTATAATAATTTTAATAATTATTCAACTCAAACAACCAACCACAAAAATATTAGACAAGGGGACAAGGATTTAGAGTGGTTCAAACCTTAGCAAATACTAAGACAGTCAATCCACTACCCAGTTGCTTACCCAACCGGGATTTTGAAAGAATCAAATTTTATTACCTCGCAAGGACTTTACATAAAATTACAATTCTTTCACCAAACCCTTCGAACAGCCTTCACCTAGAAGTAGTTGCACCAACTTTGAAGCAGCCTTCTTGAAGTAACTTCAAGCTCCCCCTTGAAGTAGCTTCCCGTTGCAACAGCCTTCTTGAAGTAGTCTGAAGTCCACCTTCTCCACCGAGAAGAACCTTCTCCAATCCGCAGCCTCCAACCCTAGGAGTAGCAAGGAGAATACAAAAGATACAAAGGAACAAGAAGAAAAAACAGAAATTACAATACCACTTGTAGCTCAAGGCTTGATTTGCCTATATCAAGCATATATATCTCCTAACCAATGAATATTGAAATGTAGGTTTAGTGGATAGGAGATGCTAGCCTATAGGACACGAAATTTGGAGCAAAGAAAAGAATAGCCAATGCTAGTGTTGCTCAATTGCTCAAAACAGATTTCCAATTGCAAGTGTAAGCTCAAGTATATGCACAAGTGAAGATTGGTGAGTTTAGGTGTCCTAAGGCATGTCCTATTTATAGGAATGACCTACAAGTGCTTAAGGACATTCTAGATACTTTCTAGGGGGTTCCAAGTGCTCAATTAGCCGTTAGGTATCTACTAGTTGGTTTAACAATGGCTAGTTTAATTAATTCTGTAGTTGTTGTCAGAGTCCATCTCGGTCGAGGAATTGTCGACCGAGACACCTACTCGGTCGAGGTTTTGTCGACTGACAGGCTCTCTGGATCAAGTGTTTGCAACGTTCATCTCCAACTGCCAACTACCTTGTCAGCTGTGTCTAACGGCTACCTGGGTCTTTCTCGGTCGAGAAGCTTGTCGACCGAGAGTGTCTCGGTCGAAGATTTTGTCGACTGAGATTGACCCTGTTTCAATGTTTCAAATAAAGTGCTAAGTGTATGTATGAGTGTGCATATGTGACACTATTGAAGGGGATGATCTATCTAAGTGTAGTGATTGACTAGGGAAGATCTTACGCTTGATTTACATGGTCTAAGTACTTGTACATTATATATTTGTACAAGTTTACAATTGATTACATTTCATGAAATTTACAAGAATTCAAGCATATAGATTCCCTAGTGCTTTGTCATCCACCTCATTCCTGCAACACTCAAGTAGCACGTTAGATCAACAAGAATGAAATGTTTGTCATCATCGAAACAAAGGGATTTATCATAATGTCAATTTAGCCAACAATCTCCCCCTTTTTGAAGATGACAAACATTTCCTAAATATAAAATAAGGAAATATAAAGCATGTGAGTTTCATACCTGAAGATTACCTTTTGTAGCCATTTTTGTTTTGCAAGTGGGTGCTGGCTGAGATATTATGAAACTCATTTTATTTTATGTTTTTGATTTTATATTATTTCTCCCCCTTTGTCATTTCAAAAAGATATCCAAGAAAATCATTTTGTATGACTTTTATGTCTCCCCCTTAACTTTATGCTATGCTCCCCCTAAAAGAGATATTCAATTAAAATCAAGGGATTTATATAAATATAAGTCATTTATTGTCGAATTTAGCCATGATGTATTTCTCAATCATTTTACAAGGGATGTTAAGCCCTGAAAATGAAATGAGAGTCCTTTAATTTATTAAAAATGTCTCTAACCAAATGCACGGGATGTTAAGCCCTGATTTGTTATAGAGAATTCCTTTAAGAACAAGATATATGAAATTTGTAGATTTCTTCATAACCAAAAGTCATAATAAGCTTCAAATGATGTTTACAATGTTTTATAAGCTTCTCAATCAAATAATCAAATTTGTTTGTGTGAGCTCCCCCTTAATCTTATAACTAAGATAATTTGAGGATTCTAAGGTCACAAATTGATTTTTAAGATTTGATTTTGACCTTTTAATAGAGCTTCATGTTTTCAATATGATAAACACATTTTGAATCAAGATACTAAGATTAAGTGCAGTAAAATGATGTACAAATAAGCATTTTGTCAAGCTTATTTTAGGTCGACCTTGACTGCGACCATAGCGCCCCTTGGTTAAACTTTAATTTCAACCAAGAGGCAATTTCTGCAGATTTCCAACTTGAACACTTATATGTGAAGTATAATTTCTGCAAAAAATGTATTTATGCCATGAAGTTTTACTATTTATGCAAAATGACATCTTCATATGACCTGAATTACAATGATCAATAACAATATTCATGGTTTGTATATATAGATCAAAGATTATTTTAGACAAACCAATGAAACATAGGGCACAATAATTATGATAGAACAGTAACAGTGTATCCAATGATCAAGATAGAAGCATGTAATTTCATGAAATACAATGACCATTTAAATTGTAATACACATGGTTCCTATATAGATGGACCAAGAAATGCTTAGGATAAACCATGCGGACTATGATAAAATAGTAATTTTCTTGATGAAACCATCATGGTTTATAATTTTCAGTTTTAAACCAAACCATGTAGAGGATAAACCAAAATAATCTCATTCATGATTCATGGATTTTCAAATTTAAGACAAGCCATGTAAATGATCATGCTTAATAAACTTTTTCAATCAAGGAATAAGGTTTGTTCAAAATCAGTCTTCATATAGCACTTTTGCAATATATTTAAGGATTTCATATTTATAATGTTATACCTTAATTCATAATGCAAAAAGATCAATATGTCTTTGTTTCAAAGATAGTCTCCAAGATTCATTCTTGATTTGCATATCAATCATTAATAATAAATTTATAGCGAACTAGATGAATTTAAAACAGGTTCAGCAGATTTATTGCAGATTTGAAGGCAGTAACCTGTTCGGTCGACGATTTCTCGACCGACAATGTTCTCGGTCGACCAGTTTCTCGACCGAGAAAGTTTCTGTATTGTTTCAGAACTGTTTTCAGTAATTGTAATATAAGAATATGAAAGTGAAAACTCAATTGTGTTGAGATATTAACATTTGTATATCAAGAATCAGTTTAGGTCAAATCTCAACTAGTCAAATTTAAGCTTCTAAGTTTTAGGAACCCAAGCTAGATCATCATTCCTTTTCTTGTATGGGCATGAAAAAGAGTAATGTCCAAGATGCAAACAATAATGACAACTAATAGAGTCAATCTCATTTCTAGAAATTGTGTTGTTCTTTGGTACATACATGGATTGATTCTTTAGCACTTGTGTCCTTTTCCAACTAGGTTTTTGATAATATTTTCCTTTAGTTTTATAACCTAGTCCTCTCCTTCCAATTTGACGATAAGAATCATTCAAGATATTATCAAGAATGTTATTGTTACTCAAGCTACTCACTTTTTGTTGTAACTTCATGATCTCATCAATTTTCTTCTTGATATCTAATTTTGCTTGATCTAGATTAGATAACAAAGAATTTCTTTCTTTCACAATAATATCATAATCTATATGTGTACACAAAACAGGTTGTTTTTTAATATCATTTACTTGAGTTTGCAAGTTTAACTTTTCAAGGGAAAGAAGATTACAATTTGCTTCTACAGATTTCAACTTAATATCATAATCTTCAATAGCTTTTTTGAGATCTTCATTTTGAGATGTGAGAGCAATAAGTTTAGCATTTAACTCATCATTTACTTTATTTGATTTCTTAAATTTCTTCTTGCACTCAATATATTTCTCATGTGTATCTTGAAGACTAGCAATTAGATCTTCTTTTGGTAGATCAAAAAGACTTACCTCTTCTTCTTCTTCTTCATTTGTTGTAGCAATGAGGCATTCTACTTCTTCTTTTCCATCATCACTATCATCACTTGAATTATCCCATGCAGCTTTATATGCTCTTTCTTTCTTTTTGTGAGATGATTTCTTCCCTTTCTTGAGTTTTGGACAATCACCTTTCATGTGTCCCTTCTTGCCACATTCAAAGCACCTGGAAGAAGAAACACTAGAAGTTTTATTAGTTTTAAAACTTTTATACTGCTTACCATTTACAATGAGAGTTTCTTCTTCACTATCATATTCACTCGTATCATGATTGTTCTTGGTTGATGCTTTGAATGCAATGTCCTTCTTTCTTCCTTGTTGAAGTTCACGTTCTCTTCTTTCTTCCTCTTCTAAGGTAGCCTCATGAGCTTCTAGGTTGCCAATGAGTTGTTCCATTCTTAGTCGGGTGAGGTCATTTGCTTCTTCAATGGCCGTCACTTTGGACTTGTACTTGGGAGGAAGTGATCTAAGGATCTTTGACACCTGATCTTCCTCACTAATAACTTTACCTAGAGCATTCAAACCATTTACAATAGAAGAGAATTTTGCATACATATCACTAATAGATTCATTCGGATCCATACGGAACTGTTCAAACTTTTGTTTAAGCATTCCAATTTTAGAATTCTTAACTTGAACAGTCCCTTCATAAGTTATAGAAAGTCTATGCCAAATTTCATAGGCTGTTTCACAATTTGATATTCTATTAAAGTCTCCTACTGAAATTGAACAATAGAGAATACTTACAGCCTTTGCATTCATTTGAACCGACTTTACCATATTTGTGTCCCAAGCTGCATATTCCACTTAAGGAAGCTCATAGGGGGTTGACACCATCCTCCATAGATCCCAGCTAATGCCTTGGAAGAAGAATTGCATCCTTCTCTTCCAGTAGGTGTAGTTTGTTCCATCAAACATAGGAGGCCTAGCCACAAGTGTTCCCTCAAGGTTGAGGTTGTTGAGTACCCCGTCACCCATTCTTCAAGACTTGGTTAGGGTTCCTTGAAGCCTGCTCTGATACCAATTGAAAAACACTAGAGGGGGGTGAATAGGGTTTTATAATAATTTTAATAATTATTCAACTCAAACAACCAACCACAAAAATATTAGACAAGGGGACAAGGATTTAGAGTGGTTCTAACCTTAGCAAATACTAAGGCAGTCAATCCACTACCCGGTTGCTTACCCAACCGGGATTTTGAAAGAATCAAATTTTATTACCTCGCAAGGACTTTACATAAAATTACAATTCTTTCACCAACCCATCGAACAGCCTTCACCTAGAAGTAGTTGCACCAACTTTGAAGCAGCCTTCTTGAAGTAACTTCAAGCTCCCCCTTGAAGTAGCCTTCCTCTTGAAGTAGCTTCCCGTTGCAACAGCCTTCTTGAAGTAGTCTGAAGTCCACCTTCTCCACCGAGAAGAACCTTCTCCAATCTGCAGCCTCCAACCCTAGGAGTAGCAAGGAGAATACAAAAGATACAAAGGAACAAGAAGGAAAAACAGAAATTACAATACCACTTGTAGCTCAAGGCTTGATTTGCCTATATCAAGCATATAGATCTCCTAACCAATGAATATTGAAATGTAGGTTTAGTGGATAGGAGATGCTAGCCTATAGGACACAAAATTTGGAGCAAAGAAAAGAATAGCCAATGCTAGTGTTGCTCAATTGCTCAAAATAGATTTCCAATTGCAAGTGTAAGCTCAAGTATATGCACAAGTGAAGATTGGTGAGTTTAGGTGTCCTAAGGCATGTCCTATTTATAGGAATGACCTACAAGTGCTTAAGGACATTCTTGATACTTTCTAGGGGGTTCCAAGTGATCAATTAGCCGTTAGGTATCTACTAGTTGGTTTAACAATGGCTAGTTTAATTAATTCTGCAGTTGCTGTCAGAGTCCATCTCGGTCGAGGAATTGTCGACCGAGACACCTACTCGGTCGAGGTTTTGTCGACCGAAAGGCTCTCTGGATCAAGTGTTTGCAACGTTCATCTCCAACTGCCAACTACCTTGTCAGCTGTGTCTAATGGCTACCTGGGTCTTTCTCGGTCGAGAAGCTTGTCGACCGAGAGTGTCTCGGTCGAAGATTTTGTCGACCGAGATTGACCCTGTTTCAATGTTTCAAATAAAGTGCTAAGTGTATTTATGAGTGTGCATATGTGACACTATTGAAGGGGATGATCTATCTAAGTGTAGTGATTGACTAGGGAAGATCTAACGCTTGATTTACATGAAGTCTAAGTACTTGTACATTATATATTTGTACAAGTTTGCAATTGATTACATTTCATGAAATTTACAAGCATTCAAGCATATAGATTCCATAGTGCTTTGTCATCCACCTCATTCCTGCAACACTCAAGTAGCACGTTAGATCAACAAGAATGAAATGTTTGTCATCATCGAAACAAAGGGATTTATCATAATGTCAATTTAGCCAACATTAACTCTATGCATGTGCTTATGTTTATTGTTGTGAATAATGGTTGGCCTCCTTTTCCACTTGATGTTAAAAATTGTTTTCAATATGATGATTTACATGAGGAAATCTATATGGAGCAACCACCTGTGTTTGTTTACTCAGGGAAAATGTTCCAAAGTCTGCATACTGAGGAAAGCAATTTATGGCCTAAAACAAAGCCACAAGCATGGTTTGACAAATTGAGCCAGATCCTTCTTAAATTTAACTATTGGCCACTCACATTTTGATCACTTTGTTTTCATAAGGAAAATCACTTATGGGTTTGTTATTCTTATCGTGTATGTAGATGGAATAATTTTGTCTTGTATCAATACAGAAGGTATTCAAGATACGAAAAGCTATCTAGAAGAAAAAAAATTGTTACAAAAGATCTAGGGAAACTCAGATACTTTTTGGAGATTAAAGTTTCTAAACATTATTTTGACATTTGACTTTTGCAATGCAAATATTATCTATATCTTCTTAAATAAACATGCATGCTTGGTATCAAACCTACTAGCACCCCTATGAATCTCAATACAAATTGGGATGATGAGACTTCACCACCTTATCTTGATAACCATCAATATAGAAGATTAGTTGGTAAGTTGATCTATCTCGTTGTAAGTAGGGATGACATTACTTCTATTGTTGGATTTGTCAACATGATTTGGACAACCTCAACAATGTCATTAGGATGTTGTTTGTTATATCCTTAAATATATAAAAATTTCTCTAGGGAAAGGATCGTTGTATCATATACATGGAAACTACAAACTCATTGGTTATTCTAACTCTGACTATGTTGGCAGAAGATATGATAGAAAATCTACCGCTGGCTATTATACTATTTTTGGAGGCATTTTGGTTACATGGTGTAGTAAAAAGAAGACATTGGTTTTGTGTTCTAGTTTCAAAGTAGAGTATAGAGCTATGTCTCATATGGCTTATTTATTGGTGTGGGTACAAGGACTCCTCAAAGAATTTGATATCTATGACACAAATCCTATTCATGTGTACTACGACAACAAAGCCTTCATTTGTATTTCTAGAAATCCTACTTTTCATTAGCAAACCAAGCATATAGAGTTGGATTTTACTTTGTTTGGGAATCTATTCTATCAGGTCACATCTACACTTCTTATCTCCGGACAGAAGATCATGTTGCTGACATCTTCATTAAACTACTTCCCAAGAATCACCTTAATACAATGGTAGACAAACTGGGAATGTTTGACATCTATGCTCCCACTTTAGGTAGAGTATTGATATATATTCTTTATGATTTGTATTTAGTTTTTTTCTTTAGACTTGTCTTTGTCTTTTTCTTTCGCTTTTCTTTTATCCCGTATCTATTGTTCCATTTCTCAATTACTCTCTTATCTTATAAAAGAGAGTGAAATTTATTTGTTTTAGACACGTCAAATAAAGATTATATGTTTCTATATCTATCTAAGATCCTAATGATGCTTCATGTCATAAGATCTAAGAGAATGGATGGTTGAGAAACCCATTGATATGGAGAAAATAGGAACAAATAGAAATATAAAAAAGAGAAAGATCCTAGGGGACCACAAAGACATAAGGGATATTATAATATATATATTGGAATTAGAACAACTAGATATATCTACAACACATATTTATGTCTTGTTAATTAACTAACTGCATTAGTGGATGTGGCATGCCAATTGTACTAGTACAATACTAGATGTTGAAGGCCTAGAAGGTAGATGATGATTTCTACCATCTTTACTGCAAATTTTCAGTAGATGACCTTTTTAGAGGTAATATATTAATATGTAAAACTTAATTGTATTTTCTAAAAATATCAAGTAGGTCAAAGTAGTTATTTTCTCTAGGAATAAAAACCCCAAAATGTCAAAATTGGGAAGATGAATAGAGACAAGGGAGAAGAATAAGGTGAAGATAGTTTGTGAGCTTGAAAGTTACATAGTAGCTTAAGAGAATGATGTCATATAATGTATGTGTGGGATTATGGGCCTACAGGAGTAAGGGGAACACATAGCCTTTGGAACTGTCACTCTCTTCACCTACCATGTATGTTCAAGAATTATGTTCACCTCATCTTCCCCCTTCTCTCTTTTCATTATTATAGGTTTGAGTTTGTAGGAATTTAACCTATTCAACCTTCATTGTAAATACAATTCAGATTCGCATGTTAATATATTACCATTAATCAAGTCATCTACCACATCTTCAAATTGAAGATGCTAGAATAATCATCTGCCTTCCAACCTTCGACATCTAGTACTATATTTTTAAAAATGGTGCCCAAAATCCACTAACAAGATTTATTAATTTACAAGACACAAACTCATGTAGTTGATTAGATATTATTAATTAATTTTGAAGTTATAAATAATATATGAAATATATTTTGGGAACTATAAAAGTAATATCTTGATTTTTCTAGGTTTTATAACCTAATTAATAAGTATTTCATGTGGCATTGTAGGGTTTAACCGATTTGCATAAATTAATAATATTTAATTAAATGTAATGTTAGGTAAATGATACCATTTGTGGAGCTTGTTTTGTTTTGTTTTTGACACAGAGTTGAGGTATTCTACATCTCTTTTGAATTATATTAAAAAATGAATTGTATTTTCTCTTTCTTTGGCCTAAGTCTAACATATTGTCATGTATGTCACTTGTTCATATATATATTTGACCTATTTGGGTCCATTCTCTTGAACGGAAATTCAAAACTATTTTATAGGTTTTTTTTCATTGCACATTGGAACATTTTCTTGCATCTTGTTTATATTAATCATATGTTTCCTACATTTATCCATTCATGTAGTGAATATCCAAATTGTCATATGTTATTTGTGTTATTACAAATTATTTCATTTTTGAGAAATCGATCCAATTTATGCATATTCATGATGTAAATATAATTGGGATTCTATCATGATGATTTGAGTAAACTTTATCCTACCCTCTATGATATTCATGTCATTTGGTTTGACTATTTTTATTTGATTTTAGTGGTGTTTATGGGATTCATATGCATGCACAACTAATATGTATAGGTGGCGGCGCTCTCACCTAGACCCAAATGCTCACACTTGATCTATATACCATTAGACTGAGGGTTTTAGTGGTGAAGAGCAAGGAATGTGGTAGTGTTTTGACCCTACTTTTATATCTTAAGAGTTAATTTAAAGATCTACAAGCAATTGAATTAATTTCATTATGAAATATTGTTTTCTATATTTTGATTGAAGGAAAGTATTTATTATTATAAATCATTTTATGTATTTATGAATCATATTGTATTAAAATTTCCTGACATCTATTTTGATTTTTATAACCTCCCTCTTTATTTGGAAACCTTTAGACTTAAATATATTCCCTTTATCCATTTATTGTCCAATCAAAAATTCTATGCATATATTGATGTTTGCTCATTCTTTTCATTGACCTTTCTTTTCTTCTGGGGTTTGCTCCCAACCCCTTATATGTAAAGCATCTTGGATTAGTTGATCTAAATCAACAACTCATGCTAAATTGGTTGGACCTTGGTGTTAATTTTATATGGACATGTTTCCCTATAAAACCAATAATTTCATAACGTAGTTGTTTTAGTTTTTCCTTTGTATCCACACTTATGCGTGAAGAATAATATTAGTTGTATGAATTTGTAAGAGTAGATGACTTATTTTGTTGCTACACTTTGGTTTCGTATTATATTTAACAATGGTATATTAAGGATCCCCTCTTGGGTCCCTCTCCTTATATTGCAATACCAAAAGTTAGCTACAATTACAATGTCACCACCTTTTCAAGTTGGTGTGGATGATAGATCACTAATGATATATTTAAATTTATCTCATGGAAAAATGAATTCTAATGTCAATATCGCACTGGCTAAAAAGCATTTCTTAGTATTTTTAACTCTAAATCCTAAATAAAACATCCACCTTGAGTGAAACAAGTAGACACACTTCTCCTAGTTTTAATTTACTTATTAACAGTGAAAATAAAACATTTGATAATGAGGTGAAAGGAAAATCCTAGAGTTAAAAGAAGAGGTAAATACTAAATTTGACTTCAAATAAAATAAATATTTTTTTGTTCTTCTTTCTTTGTTTACTATTACTCTTTGTTGAATGAAGTAAATTCAATAGCTATCTTCTTAATCTTCTCCCAAATTTGTCCTTTTAAAACCAACTATTTATAAATGTGGTGAGTTATAACTTGAACTAGAAAAAGTATAAAGGAATAGTTGTAGATATCAAGTTATGTAATAAGTCCACTTGGAATATAAGTTAGTTTTGGATTAATAGAGGAACTATGAATCTGTTTCTCAAATGAACTTAGTCCTAACTAAACTCATTTGAATGTCAATCTAAAATTTTGAGTGAATAAAACATTTTCTTCTTCTATATTTTCTATTGTGGTTGAAGCATCAAAATTTTGATTTGTGTAATACATTTATTCTTTGTAAATTCAATTATGATGTTGTAATATGAAATATATTGACATTTCATACTAAATAGAACATTTTAATGTTTTTTCCTATGAAATTTGATGAATAAAGTTCATCATGTACACAACATTGAAGTAGGAAATGGTTAGTATAGCATCAATCGAAGAAATAAATATTCAATTTGTATGTAATCTCATGAAATTTGATAAGAGTTATTTATACCAAGTACCTAGAAACTTCATGTCATCATTAAAAGCATATGTAGGTTCTACTTCAATAGGTCATGACTCCTTAATTGGGGTAGCCAAACAGACCTATAGGATACAAAATTGTTGTACCGCTACCGTGTTGATGAAGTAGCAGGGATAATAGTGTGGGTCATGCTTAATGGTACAAGTAGTGATACCTTGGGGGCTATAAACCCCCACTCCATACTTCATCCTTGTCCACCTCCCTCACCCCCAGTTTATGATCTTAGACCCCTTCTAGTGTCTTCTTCCACCCTTTTTACATCTCCCTTGTCGTCACCTCTTCTCTTCCTTCTACTCTAATAGTTTCCACCTTGTCCCCTAATGTTGGAAGTTAGAGTCATATTGTCACATACCCCATTGCTAGTCCACAGTGAGGAGAAAATGGTACTTACTCCATCCCCTAACATACTAGTTACTATGATGAAGATAGGAGAAGGGAGGATGCTTGAAGGGAGCGGGAATATACAAAACTATGTATCTTTCCAGTCAAATATTTTCAGAAATTATACCTTGATGTTAAATGTATGACATGGCATCAACATAAAATATTAAATATTTGACTATGTTATACAAGATATATCCTTGGGACAAGCCTCAAATATACAATCCCCTTTAAAATCATAAATTAAAAAACATAATCCTTTTTATACAACAAATGGTAGAGGAAGATCTACTTATATTTTATACAATGGATGGCTATATATTATTCATATGAACCTAAAACTACATCATAGAAGAAGATTGTGGGAGTGCATTAGAAACACGACTCAGCAGGAGCTGCCACACTTGGTGGTGGGAGACTTCAATAGCACAAGGAAGGCGTGCGAGAAGAAGGGGGGACTGCCTATTCCAGATTCCATCCTTGGGAGATTCAATGATGCAGTTAATGAAGCCAATTTAATCGAGCTTAACATGAGAGGGGGAGTCACAACATGGCACAATAAGAGAAGTCATATCAGAAGGATCTCTAGCAATATAGATAGAGGTTTGGTGAATGTGAGATGGCTGGAGATTTACCTGACTGCCTCTGTTGCTTTAGGAGCACATTCCAACAGTGATCATGCGTGGATGGAGATGTATTTGAGAAATATTAGTGTGCCTAATCGGCCATTCAGATTCTTAAATCATTGGATTGAGTGGCCAAACTTCTTTGAGATGGTCAGGAATGCTTGGGAGGGGGACATCCATGGAAATCTGATGTTTGTAGTCATCGAGAAGCTGAAGAGGGTGAAGCAAGCTTTGAAGACATGGTCCAAGGGGTTAATCAACCTGGACAACCTGATAAAAGAAGCGAGAACAGAGTTTGCTGCAGTGTCAGAAGATCTGAGGAATGACCCAACTTGTAGTGATAAAATGGAGGAGGAGAGCAGAGTTGGAAAACACCTCTTACAATTAAAGAAGGTCCAGGAACTATACTACTGGCATAGGAGCATATTAAAATGGATTAAAGATGGTGATACTAACTCTAGAGTATACCATGCGGTTGTTAGGAAAAATGACATGAGATACCACATTCATAATCTCATTGATGGGGAGGGTAATCTGGTTGATGAAGTTGATAGAATGGCTAAGATTGCAGTAGAGTTCTTCTCGGACAGCTACAACTATGATAACTCGAATGTTAGAAATAGAGTGAACTCCAAGCCACAGAATAAAATCACAGACGAGATGAATAGGATCTTGTTGAAGCTGGTTGATGATGAAGAAATTAAAAAGGTTGTGCTTGCAATTGGGGCCTCTAAGGTCCCGGGGCCAGATGGTTTTAGTGCGAAATTTTTCCACAATTGCTGGGAGATCGTTGGACCTGATATATGTAGAGCAACCCGGTGGTTCTTGGTGGGTGTTAGGATGGTACATCAAGCCAATCATGCGTTCATCAGACTAATCCCAAAGGCGGCCTCTCCTATGGAGATCACAGATTTTAGACCAATAGCTTGTTGCAATGTGATCTATAAAATCATTTCAAAGATGATTGCATCACGATTGAAGCCGTTACTCCCTGAGTTTATATCACCAAATCAAGTGGCCTTTGTGAAGGGACATTCCATATCGAATAACACACTGTTGGCTAAGGAATTTCTGGTGGATTTTGGAGTTAAGAATGCCACAAGAAAAGCATGTATCAAAACGGATATATCTAAAGCGTATGATCATGTGAAATGGGATGCTATCTGGAGTTCACTTTTAGCTATGGGTTTTCATGGAGATGGATTGAGGTGGTCAAACAATGCGTGCAAACTACATCCTACTCTGTCCTGATCAATGGGGTTTTGTATGGACTGTTTAGAGCTTCTAATGGCCTAAGACAGGGTGATCTGTTATCCCCACTCTTATTTACTATAGTTATGGAGAACCTTACACACCTGACAGATTTGGCAGAAAGGGAGGGACAAATTAAAGCTTTCAAGGTGAGGGGAGTGAAAGTTTTAACACATATGATCTTTGCAGATGATGTCTTGTTCTTTAGTGTGGGACACTACAAATATCTCAAGAAGGTGAAGGATATGATGAAGGAGTTTGGGTTGTTGTCCAACCTGTATATGAATGCTATAAAATCCAATGTTTTTCTCTCTAGATCATGTGATAGTAGAAGGGGGAGACTGAAAGAGGTGATTGGCATCCCTCTAGGCAGGTTCCCTACTAAATACCTTGGGATACCAATCTCAGGAGGAAGGGGAAGAGGGGTGGACTATCAAGAGTGCGAAGATGACCTGAGAAGCACTGTCGAGAAGTGGTGTGGCCTAAAAATTTTGATGGCAGGGAGAAAAGTGCTCATCAAAACGGTCCTTATGGTGAAGATTTGCTACTGATGCAGGCAGTCAGAGATGTCGAGGTTCATTCTAGACAAGTTCAGAAGTATCATGTCTGGATTCTTATGGGGGGCACATGTTGTGAGATGGTGCACAGTTTCACAGCCATTGCATGCGGGAGGCCTAGGCATCTCTTGTCCCACCTCAGTAGCTTGGGAAGCAGCTGCAAGAAGAGTGGATCGGTTCCTTAACAACCCGGAATCCCTTTGGACTAGGTGGATGAAAAACCGGTATGGACAGCTGGGTGATGACATGATCATAGGGGAATCGACGATCTGGTGAAAGATGAAGAAAATCCATAAAGAGTCAGGCATGTTGTATCAAGTGCAGCAGCAATAAGAGAACAATGACCCGATTAGCAAACTATGGAAGATTAGGAAGCAGTTGTCGCAGGTCATGTGGTGTGATATTTTCTAGATTAAGCCTAGATGCCCGAAATGGAGCTTCGGATCCTATAGGGTTATCATGAGAAGACTGCCCACCAGAGATAAAATCATTAAGTGGGGTTTAAATTGCGATCCAAACTGCATCCTATGCAACAATGCAAACGAATCGCACAAACACATCTTTTTTAGTGTGATTTCTTGGCCTACTTGTGGAGAAGAGGCTGCCTTAAATGCGGTTGGGGTGGCCTGGCACCTCTTAACCTGGATGAGGTTGTGGAGTGGATGATTGAGAAAACAGGGAACAATATGTAGAATAGAATTTTGGGGGGGATCTTCATCACTTCACTCATCTTCCACATATGGGGTGAGTGAAATCACATGCTACATGGCAAGAGACCAAGGGATAACACAATCATTTTTGATGTAATTAGTGATAGCATTTTGTGGTTTTTCAAAGTTAATCCGAAGAGCTTGGGTGGTATAGACAGTATGGCTCTGAGGATGTGGGGTCTCTTGTAAAGCTTGTATAGTATACGAGGTTATTGTTGTGTCCCCTATACTTTGTTTTGAGATAGTAATATTTTACCTTATCCAAAAATAAACTACATCATTTAACCCACCAGAATAGGTGTCTGCAATTTGTCCTTTTATATCACTTTCTGAGATGCTTGTGTAACATTGGATTTTGACCTATTTTGATTTGGAATAGGTAGAGAGAAGAAAGTTCATACATTTTCCATGTGCATCCAAATTCACAAACATGGAATGCACTAAAACAAGCAGTCTACAAGATACTCAAATTTTGTTTAGATTCCATGATTATGAATCCATTGAGATTCACTTTAAGAGGATCAAAGTGATACAAGAATGATAAGATGAATAGTATGACTTTTTTTATTTGGAATGATGAATTTAAGTTTTAGACTTAGAGTAAGTCTTCAATGTAGGGAAACAATGTAACATTGAGAAAATAAATGAAAATGAGGCTTCAGTTGATAACTAATGGTTTAATTTTGTCATTAGAAAGATAATTAGTCTCACGGACCCCTTAGAAAACCAAGGAATGGGCCAGGGGTCCTCAGACCTAATTCAAGATTAATTGGGCCAATTAGGGCTACATATGGGTCTTTGTAATATAAAATGAGGAGTTAAATATATCTTGATGATACTAAATAAAAAGGATAATTTTAGTTGAAGGATAACAATAATGAGATTATGAACAAGATTTCAAGATATTCCAAGTTATCTTCTAGTCTATATAATTGTTAAGTACTATCTAGAATATACTTGGAAGCTGAGTTTTGGATAATTGGGCAATGATTTACGCATGTATCTTCAAAGAAATGATAGGTAATAGAAGTAAGAAGATTATCTTGAAATTTGGGACTATTCGAATAACCTTATGGGCCTATAAGATTTATAGAAGTTTGAGATAAATCTCATAAATCTTGTGGGAAAATTCGACTATTAGATGATATTATGTTGTCACCTTAAGGTCTGGATAACTTGGGACCACATGTGTGTGACAATGGATTTAACCTTCAAGCTCTATCTTTAATCTAAGATGGGATGACTCACAAGTCACCGTCCACCCCTCGACTCGAGCTCAATGGTGGAAGGTATCTTCCCTTATCCCTCCTATATCGAATCCTATGGGACAAGTCCCATTGGATTTGTCATATTTCCATGAGCTCAATGAACCCTATTGCAGCTTTTATTATTGCCACTTTGGATAACACCCAAATATGGCCAACGTCTTGAAACGAGCTTGGTAGCAGAAGTTATTATTTTTTGGATAGGTGGATATATAAGAACCTCTGTTTACCTTTGACCGTGTGATCAGAAACTGTCTAAGCTGCAACTACTTCTGTACCTAGATGCATCTTCACCACTTGACCTTACTTCCCTGTCAGTTCAAGTGACAGTCAACTCGAGGAAGATGACTGACCTTGAGCATGGTGAGAAGATAGAAAGATGCCACAATGGTCCATAATGATTATCCCATGATCTGTGATGCACCTAAGGTGCCTAGGTAATATTTTCACTCTGCTTTTTTAGTGTTCCATCTCTGGTTTATACCTAGAAACCACAGGGCCTAGCTCCCTCATCTTTAGCAGCCCAAACTTCAGTACATAGTTGACCAAGTTGGGTGAGGTATCAAGGTCCTTGGACCCTCAGATGGTCTTTAATGATCGTGGTAGGGAAGTCAACTGCTGGGTTGAATCACCCTTGGTAGACACAAAATTCCTCACGAGGTAGATGAAGGTTTGGGATAGGAACACTACTACAGAAATAGCATTCAGTGACACTTTTCTGGGCGTCGGTTATTAAGGAAAACCGACGCCTTCTATGTTAGGCGTCGGTTGTTTACGAAAACCGACGTCTATATTCGAAGACCAGCCAGACACGGGTACCACTTTGTCTTCAACGTCGGTTGTTTATAACAAACTGACGCTTAAAGTCGCCCGCGAAATCCATATTTCGATCAAAAAAAATAGTGTCATTAGCAGCGTCGGTTATTTAGGTAGAAACCGATGCCTATGTGCGATGAAAATTTGCGCGAAAAGTGTCACCTTCAGCGTCGGTTATTAAAGGATAACCGACGCTGAAGGTGGTTCCCGCCAAACAATTTCATGAAAATATCGTCCAATTAGACGTCGGTTTTTTCAAACAACCGACGCTAAAGATGTTTAGGCGTCGGTTGTTTTAAACAACCGACGCTATTTGGGAACTTCATAACCCTCGATCGCCCGACTCTTCCCCTTTCTTCTGTTTCATTGCGAGCGATTTCCCTATTTCTTCTTCAGCTCCCCTTCTCCGGCGATTTCTTCTTCAGCTCCCCTTCTCCGGCGCCCCCTTCTCCGCCACCACTCCTGCTCGCCGCCGCTCCTGCCGCCGTTGGACACCAGCTCTGCGTCGCCGCCACCGCCACCGCCTGCTCGCCGCCGCTCCTGCTCCTGCTGCTGCGCTCTGAAGTCTCCTGCTCCGTCGCCTGCTCGCCACCGCCTGCTCGCCTGCACCGCCGCCGCGCACTGCTGCTCTCCTCGCCGCGCACAGTTGCTCTCCTCTCCTCGCCTCCGGTGGCTTCTTTGGGGTAGGTCTCTGCTCAGGCCACGCCGCTGCTCTCTAGGCCAGGCATTCTTCCTATTCCCTCAAGGTACTGCTTTCTTCCTCCTTCCTTCCTTCCTCCACGTATATGGGTTCCCTTTAGGTCTTCATAATGTATTTATATTCAGTTTATAGTTACCATTGCATACATTGTTGTTTGAGCCTTATGATGGACTTTTGGATTGCAAATGACTGGGATTTTCCTAGTGAATGTTCTAAATTTGTAGGCCCAATCTAGATTAAATTGAGAGCTCATTCTCTCCTTATATTGGCAAGGTGAGGCAAAAATAATTCCACAAGTGATTCAAATCTCCTATCCCACACTTTACCCATCTTTGTCATGCCTCATTACCAGGGTTAGTGTCATGCTAATCCATTGATATTCATATACGGAGTGACCCTGAGTTTATTGAAATATATCACGAGATTGTGGGTCATCTATGAAGATACCCTTGTGGTGCATTATGTGTGATTTTATAGCAAACAATTATATAAGATTTTATTCTAGATTTAATCAAACCCATTGTGCAATAATCATTCCCCGCGAGCATACATGTCTTATTGCAATATATTTTTATGTGATCCCAACATATTAAATTGAATTAGAATGATTTCATGAATTATAGGGTTTTAAAGTTGATAAACATGTACATGCGGAAATAGGGTTATTAAACCAATGGTTATAACATAGTATGATCTTAATCTGATCTGGATGTTCATAATAATGTAGTATGTTAAATATGATGATTAGGGATACATATAATGTCTAGTAAAGATTCCTAGACCTTTTGTTTGAAACTATTGATTTCTTGATTTTTTTTAATAATGCTCTGTTGATTAGGATTAACCATGTTGCATGTAGTTTATAGACAATTATTATATATAAGAATGACAACACATGTATTTGTTGGCCTAGAAACCCGTCCAAGATTTACTCATTAGGAGTAAATCTTGGATAGTCCCCAGTTTGGGACTGTTCTTGAACACCTAATCTCACTTAGGATGTAAGTGTATAATGTGTATTGGGTTTTTGAGAAACTTTCAGTAGCATTTCCCCGTTTGTTCTCTAAGTACATATGTACTTAGAGAACAGCGGGGAAATGCTGCCGAAATTTTCTTGAAAACCAAATACGCATTATACACTTACTAGTGAGATTAGGTGTTCGAGGATGGGATAGGTGGTACACATTTATTATATATAAGAATGACATCAAATGTGTTTGTTGGCCTAGAAACCCGTCCAAGATTGACTCATTAGGAGTAAATCTTGGATAGTCCCCGGTTTGGGACTGTTCTTGAACACCTAATCTCACTTAGGATGTAAGTGTATAATGTGTATTGGGTTTTCGAGAAAATTTTGGTAGCATTTCCCCGTTTGTTCTCTAAGTACATATGTACTTAGAGAACAGCGGGGAAATGCTGCCGAAATTTTCTCGAAAACCCAATACACATTATACACTTACTAGTGAGATTAGGTGTTCAAGGATGGGATAGGTGGTACACATTTATTATATACTAGGGAAATGCTGCCTAATCTTTTCCTAATATATACTTGTTTCCTAATATATACTTGTTTTCTCTGATCATAGAATGGATAGATCATGGATGTCCATTCGTAATCGTTGCACCCCAGAGTTTATATCTGGTCTTGATCAGTTTATTAGATTTGCCGAGGAACATAGGAAAAAACCTACAGATAGGTTCTACTGTCCATGTAGGCATTGCGGTAACAACTTGAAAGTCAACACTGTTGAGGAAATCAAAAGTCATGTCATGTGCAACGGGATTGTACAAGGCTATACAGAATGGCACTGGCATGGAGAGATTTCAAAATCGAAACCAGTAGATGTCGATAGCAGTGCTTGGGTGGAAGAAGAAATTGCCTCTGATGACGTAAATGTGAACGAACCAGTTCCAGCAGACATCGTTGATGCGATGCTGGATAGTTGTAGGGTAGAGCACACCGATCGTTGATGCGATGCTGGATAGATGCGGCACATAATGTACATTGCCCTATAATTATTTCTTTAGATGCAGATTATGCAGGTCAATCATACGATAGCTCTTTATTTATACAAGATATTATTGATCTGTTTATGTATGATTGGCTGAATACATCAATGATAGAGACATGGATAAGGTGAGATCTTATTTATACATCCATATACCTTGTGTAAGATCCGGTGATCTGGTTTCTTATATATTAATGCATACGCCTATATGTTTTGCAGCTACCTAGTTGAAGATCATTGCAAACAATTTGCATTTGATCATGTGGGATTTTTGATTCCATCATTGATTAGTTTGGTAGCTAAAGACCCTGATAATGTTCAACAATACTGTATAGATGCTTTTACAATTTTTGGTCAGCAAAAGAAGACGATAATAATAGCTCCATTCAATGTCAAGTAAGTTTACTTTATTTATAATTTGGACTTAAGAAAATTCCATTTTTATTTTGCATTTTGAGTTATTAATTGTTAACTTCTTACTTCTAGCGGTAGACATTGGGAGTTACTAGTTATTGTCCCCGGGACATTCACTATTTATTATCTAGATCCTGCGGGGAGTACATTGAACACTAAAGTTGGACACGTAATGAGAATGCCATTATTCTGGTGAGAAATATTTCATTTTTATATCTGTTAACATCTTTTATTACATTACTATTTACTTATGCAATTTATTGTGTTATATTAACATGTAGGGGTTTAGATGCATTCAAAAAGGCTGGAGGAACAGTCCCAAGGAAAAAGAACCAGCCAATAAATTGGCAGAACGTACAAGTAAGTTCCCGACTCGAATATATATATTATTGATGTGAATTGTGCTTAGTTGTATTATTTTGTATGTTTCAATTTATAGTGTGCTACACAAGACAATGGTTGGGCATGTGCATACTATGTGATGCGATTTATGCAGATGATTATCAAATATGCCGCATTAGACATCGATACCATACATGAGGTATTATATATACTTTCATTAGTTAGTATGCAATATATCAATCTTATCTTATTTTTATATTATTACTTATATATATACATCATTCTCTTTGCAGGTGTTTAAAACTGACAACACTACAGGTAAACGCTTAAAAAATATACATGCTCCATATACGATGGAAGCATTAAATGAAGTAAGAGAAGAATGGGCAAAAGCCATACAAGCAGTGGCAACTGTAAGATATAATTGGGATGTTGATAGCGATAATGAATGATACTTTGTAAATGAATATTTCTGAATGTTAATACATGTATTTGAATGTTTCTATATGTGTGAATGTGAGAATTGAATTTATGTCTGAATGTATGTACTTGTGTGAAATTTTGCTTATGACTTCTGCAGGTTTACGGCCTCTTTGTAGGCTGATATCAATGGATGTCGTAAACCTGCAGTTCAGTTACTGAACTGCAGGTTCTCATCCTGCTGACCAGCCACAGCAGGCATGCAAACTGATATGAAAAAAAAAACAAATAGGCGTCGGTTATTTATAAAAACTATCAGCAAAGATCTACAGCGTCGGTTATTTAAAGATAACCGACGCCTTATGTGGCCAAAGCAGTCCTCGAAATGGCGTCGGATATACGTATCAAACCGACGTCTATTTAAACTATCGGCATCGGTCTTTTGGTATATAACCGACGCCAAAAGTGTTCGCGCCACAAAAAATGGTGTCATTTAGGACACTTTATGCGTCGGTTATCTACTAAAAGACCGACGCTATAAGTAGTATAGGCGTCGGTCCGTTAGTAAATAACCGACGCAGAAAGTGCCCTAGCTGACGCCGTTTTATGTGGCGCGAACCCCTTTGGCATCGGTTATCGACTAAACAACCGACGCCGATAGTTTAAATAGGCGTCGGTTAAACAACCGACGCCGAAGTGTTCGACCTTTAGCGGCGCCCGCATAGGCGTCGGTCGAAAACTGACGCCAAATGGGGTTAAACGACCGACGCCAAAGGCCACTTCTGTAGTAGTGGAAGGACCAAACTAGCTGCAAGTGCTTGATAATCAAAATCACCACACAAGGGTGGAAAGATTTTTCTTCCTTTCCCAAAGAGTCAACCGCATTGGAGTATCTGATTAATATGTTCATCACACATTCTTCGGGGGGGGGGGGCGGCCCTGGGACCTTTTGGATAATGTGTTTTTAATTGACATGGCAAAAGATGATCAGTATGATTATGTTTAATTTGCAAATATTGTAGATATTAATATGTTGATCAAATATAACAAAATCATATGAAATTTGATTGGGAAAATGTGCATATTCATAGTCTAATTATGCCTCTAATGTTAAAAGTATAGGTAGTACCTGATTATAAGATGATTAATATATATAAACTGTATATATTGATGAACAACATGATGAACACATTATATACCTTTATTGTGTTAAGTAAACTAATGTTGTTA
Source organism: Alisma plantago-aquatica (assembly GCA_963693085.1). NCBI lineage: Eukaryota > Viridiplantae > Streptophyta > Magnoliopsida > Alismatales > Alismataceae > Alisma > Alisma plantago-aquatica. The sequence continues at coordinate 686,530,038 of OY856409.1, forward strand.
AATATGATCAGACCCAAGATAATGATGATGATAATTATGTATAATTAGGATTTTTGAAGTCAACAATCATATAGATTTTAAATTAAGGTTTTAATCCAATGTTCATAACTTGCTATGATCATAATCTTAATAGTCTGATCTAGACAGTAGTAATGATACAATATGTTCAATCGTATAGTTAGGGTTACACCTAATAGGTAATTAGGGTTTTTGACCCTTGATAACCATGATGTGTAGAATTAGGGTTTGATACCCGTATTCATACTCCAACCCCAGGATGACCCTGAAACCCAGTTAGGATAAAATCTAGACCTAATTAGTATCTTTTGATTGTTTGCTGACACTTTAGGTTTATACATACATGCATATAATGTTGATTTATTAGGTTGATTGGATACATGCTTAAAGTAATTGAAGTATATTGTATGGTTCTGCATGAGGTACATGGTTACTTGTAAGTACACATATTATCAGCTTTGGATGGTTTGCTGGATGATTCCTAAAGTATTGATTCAATGGATAAAGTGTTGGATGTTTACTTAATTAAAGTCATTATAATTACACTATGAGATTATATAAAGTGAATTATAATATTATGAACCATGAGTTACACCCATCACGAGGTAATACACATAAGTCCAATGATGGACAATGATTACACCTGAGAGTGCATACCAAGTATGGTTAGGATATGAAATGAAAATACAAGTTTAATATGTGGAAGTATTTGGTTGTGAATATTATATGTTGTTATTATACTTGCACACATTTTAGTTGCAGCACATGTGCAATATACGATCCACATATTTGTTTTTCAACAATTTAGGTAACTGCCATGTAAATAATGATATAAATACCCATAGATTCAAATGAAATCAGTTGAAGATATTAAATATAAGTCACAAGGAGGATTATGTAGATAGTATTATTATTTCTTTTGATATATGTTAGTTTTTCATGGAAAATTTATGTAACTGCATAGAGGAGCCACATTATATTTATCTTGTAAACTAAATTTGTTCAATTAATGAAAATTATTGATTATTAATTGTTAATTGTTAAATCTAATCCTAGAAATTTAAGTATCCATCCTTTTATTCTAGGTCTCTCTTAACTTGGGGATTCTCATAATCAAGGGTTGTTACATTTGATATCAGAGCCTAGATTTATCAAATAAATATTTAATTGTTGATATTTTTAAAAACATCTACATGCGTATAAAGAAAATTATTAGGGCATAATCTTAGGGTAATGGTGTCTAGGCTTTGAGGGCTGGAAATATGTTCCTTTGCACCTTTAAGTTGTTATATGGGGACTCCCTAAGACAATGTGGTACCTATAAAGCAAACAAGGTATAATGTTACCAAATCCTACTTAAGTGCAAACTGACAAAGGGAGGTCCAACAGATTATTGGGCATGTGGAGTGACTGGGATTTCTCTTAGGTCATAGTTGACCATGGATATGATGACCATGGATATGATTCTACAATTTTTTACGTGAATCATATAGTCAATTTATCAAAAGCTTGGCATGTTGACACCAAAGCACAGAAGAAGTAGGACAAATCTATGATGGTATATTGTGGAAGTGAGTCCAAGGGCAAATGCAAGGCCAAGAAGTGTTTTGAGGCTAAGCTAAAGTCCATGTCTTCAACACTCAAGATATGGAGAAGGGTAAGTGTAAAAGGAATATGTCCTTTTCACTTAAAGGATAAAGAAAAAAAAAGTGCCACCATTGTCACATGTCTGGATATTAGAAAGGAACTATCTTTTTTATAGAGGATCTCAGGAAGAAGATGGTTATAGAGATCTCTGCTTCATGACCTGAGAAGAAGTAAGCTAGAACTTTATGGGGCAAGGGTTGTTTCCTCTACAGTTGAAATCTATCATTCATGGGCACATAATAGAATTGGAGAATTGCTATTATGTACCATTGATGAAAACATCATATGTCTTTTGTGACAAGGACATTGTGTGCCCATGGTAGAGATCTCTACTTCATGACCTGAGAAGAAGTAAGCTAGAACTTTATGGAGCAAGGGTTGTTGCCTCTACAGTTGGAAGCTATCATTCATGGGCACATAATAGAATTAGAGAATTATAATTATGTACCTACCATTGATGAAAACACCATATGTCTTTTGTGACAAGGACATTATGTTTCATTTAAAAGATATGATCTTTTATGGAAATACCTTATGTCTCACAAACTATACTTGATAGTTGTAGAGACAAATGTGTATGGCACATATATTGAATGACCTGACAACTCAAACAATGAACACCTAGAGCATTGTCATCTAGAGAGCATAAATGGGTTGAAGACCTATATCATTTAGGTTATTGAACCAATAAAGATATGCATATCTTATTTGTTGAGTAGTATGAAAAAATCATCTTCACTAGATGTAGTATGAGAGAAACTATTCTATTAGAGCTCATACATACTAATGTATATAGACCTTTAAGAATAAATGCTAACAGTAATTATCGATACCTCATTATATATACTGCTATCGGTAGATATGAAGTTTGTATTGAATGAAATACAAGTATGAATCTCTCAAAGTATTCATGGAGATCGTGAATGAAGTACGTAACTAACTTGGTAAAAGTATCAAGATACATTGATATGATCAATGTTGAAATATTTTAAACCAAGAATTTGAGGACCTTCTGGGGAGATATGATAATGTATAATGATGAACTCCACCTGAAACACAATGATAGTGTATCTTGAAAGTGTATCAGATAGAAGGTATCACACCCTATTAAGTCATCATATTATTATCAATGAAAATCTAGTTGATCTTACACATATCTTTTGGGCACATGCTTTACACTAAAACAATGTATCATAAAAACGGGTTCAAAAGACACCATATGGGATATGTCATGGGAGGTGTCCCGATGTGTCCTATATAGTGATTACGGAGCAATACCTACATAAGAAAATTGTTTCTTAAAATACTTTGTCTGCAAATCACATAAATGTTATTTTGTTAAATATCGATCTTATCCCAATCCTACAACAAAGTTGTTTGTGGATGGTTGTATTTCTTGATGTTGAACTTAGTTCCAAAAGAATCGGTGGGAATAAAAGTAGAACTTGAAATGTTTGAGACAAACAAGAAAACATTGAACCTGAAGATGCATAGTAGGAACAAGGAGAATCACAAGATGTTGTGGAATCTCAAGTTCCTTATGTAACACAATACCTCATAGTTTTAGTAGAATATGCCTTGAATTTGAAAGGTTATGATATCTTATAACTCAAGAAGGCAGTGAGTTGATCATAGAGATGAGTCAACAACCTACCTAGAAACTATTTAGGGACTATAATCTGAGAAATTGCTTGAGGCCATGAGATCAAAGATGGACTCCATGTAAACAAACCAGGTATGACCTTAGTGGATCCATCTGAAGGGGTAAAATCCATTGGGTGCTTTTGGGTATTTGTAAGAAGACCAACATGGAAGGGTAAATTGGTTGTAAAGAGTTTCAAACTAGTTCAAAGTGTTGAACATGATGAAAGCTTTCACCACTTACCGTGGTTAAATTCATCTGGATCATGCTTGCTGTTGCAGCTTAGTATGATTGTGAGATTTGGCATATGGATGTTAAAACCACATTCCTTAACTGGAATAATTATGAGGATGTGTATGTGACATAGCCTAAAGGTTTTATAAATCCAATAATGGAAATAAAGTCTATAAGCTACAAAGGTTTATGTGTGGATTGAAGCAAACATCTCAGGGTTGGAATCTTCTATTTTGACAAGACAATTAAAGAGTTTGACTTGAGTCAAAATGAAGATGAAATTTATGATTACAAAAGATTTAATGGGAGCATATTTATATTCCACATAATGATGGGGAATAATGTACTTATCCTACAAAAATTAAAGCATGGAAAGGAAGGTTCCTTCTATATCAAGATATTAGGAGAAGTATCCTATGTGATAGGAACTGAGATCTATAGAGATAGATCTGGAAAAATTCTTGACCTAAGTAAGAAAACATACATTGGAAAGATGCTTAAGGGTTTGACACACAAGATTCAATAAGAGAAAATGCTTCCATGTTCCATGGAGATAGTCTCTCAGGATCTAAGTATCCTAATTCTTATGAAGAACGGGGACACAAGGATAGATGCCATATGCATTCATAATTGGATCTATCTTGAATGCAATGTTATGTACGTATCATGTTATCTCATATGTATTGAACATGACGAGAGGATATCCAGTTATCTCATATATATTTCACATGATGAGAGGATGTATATATGCCTATCTAGCAATCTCATATATATTGGACATGAAGAGAGGGTATATGTAAGATGCCAGTGAGAGTCACTGGACTACCATAAAGAACATCCTTAGGTTCTTGTGAATCACTAAAAGGATCAGTTCCTTGATTATGGTAATAAGTAAGAGTTGGGTGTAAAGGGTTACACAGATGCAAGCTTCTGAAATGATAAATAAATGATCGTAGTCTATGTTTATGTTTGACCTTAAATGAGAATTGTAACTTGGATATGGTTTTGAGCTAATCAAAGTTGTTTAAACCTACAAAAGAAGTTGAGTATCTCTATGTTATAACAATAATAGAGGATATTGTATGGATCAAGAAGTTCATATGGGTGAACTCGTAGGAGGTTCCAACAATTGATGACACAATAGAAATATTATGACAACAATGGAGCTATTGGATAGGCATGAAATCTCAGATCGTATACTACGACACTTTCATCTCATGTGAAAAGTCGCACAATGATGAGAAGCAAAACTTTCAAAATATTGACTTGAAGCAAATGTTTCTAACCAACTATAAAAGATCTTATGCAGCAGAATCATGATGGACATGTTAAGATCACTTGGAATAAGATTCGTGGGTGATTTGCTCTAAGTGCAAGTGGGAGTCTGTTGGTATGTATCCCCAGAGAACCAATCATATGATGATTGGATTGTGGCATTAAATACATGGTTTGATAATAATAAAGGTAAATCTATCTATTATGTTTGTTTCGGTCATGAGATGATTACACATACATACTAGATGTCTAAAAAATTATGTTAGTCAATGAAATATGTCTTCAAGTACGTGACTTGAATAATGAGATCATACATATTCTAAGAGTACGTACATTCTTATTATGTCCCTAGTCAGATATTATTGTGGAAGAAAAATAGACAACAATATTACATAAGATTAGAGTGTGTGTTGACTGATGACAGAGTCTCATTAGTCATGATATGTGATATCAAGTCAAGCACATAGATACATGTTAGATAAAAATGTATCAAAGAGACCCACCATGAGAGTGATACATGGATACCATTGAATGGTAGTCAGAATCATCTCTCACATGATAGTGTTGATTGTGATTCTTAGACTTGAAGTCACTACATTCATCACATATCGTTAGATATACTTTGACAACATCAAACGTAACCCTGAATAAGGATTGCTATAAGGGTGATGATTGGGTAGTTGTGACACATGGGGACTGAGTGTGAGAGATGTAGATTGGATCCCTCCTATAAGAGATTGATATCCAGGGCCTATTGATAAGTGAGCCTGAGAAATGTATGGCCATACTCATGTGACTCAATATGTGATATGTGAGCTCACATGCACCTCAGACATTCTACTCTACTTTAAGGAACATGGATTGAATGTTGAGAGGATGATGATTCCATGCCTCGAGTTTAGTCCGGATATTGGAGATAAAGGAACTATACAATCATTGTAAAATTGATCATGGATTGTATGTTGAAGTTGTTCTCCAACTTTCCAAATTACTTGGGTAGCAATGATGTTTGACTAGGCACCACTCTTTTCTTGTGATGTCATAATTGGTTATGGACATCCACTACCAATGTAATTCTAGACCTATAGGGTCACACGCATAGGATACACTTCAATTAAAGGATTTTATTCATTTATCATGTTTAGATTGATTACTAAAGTTGTTTAGGTACTCAATTAAACAATTAAGATTCAAAATTGACTAACTGGGCTCTGAACCAATTGGTTCAAGTATTGAACCGATCGGTTGGAGTGTTAGGTCAATTAGAATCAAAATTGGTTGAACTTTGCATGAACTGGACTAGTGAAATGACCACTTCACTTGTGAAGTGACGGCCTCACAATGTGAAACGACCATTTGACTATGTGAGACGACCAGTTCACCCTCTGGGCTGCCCGAGTCAGTTGCCAATTTGATTGGAACAAGGATTGATGTTGATGTTGATGTCATGTTTAGCATTGATCGGGCATTAAATATCAATATGATTCAGAATAGGAAACTGCACAAAATGACCAGTTCACATAGTGAACCTATTGACTTATGCACTAATGGAACGGTTGGGTGTGTGAAGTGAATAGTTCATCGTTCAAAGGTTCCATAAAATTCATGATTTTGGACTCTTCTACTCCCACACATATTGGGAACCTTGACCCTGGCCTCTACTATAAGTAGAGGGGTATTGGGGCTTCCCAACACACACAATTGAAAATCAGTTGCTCTGACAATTATTGTCCTCTATGGTTGTGGTAACCAATAGATAGCCTAATCAAGTCCTACTTGTTAAAGGGAGGGAAAGCAAGGGAGAGAACAACTGAGATCAATTGTCGGAGAGCATGATGGTGACTAGTACGCTGACAGAAAGGGACAACTCCTTCCTATGGGCTCTAGTAGAGCAATGTGGGGTTTTCAATGGTCCACGTAGACTACTCTAGAAGCATGAGGCCATTGTCTACTACTAGGAGGACATCGTCAGTCGTTGTATGGGGTGAATCACCAGGAGGCTAGTGGAGATGACTGTTTGAGTGTTGTAGCCTGAAGAAGAAGAAGCACGATGCTACTACAAGGGTAATGTTGCTAGACTTGCTCTAGGACCAAGTATAACATTGCAAATCTTCCTTCCTAGATACATTGTTGTTGACACGATCTTGTAGTTTTGGGAAACGGGCATTTCATTTTTTTGTTTCCTTCTTCCTATATGTGCCTAATTTCCCTACATAATGATGAGATCAATAATATCACTTCATTTGAGTTGGAATGTTGAATCTAAGTTCTAGGCTTAGATTAACTCTTCAATTTATAGAAATAATGCAAATTGAGAAAATAAATGAATATGCAGATTCAATTGATAAGCAATGCCTTAAATTTCATAATTATAAATATAATTACTCTTGTAGACCATTTGGAAGACTAAGGAATGGGTCGTGGACCCTAAGACCTAATTCAAGCCTAATTGGGCCAATTAGGGTTACATATGGGTTCTTGGAATATAAAATGAGGAATTTGATATCTCATGATGATAATAAATAACAAGGATAAATTTAGTTGAAGGATAAATAGGTGGTGATATTATAAGTAAGATTTCAAGATATTTTAAGTTATCTTCTGGTGTAGGTAATTTATTAAGTAGTTACCTAAAATATACTTGGAAGCTAAGATTCAAATAATTGGGCAATGTGTAAGGGTTTATCTACAAAGAAATGATAGATAATAGTAGGAGGATATTCCCAAAATTTGGGATTAATTGGAAATCCTACCAGCCTATAGGATTCTTAGAAGATTGAGATAAATATAATAATGTTTATGGACAAATGTGATTATTAGATGATATTATGTTGTCACATTAGGGTCTGAATAATCATGGTCCATTGTTGTGCATGCTTTAATTACCAAGATTCTTCATCGACCTCAGATTGAACAACTTGCAAATCATCATCAAACTCTTGACCCAGTGGCTGTCTTTCATTCACCCATTCTCTTTCCCTCCTGTGCCAATCTTATGGGACAAGTCTCATTGAATTCATGAGATTGTCACTAACTCAATGAGCTATGTTGTGGCTATTATTATCACCGCTTTGGATAACACCCAAATCTTGCCAACAATAATAAATGAATTGGTAGTAAAAGTCATTATTTTCTATCCATGTGGCTATATAAGGGCCCCCATTTACCTCTGACTGTGTCATCAGAAACCATTGAAGCCTCAACTGATTCAATACTCGGTTGCATCACCTCTTCTTGACCTTGCTACTATGTCGGTATGAATTGAAGTCATATTAGGGAAAATGACTGGACCAAACCATGGAGAGAATCTAGAAAGATGACGCAATGGTCCACAATGATCATCCCAATATTTGTGATGCGCCTAAGGTGTCTTGGTAAGACTTCCACTCTACTTTTTTAGTGTTTCATCTTTGGTCTATATTTGGCAAGCCTAAAACCTAGATTCCTCATCTTTGATAACCCCAAGCTTTAGTAAATGGTTGACCAAGTCTAGTGAGGTAAGACAAAGGTGCCTAGACCCTTAGATGGTCTCTTATGGCCATGGGAACATAAGTCAACCACTAGGTTGACTCACCCATCACAGACATGGGTTGCCTATGAGGTAGATGAGGGTCTGAGATAAGAAGGACCAAACTAACCCCAAGTGAGTGATATTCAAAATCACCACACAAGGGTAGTAAGGTTTTTCATCCTTTCTCAAAGAGTCATCCACACTAGAGTACTTGGCTCATGGGTCTGCCCCAAGACCTTAATTTTTTATAATTACGTGGCAATATTGGTATGATTATGATTAATTTGCAAATACTAAAGAAATTAATTGGTAGGTCAAAATATATTGAAAGTATATATAAAATTGATCAAAATATGTAGATCATGAATAAAATAGTTTCATAATAAAATCATACCTCTAGTTCTAAAGGAATAGGTAATACATAATTATAAGATGATTAATATATATACACCTAGATATTGATGAACGACATGATGAACACATTATGTATATTTTTGTGTTATGTAAACTGATGTTGTTGAATATGATGACATCCAATATAATGATGTATAATTAGGGTTTCTAAAGTAAACAGTCATACATATGTTTTATTAAGGTTTGAAACCAATGTTCATAACTTTCTATGAACGTAGTCTCGGTAATCCTTTCTAGATGTTAATAATGATATGTTTTGTTCAATTAGATAGTTAGGGTCACACCTAATATGTAATTAGGATTTCTAACCCTCATGAACCATGATGCAAAAGAATTAGGGTTTGATATTTGAACCCAATTACCCTAAACTCAGTTAGGATCTAATCTAGACCTAATTAGTATATTATGAATGTTTGGTGACACTTTAGGCTTATACATACATGCAAATAATGTTGATTGATTATGTTGATTGCTTGGATGTTTTGATACATGATTAAAGTACTTGAAGTATACTGCATTATTCTACATGAGGTACATGGTTACTTATTAGTACCAACATTATCGACTTCTGATGATATACCAGATGATTTCTAAAGTTTTGATTCGATGAATAAGGTGCTGGATGTTTACATAATTCAGTTCATTATAATGCCACTACGAGTATCAGATTAAGTAAATTAGAATATTTTGAACCATAAGTTACACCCCTCAAGGGGTAATACACATAAGTTTGATGATGTACAATGATTACACCCCGGCGGCTATACCGAGCATGGGTTAAAATATGTAACAAAAATGCAAGTTTCATGTGAGTAGATATTTGGTTATGAATACTATATTTTGTTATTATACTTGCACACATTTTGGCTGCACCACGTACACAGTATAGCGATATACAGATCTACTTATTTATTTGTCAACATTTTAATAACCGTCATGTATATAAATATATGAACACCCCGAGGTTTCAATGAAATAAATTGAAGATACTAAATCTAAGTCACAATGATGATTATCTAGATAATATTTGTATTTATTCTCATATATGTTACTTTTCCATGTAAAATTTATGGAACTCCTCAGAGGATCCACATTAGGTATATCTTATAAATAATATTTGTTCAATTATTAGTTGTTATTTGTTACATATGATCTTGAAAATATGAAGTATCGATCCTTATATTCTAGGTCTCTTTTATCTTAGAGATCCTCAAAATTGAGGGTCGTTACACTTCCTTATTTACTCACATGCACAAGACTACCTCAATTTAGAGTTACTATCTCTACCTAGACTTGTAAATTGTACCACTAGAACTAAGAAATGGATTATTCAAATTATAAAGATATTCAACTTTTAATAGAATTACATCTTGTCATATATAGGTTCTGAAAAGAAAGGAAAGATGTTACATATCAATGTCAATTGGTAATGAAACCATCTAAATTATTGTAAATCTATCTAAATATACTGATATGATGCATTTTAAACATGTAAAAGGTAGATAAGGTGTATTATATATATACATATATATAGGGTTTATATTTAATATCCATGCAGGTATCCTAGAATTCGCTACCCGTGCATCCGAAAAAGTAACTATTCGGTCAAAAAAGTAACTCACTTGACAAAAAATAACTATATTGATCAAAAAGTAACTATTTATGCATGAAA